>NW_024121099.1:24730305-24854425 GCF_016745375.1 Pimephales promelas
TTTTACCATGGTACTGTACGGTATTAGCAAACAAATGACCTCCACCAAAATAACATGAAAATAAAGTTCTAAAAATGTATTCTCTTGTAAAAATGTACAAAATTGCTATATCACAAATCATTCAAGGCAGACATTCATATTATAATCAATGTTGCACAATTAATACTCAAACCACTCACTGTCTGTCTAAATCCTTTATTTTTGTTTTGAGTGCCCCTAAAATGAAGGGGTAACAGAAGCATTGTGAACAATTTGCACGCAGTTACATTCCATTTAAAAATCAAGTAGAGATGGTGCTGAAGTATTTACAGGAAAGAAAAAAAAAATATCTACTTGACGATTGCACCGGCAATTTTTCAAACATTTGTGGAACTCTGCTGGAATAAAAAAACACTGACTGCATTACACATGACAGGCAAAATGTTTTGATTTTAAACATTTCAGAACATTATTCTCCATGAAACAGGGTTTTTTTTCCAGAAAGAGAGAACAAAAAAAAAAAAAACTTCAATTGATACCACAGATATAAAGAAAAAACGAAAGCCATTTCAACATCATAAAATCCAGCAATGACAAAAGCCAATACCAATACATAATGCTGCAGTTTCACACAATGCAGCTGCTGAGGTTTTAAGCACCTGTTTTGATGATTGATGTAACGGCAGTAAAATAAGAAAAGAAAAAAAAAAGTGACCAATAACATCTGTAAATTGTATCTAATAGCTCCGTTTTCCACACGCTTGATTTACCCAAATAGAATGGCACCAGTACCTTCAACTAACATTTCAACTCAATGTCCTTACAACAACTAATGTAAGTTCTACAAAAGAAAAAACAAAAAAACAAAGAAAAAAAACAAACATTTGAAACAAGCAATGCTCTATTAATCTCACTCATGCAAGCACACTCACACACCCACACAACTTACACAACTGCTACAAAAAATGATGAAAAACATGGGAAAAAATGTGCCTTTCACTTCCAATCATTCCATCCAACTTCCTTCCTTCAAAATGCCATATACAATGTAGTGGATGGAACAGGAATGGATGAAAGTATGGGAGAAGTATGGGAGATTTGAAATGTCATTGGTTTTGTACAAATTTTCCATGTTTGTGCTCCTCGGACTTCATCTAAAATGGGCTTTTCACCTCCATCCTACTCTGTGGCAGCGACCGGGGCATCTGAGCTCTCTGTGGCTGCTGGTTCCTGAAGAGCAGCTTCTGCTGGCTTCTCCTCAGCGGGCTTCTCTTCGGCTACCTCGTTGGATGGTTTTTCCTCATTGCTTTCGGCTGGTTCCTCAGCTTTGGGTTCATCGGCTTTGGGTTCCTCAGCTGGAGCCTCCGTTTTGGCCTCTTCGCTGGAGGCCTCAGGCTTGGCCTCCTCAGACTCAGGTTCAGCATCCTTCTTCTGCTCTCCATTCTCCACAGCTGCCGGCCGCCGCCGCCTCTCCACCTTCAGCATCTTTTTTGGCGCTCTTCTTAAAGGAGAAGCCGCTGAGTTTGAATGGTTTCTTAAAGGAGAAGCGCTTTTTGGTTTTGGCAGGCTCAGCGCTCGCAGGGGTAGAACCGTTTTCTTCTGTCTTGGCCGAGTCTTCACCATTCGCAACGGCAGAACTTTCCGCATCCCCCTCTGGAGCGGCCTTGTCTGCGCCTCCTTCCTCTGCCTTTCCCTCTTCTGCTTTTACCTCTCCATCAGCAGAGTGCTTTCCATTGGCTTGAACATCCTCCGTGGCTGCTTCTGCAGTTGGAGAGGCATTCCCATTGGTTTTGGCATGGCCATTCTCCTGAGGGAATAAGAAAATGCTTCATATTTAGCTGTTTTTTGTACTGCGTAAAAAAATTAAAGTTTGCATTTATTTCGCAGGTTTGCAATCTACCAAAAAGCAAAGGATATATGAAAACACTGTTTGGAGTCCATAGGTTCGCCACGTGGGTGAAGTCTCATGCACTTTGTCTGGCTGATGCTGTTGCCATCTAAGTGAAAGCGTTGCAAGATGGACGAGTAGATCCACCAGCGCTGATCAAACCGAAGAGATCATCGTGTTGAGTAACATAAGCAGCCTTGTAAGGCTACTTCTAATATTAAAACCATTTCTCATAGTAAATATAGGGATTTTGTCTCGTGGTTTATTTGTACATCCATTTTAACAAGAAGATGTAATAAAGGCGTGGTGATTTTATCGAAAACGGCTGTGCCACGACGGAAAAGCATGATAAAGATACGAAGACAATACCATTTAAATAATACACACACACACACACAAAACAGAATGAAATCACCGAATTTCAACGTAATCGTAATTTTATGATTTAAAAAGAAAAAATAGCTCGCTGTTTAAACGCATTTTTACGTTGGGGGTCTCTTACAATCAACGTGCAAATGAGAAAAAAGCAATTTACACCAAATATAACCAATTTCTGCTGATCTTTTCAACATTTAAACAATAATATCATAGATATTTAATACAAAGTGTTGATTTTCAGTGAAAAGTGGAGAGTCCCTTTGTTGATCGGCTCATTGTTCATTTGAACCGACTTGATTTTTGGTAATGCACACCCCCTCAAAACACAACACGCCTGTACAAAGAAAATGATTAAAGTTATTACCTGTCCATTTGATTTATTCGCAGTCTCGACTGGTTTTTCGGCAGCAGTCTCCTCTTTTGCTCCGTTTTTTGAGATTTGCGCTCCCATGCTTTCACACGCAACAAAGAATCGCAGATCAAATGAATGAACAAAGAGCGCGAGCTTCTCCCTCAGACGCGTCGCGTGCTCGCTCTCAAGAGCGTCTGTTTTCAAATAAAACCGCGGAAAAGAGATAACGAAAGGTAAAGCTGTGATCAACTGATCAGAGAAAAATAATAAATATAGCACTCTCTCAAATAAAATATATTATTTTGGGATACGAGGTGGGGATAATGAAATTGTTCTCTTTTGATAATGAGATGCGAGATACAACGCCCAAATACCCCTGACGTCACAGAAGAGCTGTGTGAGCCAATAAGACGCCTCCGTGAAGCCGGGGGGAAGGGTTACTCTCACACACTGGAGGGGAAGGAAGCGCGCGCAACCAGCAACTGGTGATTCGGGAAAAGCGAATCCAGTCACAAAGGGGTATTTTTCTTGCTATTTTTATTTCTTTTTTGGGCATTCCTTTTAGTTTTTTACCCCCACAAACCCGTCTTTAAAAAAATGTCTATTTTGGTTTCTCAAAACTGAAGGGAGATGGCAAACATCATAGATTTAAATGGCTGAGTAGGCTATTCATTTGGTCTTCGTTTTATCTAAATAGACGCTTGGTCAACACATAGATTTGTGATCATTCCCAACGCTCCAACCATGGATTGCATTTTTCCAATATAAACATCCAGTCACACATCGCATGCATGATGAATTCATTCTGAGGAATCCTGGTGACCTAGATTCAGTCACGGTTTATTGTCAGCCCGAGCCCAGACGGAGCTGTTTTGAATGCACTGAAATAGTCTCAAGCGCACTTTCACATCACCATACTAACTCACGTCACCATGGCAACTGCTCGACATCACAGTATTGCTCATAAACAATAATAATATTGTCACTGCGCAATGTTGACATATTTGTTTACGTCTGAACGAGTGAATGATATGTCTGTGCAATCCACGAAAGAGTGCTATAGCTAAAGAGAGATTGATTGCAAACCAAGCCCTAAACATTCAAATCTATTAACTAGCCTACACCAAACTGGGTTCTGCAAACTGAACATTTATCTTTAAAAAACTATCATGTATGATACAATTAACAGGACACAAATGAACAACAAATTACATAGGCTTCCAAAGGGCCATATAGGCTAATGCTAATTGGGGCATTTGATCAACAATAATCTTTCAAATGTAAAAAAACATGAGCATATTGATAATAATTTATAATTTAACCAGTGAAACATCACAAAAACATCTTGAAAGGTCAGCTCTCTGCATGTCATGAAGTGACTCAACAAAATCTTGATGATTATAAAATGTAGGTTATTCAAATATATCAAAATCTCACTACGGTTGGCCGACGCTGTAGCAACAGATGTTGATTTAGGGCTAGAGTCCACTGGCAGAGTTTCATTTTTTAAGATTAAAACTAATAATATTGAAATTCAGCCCAAATCTTGATCTGTTTTTTGTTGATTACCGATATCGAATACACATCTAACACTGCAAGTCATAAGCACACATTACCATTTTTATTTGGGACATAGCTTTTTTGAGGCATGGCAGTATGCCTGCCATTTGTTTTTTACAAATAATTTACGATGGTGTATAGAGACCAGGGCTAGAAATCAAGACAGTTATAAGTCCATTTTAGAACAACCACATACCCATAAAATAATAATTTATTAACTCCCATGTTCTTGTATGAATTTCTTTGTTCTGTGAAACACAAAGGAAGATGTTGAGGAGAATTCTAGGAGAATTTAGAACGACAGAGGCTGTCATTCTGTTAAACATTTTCTTTTGTTTTCCACGGAAGAAAGAACACAATATAGGTTTCAAACAACTTGAGTAAATGTTCACATAATTTAAATGGACAGGCAAACAATCCCTTTTAAGTGATTTGAACATTCCAACATTATTGCCCAAGGGAAAAAAAAGATAGTGTTGAAAGAACACATTTATGATGGTGTGTAATCATAATGGAATATGATCTTTAAAAATAAATCCTGTTGTTTTTATAAAAACATCCAGTGGATGCCATGCAAAATAATTCTGTAAAAATACAGTAAAAATGTACACATATGTACAGAACAATCTGTAAATTTTACAGTATAAAACTGTAATTTAGAAACAAAATCCAACAACACACACTGCTACAAAAAAAAAAAAAAAAAACAGTTTTGTACCTTTAACATATTGACAACCACCATAAAAGTGCCTTTCCACAAGCTGAATTAAGGTGCACAGAGTCATTCTGCAAAACACTCATAGCAACACATGACACTAAAATAATGCAATAAAAATTCATTAATCAAAAGAAGATGTAACCTAAAACTCAAATGTGCATAACTGATAAAAACTATTAGGAAACATAATTATTTAAACAAAAGTCTTGTCACACAGGGAATTGGTTGTCAGTTTAACATTTTCAATGTAAATAATAATTGAATGTCTCTTTTTACTTCTACATAACAGCATTTTACTGTTTAAATGACCGGATAGCTCTTTTACAGTTTTATTACGGGAACATCTAACAAACCTAACAGTTTTTTGGTTTATTCAATATTTGAGTTAAAATTACACAACGTTTTTTACAGTTAATTTTAATATATGCCAATTTTGGGCTTTTCAGTTAAAAAATTCATGAAACAGCAGGTAAAAAGTCAAACCAACCCAGAGAATTATAATTCAAAATGACCTGCCCAACCTGACATTTATGAAAACATTATTTTGTCCTGAGAACACATTAATTTGCAACCTTTTAGTCAAATTATTTGCATAAGCATGCATTTAGGCTACTAGGAATCACTTGCAGGTGATTTCTAATTTAAAGGGTTGGTTCACCCAAAAATGAAAATTTTTGTCATTAGCCTACTATATCTCACCCTCATCTTGTTCCAAACCTGTAGCCTATGAGTTTCTTTCTTCTGCTGAACACAAATTGTTGGTAGCTAACCAGAAAGTTGATGGCACCCATAGACTTCCATGGTATTTTTTCCCTCACTTTTCTTTCTTGAAACTCATACAGATTTGGAGCAACATATGGGTGTAGAGTAAATTATGATATTTTTATGTTTTGTTTGTTTGTTTTGTTTTTTGGGCGAACGAAGAGTGTCTAGAAAAGCAGGTAGCACAACATGCATGGATTAGAAAAAAAAAGGAAGGTATTTTTGAATTAAATTGTTGGTGTCACAGGTTGTCGACGATTACAGAGAGATTTGTGGAGCATGACCAGACAGTCCTTGTTTTCCTATAGTAACCACAGCTGTGCCCACGCTGCATAGTAGGAGCAAGAAAGGACCATCGAGGAGGCAAAATATATGCGCGCGCACGCACGCAGGCGTCTTCTGCGCCATCTGATTGGCTGAAGGTCCTGTCAATCACACCCTCGGTCCCCAGAGAATCCGCCTCAGCAACGCCATCATCTGTTACACTCGGCGACAGGAGCAGCCTGAGCCGTCAGGGCCAATGTTGTTATTTTCATAATTCACCGAGATTTTATTAATAGAAATAGCTGTCTGCAAATGACCTATTTTCGATTCTCTCTTTGCGGTGAAATACAAAACACTTCAGGCGACCCCTCTCTCTTGGTAAGCATTTTTGATGGTCTTGCGTTTTTGATACACTTGGTGGTGCAGCCGATTTGTATCCAATGGATATTGTGGTTTATGGAAATGATGGGAGATGGAGGCATTATAGCGCCAGTGCGAGCGGACTAACCATAATGCGTTCGCTTTATCGGCCGCATGGTATTTATGGATGTTTAAGATCGAGCATGAATGTGTTTTTGTGTAGGGATGGTGATGCTTTTGCTCCGAGTCCGAAGCGCTCGTCTCTGGCAGCAGGATTGATGCGCAGCAGAAAAAGCCTTACGTGCACAATTGAATGGAAGAATAAGGCCTCTGTCACTAGACAGTAGTCATCTTATGTTAGAATGAAATCATACAGGGTTTCTCTATACAATCTCTAGTCTCTATAGTCATTGTGTGACTTAACGGATTTTATTTTATTTTTTAGTACAATCTGTCTATTGACGTTTTGATGGTTTTATGTCTATTCGAATGTAGCCATATGCACTGGATCTCAGGCACACAAAAAATTCCCCTCTTATTGCTTGGTTTATGCATGCAAAATTATAAATACAGGGTTACCATGGTCATGGATAACCTGGAAAAATCTGGGTATTTTACAGTAAAATGGTCTGGAAAAGTAATAAAGTCATGGAATTGTATCTGTACATTTGTTTCTCTGGTTTTGCTTTGAGTGCCAGAAAGCCAAATCCTTAGCATTCAAATCTTTTTGAGACTTAAAACTATAGTTTAAATTTCTTAATTTAAAGGATTGGTACTTGAAATCATCACAGCAACCTTGATCTTGATCTTCTTCTTGAACTATCCCTTTAAGATGTTCAATGGTTTCATGAAATTTTGATGAGTATAAGTATGTAACTTTATGTTTTTTAGATAAAACAATAGTCTATAAGGTCTGTGGTTGAGACTGTGGAAGAGAGAAACCTTTCCTTGTTCAGCAAAAGTATGAATGGCTCTTACTCCCGATTTCTGTTTTCTCGAGATTAATTAAAGGGTGTTCTAGGATAAATTGTGCAATTTATTCAAAAATAAGTCCTTAAATGTATATTTCACCCAAAAATGAATCATTGACTCACCCTCAGATTGTTACAAAGTTTCTTTCTTCTGTTGATCACGAAAGAAGATATTTTGAAGAATTTTGGTTTTGGTAACTTTTTTATAATATTTTATTTCCATACTCAATGAAATCAATGGCTAAACTGACTAGTAGTTACCAAAACCAACATTCTTCAAAAAAAAAAAAAAAAAAATATATATATATATATATATATATTAGTTCAACAGAAGAAATAAACTCACAGGTTTGGAACAACATAAGGGTAAGTAAATGATGACAAACTTTTCATCTTTGGGTGAACTACCCCTTTAAGCATTCCATATAGTTCTTTAGAAGTTGTTTGCAAATAAACCGATGTCTCTGGCTTTTGTTTTGCCCACTCAGGCACATGAGCGAATCGTAGATGTTTTCACCACATCTTTAATTGAATGGAATGCGAATACTCCACTGTGGTAGCCCAGTGCTCGCCTTGGTATGTTTATTGATTGTATGTTTTCATTTACTTTCTGCATGTGTTCAAATCTTCGGTCAAAACAAGCTACTCATATTAATATTTGTTAATCATGATGTTCTACAAAATGGAAAAATAGCTTTTGTAAAATACTAGTAGTTAAAAGTAAATGTGAATGTGGCATCAGATTATTTAACCAAATTATTATGCTATTTGATGCAAATAAGATAAAATTAATCACAAATTCAGTGAATGTTTCATTTATTTGTTTAATTTTTTCTTGCTAAAAACCAAGATGTCTTGCTGAATCTCTAGTCGATGTGTATATATATATATATATATATACACACAGTATATTTATATACCTTTCAAGTAATTACTATTATATTTATTTGTTAACTTCCAGTCAGTTGTTCTGAATATGAACCTAAACCTCATTTTTAATATGGCTCACTTGATTAGATTCAAACCAATAAAATGTCAAACATGTCATTGTGTCTGTTAATGAATGTTCATTTATGCCCTTTTCTTCACCACAAAGAATATAGATAATGGGCTGTGTGCAATGTAAGGACAAAGAGGCAACCAAACTCACAGACGACAGAGAAACTAGTGTCTCACAGCATGCAGGATATCGATATGGGGCTGATCCGACACCTCAGCATTACCCTAGCTTTGGAGTCACCACAATACCCAACTACAACAACTTCCATGCGCCTGTCAGTCAAGGAGTGACTGTGTTTGGTGGAGTGAACTCTTCTTCACACTCAGGAACGTTACGATCCCGGGGTGGAACAGGTAAAATAAGGCACTTTACTGTTCTGGCACTCGGAATCTTCATCATGACATAAAAATCATCGTATATATTACTCTTTCTTAGTTTTATTGTGCCCATTGGATTGGTCCATATAATTCCAAATAAAAAATAGTTATGTTTCTGAAACAACTTTTTTTTTTGGACTGACATCACCAGGGCCTCTAATTTTTAACATTCTGGTATCAAACATGCACATTTTTTTGTGATCTAATCCAAATTTGATGGATAAAATCAGTCCTGGCGCACTGTTTTCTCATTGAATATCTTGTTTTAGTTGGAATTATTTAATAGAAGTAAAATGAGTTGTAAAAAACAAATAATGTTGACTGTTTAAAATAATGTTTTTAAAAAAATATCCCAACTATTTCTACTTTGGAGCACATTGTTGAGACATTGTAATATTTCTATAAAACTATGTATTGTTTTAGTCTTTGTCAGTATGCTGATGTTATCTGTCATGTCACTTACTTTGCAGGAGTAACACTCTTTGTAGCACTTTATGATTATGAGGCAAGGTCAGAGGATGACCTCAGCTTCAGGAAAGGGGAAAAGTTCCAGATTCTAAATAGCACGTGAGTTTATGGAACAATTTATCTATAAAGCATGAAAGACTTTTCATTAATATACTACAGAGCCCTGCACATGATATGCAGTGAAAAAAAAAAACTATATAGGCCACGAATTAAAAATTTGTTCCCATGACTTAGTGATACGCCAGGACGTTTTACTTATTCATTCCTTCGGTTTAACTTAATTGTGCGCACAATATAATAATTTGATCCCTCGTTTTACTAAATTGTGCTCACAATATAATAATTTGTTTTAGTGAAATAAAAACGAGGGAACGAATAAGTACAACGTGGCCACGATTTACTAAAACGTGAAAATTTGTGGTCATGATATATATATTTTTGTCCGCATGGCATATGCAGGGCTCCGTTGGATACTGTTTGAAATATTAACTTAATTGTTTTTATTCAATATTAACTATGTAATATTAAATATGTTTTTCATGTACGCTGCGGTTTAAAAGTTTGTGGTTGGCAAGATTTTTTCCTGTATTTTTTTTTTTTTTTTTAGTTTTGTGCTCAGCAAGGCTGCATTTATTTGACAAAAAGCAGTAAAATTGTGAAATTATTAAAATCAGTACAACTGTTTCTACTTTAGTATATTTTAAAATGTAATTTATTCCTGTGATGCGAATTTTCAGCATTATTACTCCAATCTTCAGTGTCACATAATCCATAAGAAATCATTCTAATATGCTGATTTGATACTCAATAATAGTTCTTATTAGCATCAATGTTGAAAGCAGTTTTTTTGCTGCTTAATATTTTGCTTAAGGATTTTCTGGATTATTTGATCAATAGAAAGTTAAAAAGAACAGCATGTATTTGAAATATACGGTAAATATTTTGTTATTGTCATGTTTTGTTTCTTGTTCCTGGTTCTTGTCTGTCATGTGATCCCCTGTTTTAGTCATGTGATCCTGCCATGTTTTCCTTTGTCTGTTGTCATTGGTTCATTGTTTAATAGTTCACAGGTGTTCCTTGTCTAGTCGTTATTCTTGTGTATTTAAGCCCTTATGGTGCCCTGTGCTATTGTTTTGTGTAACTGCTGTGTGTAAGCCTCATCTCTAGTCTATGGTCTTGTTTCATGCCCCATAATGCTTTTTTGTTTTAATAAACTGCTCTTGGGTTCTCAACAAGCTTGCCTCCAGTGGACTATAAACAGTTACATGATAAGTCTCTGTCACAAAAGCTTACCCCAAATCTTTGAACAGTAGTGTTTCTGCACATTACCTCTTGGGAACACAAAAATTGAATTTTATGTGTGCATTATAACACAGCCAGTTTCCTTCTAAATAATTGAAACTTGACCCAGTAGAAATGTTTTCATTGTTTATTTGTTTTCTTGTTCCTGTTGTCGTATATCAGGGAAGGAGACTGGTGGGAGGCTCGCTCTCTCACTACAGGTGGAACAGGATACATACCCAGTAATTATGTGGCTCCAGTGGACTCCATACAGGCAGAAGAGTAAGTCCGTTTTAGTACCAAAAAAGGCAAAAGTGAAATATAAATAGGAGAACTGTCTAGAAGAACAATGTCTGTTTTTTGCATTATTCTATGAAGTGTTTTTATTGGGGCAAGCACAATAACATAACTTTGTCATGTGGTCATACTGTTAACTAAACTAAACACTACGTATCCCTGTGTAGTTGGTATTTTGGAAAACTAGGCCGTAAAGATGCAGAAAGGCAACTGTTGTCGAATGGAAATCCCAGAGGCACATTCCTTATAAGGGAGAGTGAGACCACAAAAGGTAATTTGCCTTTGCCCAAACCCATTCACAGATACACTACCATTACAAAGTTTATGGTCAGTAAGATTTTTTTTAATTTGAAAAGAAGTCTCTTATGTTCACCAAGGCTGCATTAATTTGATTAAAAACATAGTAAAAAAAAACAGAAATACTGTAAATATTGTTACAATATCAAATAACTGTTATATTTTAATATATTCTAAAATGTTGAACAGTTGGTATTTTTGTGAAACCTGTGATGCATCTTTTCAGAATTCTTTGAAGAATAACAAATTCAAAAGATCAGATTTTTTGTAACTTTAGAAATGTCTTTGCAGTGACACGTTTGATCAATTTAATGCATCCTTGCTGTACAGAATTATTCATTTTATCCAAATATTTGAACTGTAGTGCAAATTAGTTAAAAGTTTTCCAAACTTTACATGTTTTCTCTGAATTATTAACTGATATTTGAGACTCCTGTACTGTCCTAAAACTATCCTAATTTCCTGTTCGCTCATGTTTATTCCAGGAGCGTATTCCTTGTCCATACAGGATTGGGATGAAACTAAGGGTGATCACGTGAAGCATTACAAGATACGCAAATTAGACAATGGAGGATATTACATCACCACTAGAGCTCAGTTTGAAACTCTGCAACAGCTTGTGCATCATTATTCTGGTAAGTCTACATTAAATTCTAAATCTGAAAATGAATTGATCTTAAATGATAACAAGACAGTACAAAATATACATGCTATGAATATCTCCGTTCAGCCCGGGCTGCTGGACTCTGTTGCCGATTAATAGTCCCGTGCCATAAAGGCATGCCCCGCCTCGCCGACCTGTCCGTCAAAACCAAAGATGTATGGGAGATCCCACGGGAGTCACTTCAGCTCATCAAACGATTGGGGAATGGACAGTTCGGAGAGGTCTGGATGGGTAAGAGATCAGCTTAACATCATACCCAATAAAAGAGTTTGATATTCATACATTACTTATAATTCCAGGGGTATAAATCCAGGCCTGTCAGGGAGGCAGAGAACATTTCATCTTGTCAAAAGAAAGCCAGCTGTCTTGGAAGGATTTATGTGTGGTTCCTTTCAAGGGCTGTGTGACTCATTATGAAATCTCGTCTCTGAATGGCAGGCACTTGGAATGGCAATACTAAAGTGGCAGTGAAGACCTTGAAACCAGGCACAATGTCCCCAGAGTCGTTCCTGGAGGAGGCTCAGATAATGAAGAAACTGAGGCATGACAAGCTAGTGCAGCTGTATGCGGTCGTCTCTGAAGAACCCATCTACATTGTGACAGAATATATGAGCAAAGGTAGGATTTTGCAAACAGAAGTGCCAAATTAGGCAGTTCTTTTTAACTTTCTATTCTTCAAAGAATCCTTCAAAATCATCACAGTTCCTACAAATATATTAAGCGGCAACTCTTTTCAACATTTACCGTAGTAAGATATGTCGTGAGAACCAAATCAGCATGCTAGAAGAATTTCTGAAGTGACACTGAAAACTGAAGTAATGGCTACATTATGTTTTAAAATATATTCAAATAGAAAATAAGTATATATATATATATATATATATATAACATATATGAAGACTTCTGGTGCAAAAGCCGATATTAAGTGAATGCGCTCCACACATTGTATACATTCATTAAGTACTTTCACTTCAAATCCGCTAAATCCCTGCCCCAGCCCATTCAGAAATTCCTGTTTGTTAGCAGAAACCTCTAAATGCCACTTACCTTTGCCAGCAAAATCCTCTAAGTTTTCAGAACCAATCAGGAGACGTGAATCGAATCATATGATTTCAAAATGAATGACGACGGCGTGCATATGAGCCAGCTTTCAATTATGGAGCTGCACGTTTTATCCTGTTTAGAGAGATTTTTAAAGGGTTAGTTCACCCAAAAATGAAAATTAAGTCATTAATTACTCACCCCCATGCTGTACCAACCCCGTAAGACCTTCGTTCATCTTCGGAACACAAATGAAGATATTTTTGATTAAATTTAAGAGCTGTATAACTACCACATTGGCTCCTAAGGGACTGCCTCTTGACGGCCCAGAAAGTCAATGAAGAAAATTTTTAAATATCCCAAGTGACTACCGTGGCTCAACTATATGTTTATCAAGCGACGCGAATACTTTTTGTGCGAAAAAACAAACAAAAATAACGAGTTTATTCGACTATTTCTTTTCTTCCTTGTAGGCCAGAACGAGACTTCCTTAGATTTCCACGACGCATGCGCGAGAATTGCGATCTGCTTACACCAGCTTACACTACTTCAGATCGCAAATCTCGCGCATGCGTCGTGGAAATCTAAGGAAGTCTCGTTCTGGCCAACAAGGAAGAAAAGAAATAGTCGAATAAACTCGTTATTTTTGTTTGTTTTTTCGCACAAAAAGTATTCGCGTCGCTTGATAAACATATAGTTGAGCCACGGTAGTCACTTGGGATATTTAAAAATTTTCTTCATTGACTTTCTGGGCCGTCAAGAGGCAGTCCCTTAGGAGCCAATGTGGTAGTTATACAGCTCTCAAATTTAATCAAAAATATCTTCATTTGTGTTCCGAAGACGAACGAAGGTCTTACGGGGTTGGTACAGCATGGGGGTGAGTAATTAATGACTTAATTTTCATTTTTGGGTGAACTAACCCTTTAATTAAACAAGATGTTTAGAAGTTTAGAAGTACTTTATTCTAGAAATGTACATTTTATGACAATGGATCGTTTACATTTGACTAGTATCAGTTTAATGTTTACTGACTTCTAATGTTTAATGCACTTCTTGTTATTTATTTATTTATTTATTTTTATTTATTTGAATGCTTCATCATTAGGGCCCAAGCCCTAAAGATGAAGCAAAAATAAAAGTGTTGGCCGATCACATGGTTGTGACTATTGTGAGTCAAAGTTATAGCGCTGATGGCACCTCCACCTCAGTGCCTTTAGGTAACTAACCATCGGCTTGGGCCCATCATCGCTGCTCGCAGCTATATTTATATATATATATATTTTTTTAAATAATATTTGTATATTTTTTTTAAGATTAGTGTATATGGTTTAGTTATTGTATAGTCTTCTGTTTGTTGTGATCCACTAAAGTGTGCTGTCATTTGTGTCATTATGGTTATACTGTTGTTATCCACTAAAGTGTGCTGTCATTATGGTTATACTGTGTAAATTAGCCTTTTATCTTTATTCAGAAAGGACAGTGAAGGGGGACTGGAGAGAGATAGGGTGGGATCGAGAAAGGACCGCGAGTCCCCTGTGAGCACTTGGAACTGAATAGGATATGAACGTGGCAGTAGTGATTTTGCAACTCTTTTCTATAACTTGTCCAAAGAGGTGACCTTAGAGGTTTTTGAAACAAAAGCACAGATGGACTTCTATATCATATCATAAGTGACATTTTTGAAAATAAGGCTTTACAATAACTGACTAATAACCTTTAATTGCCATTAAAGTGAAATTACTGAATAAAAAGTTTGATAGAAATGCTCGTTTAAAAGAAGGTTTTTGCATCTGAAGTCTTAAGTCTTATAAAGAAGTTTTGTTTCGTTTGAAGGTGAAGGTTTGTTCACACATTTTGATGGTCTTTCAGGAAGCCTGCTGGATTTCTTGAAGGATGGTGAAGGACGTGGGCTTAAATTGCCAAATTTAGTTGACATGGCCGCTCAGGTTTGTAAAATGTTTTGATACCCATAATCATTAAAGGTATCTGGTATCAGTAAGCTCTTACCTAACCCCAGGACACTTAAATATTCCATTGCTTGCACACTCCTCTTCTAGGTTGCTGCAGGCATGGCTTACATTGAAAGAATGAACTACATCCACAGAGATCTGCGGTCTGCCAATATACTTGTTGGTGATAGCTTAGTGTGCAAGATTGCAGATTTTGGACTGGCCAGACTAATAGAGGACAATGAATACACAGCACGACAAGGTGAGGTATACGGTTCCAAATCAGGCTTCGCTATTCTGTCTTTATAGACTTAGTTAACCCTCTATGGTTTCCTTCTCTTTACACTTCACACTGACCATTCAGAAAAAAGTGCAACAAACTGCATTATTGGACTGACTAGATCAGAGTTTATAAAAAACATTAATATGCTGTGTTTAAGTCATACGATACTCAGTTTTCTCTCCACAGGAAAGTGCTTTTTTAATGTGAACATTTTTTTCCTTCTTCGCCTGGATTTTTTTTTTTTTTTTTGTTCACAGATCACAGCCCAACATAGTTTTACAGTTAACTGAAAAAATATTAATGTTACCATATGGCAAATGTTGAAATACAATTACTCACTGGGTGTTTTTTTTTTTTCGTAAATATTGGCGTCCGCATTACTGTGGTTGTTATTTATTTATTTATGAAAGTCTATATAGCAATACAATAGTTTTTATGCATGTTTTATTTGTTCACTAAGATGACGTGGCCATTTAGGTCATATAATACATGACAGCAGTGTTTTATATACTAATGTTTGTTTCCTTATGCACGTATTCAACAGAGTTAAATCTGCAATTTCCATGGGAACATTGCCCAGTTCACAAGTAGGCCACATTTTGAGATCAGAGACATAATTTCTGTGTTCCGTTGTAGGTGCCAAGTTCCCAATCAAGTGGACGGCTCCAGAGGCAGCACTCTATGGAAGGTTTACTATCAAGTCAGATGTGTGGTCGTTTGGAATACTACTCACAGAGCTGGTCACCAAAGGACGCGTACCCTATCCAGGTGAGATCTGGTGGTGGAAGGAACATTCTTATATCATTAACACTGAAATTAACTGACAAAAATGACCTGAATTCATTAATTTTCATCGAAAGTTTGCCATTTGACGCAAAATAAGTTCTTAATGTGATAATTTCCAAAAAATAAATTAATTTTGTCAAATTCCAAACCTGTAACACAAAATAAGATATTTTTTTAAAAAAAAGTCTCAATGTCTCCCAATGTCTGTTATTTTCTAACTTTTCTCAATCCAAATGAATCCAATCTGATTCTGAAAGTTCTCTTTATATGAACGCTACATTTTGCAGTCATATGCATATATTTGTTTACATGTATTCTGAACAAAATTTCAGTGTATGCGCATTGCCCAGTTGCCCCGTTTAGAACAATAACGCCACTGTGATAATGTCACTGTATCTACCATGAGTTTTTTTTTTTTTTTTTTTTTTTGCCTTGATGACATACTTAAAAAGAATGCTGACATATAGACACAGAAACATTTTTTAAATCAAATATTTAGTCTCCTTAACTGACCAGTTCACAAGACCTAAATAAACTTTAATGCCTATTTATAATTAGGGCTGTCAAACGATTAATCGCGATTAATCACATCCAAAATAAAAGTTTGTGTTTACATAATATATGTGGGTGCGCTGTGCATAATTATATATATAAATACACACACATGCATGTATATTTAAGAAAAAATTTATTTATATATAAAATATATATTTATATATAATATATATTATATATAAATCTATATACATGAAAATATTTTCTAAATATATAAAAGCGTGTGTTTTATTTATATATATGTATAAAATAATTATACACGGTGCACCCGCATATATTATGTAAACAAACTTTTATTTTGGATGCGATTAATCGCGATTAATCGTTTGACAGCCCTATTTATAATATGTAAAATATTTGTAAAACTTAGAGAACTTATTATAAAATGGCTATGGTAAACATGCAGTACTGCGAAAAAATAAATTTTGTATCCAATTGAGAGGATATTTGAATTCACGCGTTTACATGCTTATTTATGAGCAAATTATTTAAGGTCTACACCACTCTCTTAATCCGATTGAAATTTTATTCAGACAAAGCTCATTCAGATCAATGAAGGTGTTTACCGAAGCCAAAATATCCCAGTGACGGTTGTTGATGTGGAGCCGCGGTATAAAGGTCCCACTCTAGCAGAGTGAATCGTAAGCACAGCTGAACTACCTAAAATGACAGAAACCGTCTTTGGGGAAAAAATTATTTGAAGTGTAATTGAATTTTTCAGTTTGGCTCGCGTCCCATTCAATTACATGGAGAGGGAAGGGCATATAACCTATACTGCAGCCAGGCACCAGGGGGCGACTGAAATGCTTTAGCTTTACTTTTCAGGACACACTTGTTTACAAAAAGCCTTTGAGCCAATTGAGCCATCGTTCTGATTACTAACGGATTATTTGGGTGCATGCAAACGTTGGACCCCATAGGCTTGCGTTGTATGGACAAAAACATTCAAAATATCTTCTTTGATGTTCCACAGAAGATATAAAGTTTGGAATGTATTTGGGTCAACTATCTATCTTTAAAAGACTGAATTAATGAATGAAGTAAAACACCGCATCATAAAGGAATTTAAGGGCCCCACAACTTTTTTTTTCCCAGTTAAAGAGCACATGCTTTGCATTTGTCCCTCAGGCATGAACAACCGGGAAGTCCTGGAGCAAGTAGAGCGTGGTTACCGGATGCCCTGCCCCCAGGACTGTCCCAGCTCCCTGCATGAGCTCATGCTCCAATGCTGGAAAAGGGACCCCGAGGAGCGGCCCACCTTTGAGTATCTGCAAGCCTTCCTGGAGGATTACTTCACTGCCACTGAACCACAGTACCAACCCGGGGACAACCTCTAAACACATTGCTCCAGAGTACAGAGAGTGCCACAAAAGACTGCCCTTCAAAAGACTGATCGAAAGAGCGTTTGATAAGAAAAGCTTCCAGGTTTTGTGCCATCTCAATGACCCAATATCTGACACAATCCATCTTCCATCGAACTAAGGACATGCAATCGCATTATATCTGTCAGTAAAGCCAAAAATAGTGTTCTGTGGAGAGACATCAGTCATGAATAATGATAAGAATGGCTTGTTTGTATGTAGTGTAAATAGTGTGTTTAGTTTTCCCTTCTATTTGGCTTGTTTTATTACTTTTTATAATGCTGTTTTGCGTTCTTATCCAGGCCGAGAAAGAATTGACGCTGTGAGGAAAGCATGAACAACAGAGGCAGGATCAGACATTTAAGAATTTACAATGATTCTGGAAATCATTCTTTGACACTTCCAGTGGGGTGTTGATCAGCCTGTCAATTGTATATTAAATTAACTGTATGTGTCAAAACACTCCCGTTTTGCATAGGTAGCATTTCTGACAGATTATAGTGATTTTCACCGAGGGTAATGATGTCCGCACTGGTTTTAGTGAGTTTGCTGGGCCTAATTATTTTGCACCTGCTTTTAGCAAGCGCTCAGTGTCTCAATTTTGTTTTCTGCTTCTTAGAATGAGTGCATTTTCTATTTAGTCACTTTGGATTAACAATAGAGCAGTGTATGTATCAGAATAGAATGAGACCAAGTGGGCATTATGCTTGACCATACTGGCATCTTTCCTGCAAAGAAGATAAAATGACTGCTAACATCCTTACTGTTGTGAGAGGAAATAAAAGGAGTCCATTAAATGTATCTCACAATATCATGCATTATAAAATAACATGACTAAATACATAGAGAAATATTATAAAACGGTAGAATTCCACTCGAGATAACTCATTGCTGGTCTGCCTTGTTTTTGCCACTCATTTTGTCATGATAAAATGATACGTATGTCTGAATATTCATTATTGGGTGATTCTTTACTTTTTTTTTTGTCACATTTAAGAAGGGACAGACCTCTCTGTAAACATACTGTAAGTCAATGATACTTTCACATATTCTCATTGCGAAAATATCGGCCTGAGCCATTTTCCGAGAGCAGTTATTCAGCTACTGAATCGAGAGCAAAACTATTCAGTGTTGATTTCAGCCAATATTTTGGAAAGAAAAATGTGTTCAAATGAGGGCTGCTTTTATCAGGGCCTATGATTGAAATTATGTACTGCATTTGTGTTAAAATCCAACCTTTTCACATTTATTTTTGTACCATCTATATTTGGATTAATTCATAAATATTGTGTTTATTTAATTTCTTTGTTTCATTTATGCACAAACATTTTTAGAATAAAGTGTCATTCAAATCCATTTCTCCTTTCATTTTTTGTTTTCACCTGACATCCAATTTTAATTTTAACGTTTAAACTTTTTTTTGTTAAGATTGGGAGGTACTCCAAGATTCTCTAGATTTAAAACATTTATCACAATTTTAAACTTTTAGATTTGACATTTATGTGAAAATTTGGTCATATTGATATTCTTAATTCATATTGATGCATTTACACATTTTAGATGATAAAACGTACTCGGTTACTAACGTAACTTCGGTTCTCGCTAGGAGAGGGACCGAGTACTGCGTGATATCTTACGCTTGGGGAAAACCTCTTTTCCACGAGATATTGAAGCCAAAAATTATTCTTAATTTTGAATTAATTTAAAATGCATTGCGGCAGCATGCAAGGTGGCTCGCGTGCCTATTGGCTGTCCTGCTGCAGCCTATCGAGAGAGGCTCTTGGTGACGTCATATCCAATGGAGGCGCTTCACTCCTGGGTCTATAAATAGCTCGATGGGCTGATATAATCTGGTTTTTCATTGCCAGAGCGAACCAGAGCGTTTTGCAGGCACAGCAAAAATACGCAGTACTCGTTCCTAGAGAGAACCGAGGTTATGTTAGTAACCGAGTCTGTTCTCTTACGAGAGGTTCTCTCGTACTGCGTAATATCTTACGCTAGGGGAACACAGTGTAAAACTCTGTGTGTGCTGGGATCCAACACCAAAGTCCTAAGCGCAGGTGCCCAGGGCTCATATACTACATAATCACCAAGGAGTCACAAAGAGTCTGAGAAGAGAGGCTAGAAGCGTCATTACCAATAAGTTATTGCCCTAAGGGAGCTAATCACATCAACAGTGTTCCACACAGTCAGGGTGAAAATGTTCGGCCTTAACTGGGTAACGGTATGGGTCCTACTTTTGATCAGCAAGCATTGCTCAAGCGGTTGTAGTATTCTGAGCCGAAGCAACGGGGCAGACAATACTGATTTTTAGACCAAAAGTAGTTTATCCATCTGGATAGGCTCTGTTTCGATGCGGCTAGTCCCATGGCACGTCCGCTGAATTAAACAGAGAGCTGCTCAGTCTGTCTGAAAACAGACGAGTGAGACACATAAGACTGGGCAAAGGAAGCTTGTGTCCTTTTCCTCGTTGTAAACCGGCAGGGCAGACAGGGAAATAATCTGAGCCCTGAACAGTGTAGTACCTTTTATTCGGAAACAAAACAACGCCTCAGCGCGTTGTCGACTGCCAACATTTCTAGACAGTTTTGTGTAGGAGCTTCTCCCATTCTGACCTCTGGCCAAAGAACGGTCTTCCCTTGAGCAGCGTTCCCCATCCTGAGGTGGAGGCATCCGTGGACACCACCTTCACACTAGAGGAAGTCCCAAGGTTTATACCTGACTGGTACCAGTCGATTACTCTCCAAAGTTTCAGAGATGTGATGCATTTCAGATCGACCTTGAGGAGAAACAGACCGGAGGCCCTTGCCTGAGGTGGTACTCGGACATTTAGACATAACTGCAGCGGGCCCATGTGAAGTAGACCCAACTGGAGTACTGATGATGCCTAGCATTCCATGAGTCCTAGCATTTTCTGAAACCTTTTGCGGGACTATAGTGCCGCTGCGGAAGGATTTCGTGATGAGCTGAATGTTCAGTCTGCGCTCTGGCGACAGTCGCGAGCTGTCATAGACAGCGAGTTCAGTTCTGTGCCCAGAAAAGATATCCTGTGACTGGGAGACAACAAATGTTTCGCCCAATTGACTTTGAGATCTAGTTTCTCGATGGTCCTGTGTTTTATGAGCTCTGGGTTTTATCGAGCTAGAATCAGCCAATCGTCCAAGTAGTTAAAAATTTGCATGCCCCGAAGTTTCAGAGGTGCGTGAGCCACGTCCATGCACATTGCAAATGTACGGGGTGCTAGGGACAGGCCGAATGGTAGGACAGTGTATTGATATGCCTGTGGGAGTTTCGGTGGAAGTCTGGCCGCGCCGAGACTTAAACACCATCATTTCCTAGGAGGGAAGAGCGCTTTGGTAAGAAGTGCTTCATAGCCTGTGACGTCTTCTGAACCTCAGCAAATCTATCCGCAAAATCTTTGACGGAGGATCCAAAGAGGCCAGCTGGGGAGATGGGCACGTCATGGAATGCGCAAGTTCGGAACACTCCGAGTCTGACATCTCAGATAAGGTCAGCCATAGGTGTCTCTTAGCAAGGGTGAGAGAAGCCATGTTCCGGCCAATGGCCTGTGCAGCGGATTTCGTTCTGTGAAGTGCCAGATCTGTAGCGCTCCTCAAATCCAGCATGCTGATAGCTTCCGGTCCTTTCTTATCCAGTTTCCAGAGAAGGTCGGCTTGGAAGAACTGTGCGCGCTCCGCCCACTCAAGGCCGAGGTTCACCACAGCCTGTGAGAGCAGACGCATCAGCTCAGATTCGACACTGGCCCGTTTCACTGACAACTCGCGGGTTGGGGGGGTAGGTCCACAGAGCTCGCCCAATCCTCACTGTCCGACGCCCGGATACAGCAGCTGGCATCCTCTACAGATGCAGCTATCTTGTCGTCATAACTGGAGGAAGTGGTGACAGACGGCGGCCGTTGTCCGTTCCGAGTGAAGCTGGTGAAGCTGACGGGCGAACCGGCAAGATTTCGCAGGCTGGAGAAGCCTCGGGACCCGCTGAGTATGGCGCTTTTTACAGCGCAACAATATAACAAGCGGTGCAGACTCCAAGAAAAATGCCAGGTGAGTCACCAGAGTCACCATGGGCAATAGCTCGCAATGATGGCAGCCACGGTCAGCGAACATGTGAGCCACAAGAACGAGGCTTCTTTTAAAAGACGCTGCTCTTTTATATAGAGAGAGTGGGAGTCAAAGGGATATAAACGGATATAAAGAGTAAAAAGGATATAAACGCTGGAAAACGTAGCAGGTACAGCGACTGAAGGAGGCGAGAAGAAGGGCTGCGACTTCAGATGGAAAGGCTCGTCCCGCAGAAAGCTTTTCTCAGACGGTGTGGCTTCTTCCCTTCACGGATCCAGCGATGCGTGAGCTTCGCTGAAGAGATAAAAAATTTGATTATATCAGCCCATCGAGCTATATTTCTAGGCCCAGGCCCACGACCGTTTTGGTGGGAGGTGACTTAATGTTAGATCCCATTGGATCTAACATAACCAAGGGCCTCTCTCGATAGGTTACTGTAGTTGCTGCAGGACAGCCAATAGGCATGTGAGCACAGTAAAAACAGTACTGTAAAATATGATGCCTTTACGTGCTGACGGAATTATCATAAGTATTAGTTTCCTAATTTAAATTTTTTTACATGAACCCCCTCAAGTCTAAATTGGAATGTGATGAGCTCGTAAGTACGACATCAGGAGTGGGAAGTATAACTTCCAACACCAGGTGAAAGCAGCATTAGTCAGTGTCACATGATCCTTCAGAAATTAATAAGTGCTTTATTATTATAGATGTTGAAAAAAGTTGTGCTGCTTAATATTTTTGTAGAAACTGTTATTAATCTCAAAATAACCACATTTTCTTTAAATAGTTTTTTTTTTACTTTGAAAGTCACTTTTGATCAATTACACCTAAATGTATCCTTGCTGAATAAAAATATGATTATTATTTTTTCTTTAACTTACCAAAAACTGTTTATCAGTAAAGTACATTTTAAAATGTCTGAATCATTTTCATCAATTAATCAATTGTACGTTTGCAGCTGCAAGCAGGCAGCAACATGTCTGTGCTGTATATTGATGCTGCCCCCTTCAGCAATGCAATTCTGCAATCCCCTTCATGCCCAGCGGAGGGCCACTGCATTCCAGACAAAACATGTCGATCCGTGCCACAAATCCACAGCAGATCCATATCTCAACTAGTTTGATCCCTATAGGAGTAATGCCTCTCTATTTCAGATCTGTTATTCAAAATCACCAATGAAACTGTATGCAGTGAGATTTAAATAAAGGGTGCTAATTGGAAGCATGAATAATTTTGAATAAAATGTAATATCCCATACCATTTAGTCTAAATTAAATAAACACTTCAGTAAACAAATTATTGGGTAAATTTCTGTAGAGATGCAATATTACATACTATCCACCAATGTCAATGATGGCACATGCATTAAATTAATGAAATTATGTTAAATAGCCAACCAAAAACCAATTGACATTACAGTCTGTGAACATGCAACTGTCAACTTTTCTTTTGCTCCCAGTTGTTCACACCCCCTACCGCCTAAAAAGGCAAGAGAGAGTGCAACTGGTAAACCCTACACTGTCTAAGAATAAACCAGGCTTGCAATGGATAAGGTTACCTTGAAGCACTCCAGCACTTTTCCCGTCCCACACCCATGTGAGGCAACAAATAACATGGGCTAAATTATCATCCCCCTGCCTGAGCCTGAACTCCCCTGTTTACGTCCCTGATCTAACATCCCATTTTCCCACAGCCATGATCCCAAATCCGGCACTTTGAAAACCCTCATCCCACTTTTCTCACAAGATTGTGAGGTTTCACCCCAGGATTGGATGGGGACGACAAAGAGGAACATCATTCAATGAGTTGGATTTAATATCAACTGGGTGAAACCGGCAAAATAAGATTACCCAAGCAAAATCAAAGGACATTCAGCCGAAGAACCACCATAACTACACCATGGCGCAGGCATCTAAAGGTACTGCAGTTTTTGTACGCATTATTTCTTGCATTAGAATGACAGACAGAGCTTAACAAATGAAAATACACAAAATAAATATTATAATATTTCAGAATAATAAAATACTGAACCACAATAAATGCTGTTGTGATGATATAAAATTGAACTAACAGCTTAGTTGATCTTAATGTTTTGATTTTAATCTGTTGAAACAAATATGCTGTGGCATTTACTGTAGTGTAGCCAGAACATTTTCAAGACTAATACAGAGAAGTCTATAATTAACTCAAATGTTTTAATATCCTTTGAAGTGTGTAGATTTATTTAGATGTATGAACTAAGGTTAAGGTTAAAAAAATAAGGTTTTACATTTATAGTTATCATTTTTATGAAGAAATTAATATAATCTATTCAGCAAGGATGGTCAGTGACACTAAGGACTTATTTAATACCATACAATATTTCTGTTTCAAATAAATGCTGCTTTTTTCAAACTTTCTATTTAAAAATCCTAAAAAAAAAACACATTCATAACATGATTCCACAAAAAAAATTAAGCTGCACTGTTCGCAAAATTGATAATAATACCAATAAGTTTCTTGAGCAGAAAATTAGCATATTAGCATGATTTCTGAAGGGCTCTTGTGACACTAAGGTGTGGATCATGACGCTGAAAGAACAGTCATTTAATAATAATATTTCACAATATTATGATTTTATTGTATTTTTTGATTAAATGAATACAGCCTGGTTAGCGTGAAGATTTCAAAAATCATACTGACCCCAAACTTTTGAACTTAGTGTGTCATATTTTGATGAATCTAGCAAACATAATTGATATTTGCAATGACAATTACAATATAAAGACTTTTGATTTCGATAGTTTCTTTGTTTAGTTCATGATGTCACTAAACTCAAGCAGCAGGGAGAAAATAACACAAGATGGAGAAGTGTCTAGACTGCACTTAAGAGAACAGCTGCTACAATTATCAGTCCGTCATCATGATGGATCAGTATTTATATAGAAATGAAAAACGGCCTAGACATAGGCTAGTCAATAGAATAGATAGGTGCATTTAGCAAGCAGCCAAGAAACATTTTCTCCTGTGACCTTCAGGAGAAGTATTTCCACATTTGCTATCATGGTATATGTGTGAAATTCATGTGACTCCAGGTCCAGTAAAGTCCTCCCCTCCAACTGCTGAAGATGCTCCAGCTAGGGCATTGCATCCAGCCGCTTTAACGGCCCGGAGCCATGGAGTTTTACGAATCATGAATCACCCGGCACAATGGGTTGTCATCCTCACACTTCTGACCTCTTGGACAATAGCAGGTGTTGTCATGTTCGACTTTGTCAGTGACGATCAGATTGCAAGTGAGTTTTAAATAATTTTCACAGTTCTTATTTTATTTACTTGTGCTGGTTTTTGATTTGTTGGCCTCAATCTAAATGTTTTCCTCTATAGGCATCCAGGATTTTGGTTCTGACCCAGTGCTAGCAGTGAACAAGGCCATTGAAGGCATTGGAAACAAGATAGACCACATGAATGATATGTTTAATGATGCTCATGGTATGATTTGAACTCTTTTAGTAGCTTTCAGATTTTAAAATTTGGTAATTTGTTACTGAAGGAATAGTGTCTATTACTTAGTGCAATTACAATGGCTAAAGCATTCAGTCCTCAACAAAAGGTGCAAAACATTTAAAGCTCATCATACAAGTAGTCTGAATGACTAGCATGCTATATTTAAAGTTTTCTAAAGAATGTAGCTTTGTGTGTAAAACAGGCCGTCATTATTCAAACGAGCATCAGATCAATGGGATTCGCGAAAGATTCAGACCGTTTCAACCGATTCGCTACTCAAAAGAATGATTCATTCACGAAGCGGCCTTGGGCCTTGTCGCGAAATGAAGCGGAAGCCAGAGAATAATGATTTTGATTTTGATCTCTTCCTCACACAAGAATATCATTTTGGCTTGAAATATAACGCGGGAGTCCAGGACTTTTTATTTTTTATACTTTTATGATGGTTGTTTGAAAGTCAGTTTCATTATAATTGCAGGCGAACGTGTAAACTTGTTTTGTGGAAGAAAACAATCTGGTTTTGAAGACATGAGGTGAGCGTTAGATAATTGATAATTTTGACTAAGCCAATCCTTTGATAAATATTATTTGTTCATGTTTTTAAAAATTGATTTTTAATGCCATTCGCTCTTCTCTTATATTTGGAATACAGAGTACATCACCGAAATAGTATTCAATCCGAAGAAAGCTATTAATTTAGCGGCTGATTCAACTGTTTCTTATCTGACAGGAATATTTACTGCCGACGGTATGTAATGTATTCATTTATGGCTTTGAAAAAATATCCATAAGCAGTTTAAAACACTATTTATTTAGCATAGGCTTATGTTATTTATATAATATGTTGTTTACAGGAGATACAGTAATCACCGAAACAGTGAAATATAGTGGCACTGTATTGGATGAGGTTACAGAATGGATCAGATCGCCAGTGGGCTACTTATTTCACTTATTTGAAGGTAACTTTACTTGCATTACTGATCATGCAATATGTGCCCGACCAAAAAATATTATGGTAAAAATTATTTGTTATATTTGAGCTTGCCAGATGCACCATTCATTGTCTGTCTAATGCTTTCCATGCTGTATAGACATCCTGGATATATTGCTTGCTCCAGTGAATATGGTCAGTCGAGCTGTTGTGCAAATTTTAAGTTGGATCAAGACCATTACACAGTATCTTTCAACCATGTTCGGGGGCACTGAAGGTATTGCAAAGCATCAACATTGATTCTTCTCATAATTTTATATAGCCTAATCCTATTCACTCATATCTATATCATTAGGTGCATCTTGTCAATATTCCAGTGTGAATTCCCAAAATAAGCACTGATCCTCAGCATTTGGTCGGATTGCTTAAAAAAAAACATTCAGACTTTATTATTATTATTTTCAGGGGATACCGGCATCACTGAAACAGTGAAATTTGGTGGCACTGTTTTGGATGAGGTTACAGAATGGATCAGATCCCCAGTGGGTTACTTATTCCACTTTTTTGAAGGTACCTACATTGTTGTTGTTGTTGTTCTGAGGGCTGACATGCAATCAAAACCTTATATGATTATGATTTCAGTACATGTTTCAATCAACATTTGAAATTGCCACTGTTTCCATGCATAAAGAAATAATTTGTCATATTTGAGCGTTTCAATGAACCATGATTTCAGCTGCTCATGCCAGACTGATTTCTGTTTAATGCTTTTTATGCTGCATAGACGTCCTGGGTGTGGTGATCATCTATCCAACAGACATGGCGACTGAAGCAGTTCTGCAAGTTTTAAGTTGGAACAGGACCATTTTTTCAACCATATTCAGAAATCTTGAAGGTATTTTCACATTATTTTAGACATTTAGTGATATAATCTACTCTGCTGTTTGAAGGTTTGGGGTCAGTAAGATATTTAAAAAAAAAATTGTGAAAGTGAAATCACAATCAACCGCCCCTTTAAAAGAAGGGGAGTGATTTTCTTCATTGTATGGTGATTGTGTCCACACACTGCAAAGACACATTTAAATGCAAACATATAAACCATATAAAAGTGAATTTTGCATCTGATGACCCCTTTAAAATATACATAAAATTGTAAATTAAAATTGTAATAATATTTTGCAATATTGCAGTTTTTACTGTATTAAAAAAATAAATGAATACAGTCTTGGTGAAAATAAAAAAAAAAACTCTTTCTGACCCCAAACATTTGAACGGTAGTGCACCTTGTCAATATTTCAGCTTGGTTTCCCAAACTGAGCACTGATCCGACGGAACTGGCTGGAATTGTTGTAAAGGAGGCCACAGACCTAAAGATTACTGTCTCTAATTACCTCTCCAGTTTCTTTGCAGGGGACGAAGGTATTGTTCATTTATCAGCTCAAAACATTTGATCTGTGTTTTTCGCCAACACAATTTTTATTTGTGTCATATTATGTCTTTTTCCCAGGTGGTATTTCTGACATTAGCTTTGATCCCATGAAAGTTGTCACAGACACTGTTGAGGAGTTTACAGACAGGAGGGATGTATTGCTGGCCTACCTCTCAAACATGCTCATGGAAGATAAAGGTATCCATATTATTAAGTATATCACAATTCTATGCTTGTATCTAAAAGATACATTTCTCTTTAAATATCCATATTGTTCTCTGTTTCAGATGAAGCACCACAAGTAATAAGACGAAAAGGTTAGTGTCAGTATTATGAAACGTTGGCGTCTCTATTCCATCTGTTCTGTTGAAACATAAAGTTGCATGTTGCATTACAAGGTTTCTTTGCTTTGACAATGGGTGAGTTCCCAGATGTCAATAAGACTTGCTGTTTAAAATAATAATTGTGTGTGTGTGTGTGTGTGTGTGTGTGTGTGTGTGTATATATATATATATATATATATATATATATAAATAATAATAATTTTTTTTTTTTTAAACAAACAATATTTTTTAAATCTTCTCCAGGAGAATTTCTGCCACCTATGGAAAAAGGTTAGTAACTCCACATTCTTTCATTTACATAAAAGCTATAGATTAACACCGAAACTAACTTAAGTACTAAAACAGAATTGAAAAACTTAATAAACAAGACTTTTAACTTGGAAAGGAACGAGAGCATGTGAAAAGGGTTTTTTTATGTAACCTATGCAAGATCTTGATTTGACTAAAATGATAAAGTTATCCTGACTCGTCGTCATCCCATCTACATTCATCTTTATGCCGAGTTTTGTTGTGTCTTACCATGTCTTACCGTCCATTTATTAGAGCATTTAGAAAACAGTGTTATAAACGTTATGTAATATGGCGCATGCAAAGGTCCTGCATGACTGCATACAGGGATGATTGTCATTTATATGTTCTGTCTGTACTATAGTCTGAATGTTAATGTCCTGCCCTCTCTCTTACACAGTACTTCATATTATGTATTTTATATTATGAAAAAGTGCTTGCATTTACTTTCTCGAGAATGTTTTAAAAGGATGTGCATGACATCTTTACCAAATACAAAAATAAAAAGTTGTGTCACATGCATTTCTGTTTGATTTCCTGCTCCCTTCTTGCGGTGTAGTGCGACGTCTAACCTTCTGTGATACATTTGTCAGTTGATATTCACAAACATAAAGCATGTAGGAGTTCTTACCACCACAGGTATGGCACATGTTGCAAGAATATTGTGACACTCACAATATTAATGCCCTGAGATTTTAAGCTGAGGTTGTAGAAAGAAATGAGGTTGTAGAAGTCACGTTCGATAAAAGCATCTAAAAAATGCTTTTTCAAAATATTAAAAATAGTCACAAAATAGAAGTAATGAGTTTTGAAGAAAAGGCTAAAAATGGTTCAACTGAAGTTTTTTGTCAGGGTGCAACATGTGCATACGATCACGGTCATCAATGTGATGTAGTGAGTGTAACCAAGTTTCCAATCGGAACTACCTGTCTCGTACGTAAATTGCTAAATTTTTATCTGCAAATTGAGCTCCATTCTGTCATAAACCTGAATTGAAAAATGACTTCATGAAACAGTTGCAGAAATACTAGGCAAAAAACAGGACCCTGCCTATGCTGCCTACATTGCTATGAGATCCGCGGTGAAGGAGACGGACAGCACTAAACAGGAAATAAAAGAAGTTGAGGAGGAACATGGTGAGGTGGAAGCTGCTGAAGATAAAACTGAAAAAGCTCAAGCTATCTTGGATGTAACCGAGGAGGAAGAAACGGCTGAGGACCACACTGATATCACAGTAGAACGCGCTGAAATGTCCTCCGATGTCACGGAGGAGGGAAAAACTACTGGAGCAGTTGAAGATATTGCAGATGTTACAGACGAGAAACCTCCTTATATGCCAGATGTCATAGATGTGGAAACACAATCGGAAAAAATTGAAGATATTTCTGATTTTGCTGCGGGTGAATCAAACGAAATTACCTCTGATGCTTTAGATGTAAAGGACCGTGACATTAACTCAGATGTTGTTACAGTGGAGGAAGAATTTACTGGAACGGTTGAAGAGATTGGAGATGTTACAGACGAGAAACCTTCTGATATGCCAGATGTCATAGATGAGGAAACAGCAACTGAAAAGATTGAAGATATCTCTGATTTTGCAGAGGATGAATCAACTGAAATTAGCTCTGATGCTACAGATGTGAAAGACCTTGATGATACCACAGATGTGAAAGACCTTGGCGATACCTCAGATGTTGCAGATCTGAAAGACCTTGATGATACCTCAGATGTTGTTACAGTGGATGAAGAATTTAGTGAAACTGTTGAAGAGATTGGAGATGTTACAGACATGGAACCTTCTTATATCCCAGATGTCATAGATGAGGAAACAGCCCCTGAAAATATTAAAGATATCTCTGATTTTGCAGAGGATGAATCAACTGAAATAACCTCTGATGCTACAAATGTGACTAAAGACATTGATGATTCCTCAGATAATGCAGTTACAGAGGAGAAAGAAACCACTGAAGAACCAGCAATGGTTAAAGATGCTTCTGATTTCATAGATGAGGAAGAAGAACCCGAAACAGTTGAAGAAGTCATCATTATCACAGATGAAAAAGAGGTACAAGAAGATCAGCCACCTGAATTGACTGAAGCTACTCCAGAGACCATAAGTTTGAAGGAAAAGGAGGAAACGGCAGAACTTGATGATCATGACAAAGTCAAAAAGAAGGTTGGTTTAGAAGTGGAAGCCAAGGAGGATGATGCTGAAAAGAGTACAAAGGACCTAGAGAATGAGGTAGATAAAGATGAGGTTGAGGTTTTAAAGGGTGAGGTTGAAGAGTTTGATCAAACTATCATTGCTGGTCAAGATGACCATGTTGACGAAGAGGAGCTTGTCCTTCTTACTGTCCAACACGGTGTCACTGACAGAGATGATGAAAATAACAATAACAACGACAGGAAGAGAGATGTCAGAAAAAGAGGCCTGAGCAGGAGAAGAAAATCTGAAAGTCATTCCATTGCAACAGACGACCAAGAAGCACACAAGGATCTTCATGAAGAGTCTGACAAAGGTAGCGAACATTTTTTTTTTATAATTAACAAGTTGGAAAAAGTGATAGTTGATAGGTGGCAACCAATATCTCAATAGATGGCCTTAAAAACTCATTTTAAATCATTTACCATGAGAAAATTAATCCATAAAATAAACAGGATGTTCAAAATTGAGTTTGTTTAAAAATCATTGTTAGCTGATAAATAAATAAAATTAATAAAATATCCTAATTTATAAATATGCCTTCCTATTCCTCTTATAACTGCACCCTAAAATAATTGACCAACTGCAGTTGTATAAATTACGTGATATTTAAAGGAGTAGGCTAGTTTACCCAGAAATGAAAATTCATCCTCACCCTCAAGTTGTTCCAAACCTGTATGAATTAATTTATCCTGCTGAACACAAAGGAAGATAATTTGAAGAATGTCGGTAACCAGACAGTTGACGGTAGCAATTGACTTGCATAGGATTTTTTCCCCCCATAAAATGAACGAGGCCCATCTACTGTTTGGTTACCCATATCCTTCAAAATATCTACTTTTGTGTTCAGTAGAAAAAAGAAACTCATACAGGTTTGGAACAAATTGACTGTGAGTAGCCTAAATCATGACATGAGTCATGAGTTTTCAGTCGTGTGAACTATCCTTTTAAGATAATGGGAAAGTCATCAAAAGAACCATATTTACAATAGTTCTGGTCCAATAATTTGACTGGTCAAGCATTGTTTGAATTCTGTTTCACATCATTGTAACTTAACTATTTTTTGGCCATACAAATTACAACATAGGTTTCCATAATGAATCTAAACATATGAATTACTGTACTCTATATTAACTTCTTTTTTTCTTCAACACAACAGTTGCAATATGTCTATTTTGCAGGGATATTCAGTGCAATTGCACTCTCCAGACTTTGATATTGCATATATTCTGAAAAACACTGTATTCAACCTGCTGGAGGATTCACTAACAGGCTCTGTTGTTATGGATGGATGGATGGATGGATGGATAGAAGGATAGATCAAATTATTAGGAAAAATGAAAACCATACAAAACCCTTTTTTTTTTTGCACTGATTTGTAAAAAATTACAGTCTTGTTTATTAAAGTTCACCCAAAAATGAAAATGAAGTCATTATAATGACACCCTCATGTTGTTCCAAGCCCGTAAGACAACACAGTTTTGAGATATTTTAGATTTAGTCCGAGAGTTTTCTGTCTTTCTTTTGAAAATGTGTACAGTATACTGTCCTTGTCTAGAAAGAAAATAAAGACATCATCAAAGTAGTTCAAAGTAGTTGAAATTTTCATTTTTGGGTGAGCTAACCCTTCAAATATTGTGTTGAATATATTTTTGTATTAAAGTTGATTAAAGCTCAATAATGCAACTGTAACAAAAAATACTTCATATAATTATTGCAAAGCCGTTTATTTTGCTTACCTAAATGGTTCCATTAAGAGAAATAATGATTTAACTCATCCATTATATTTATTTAATTTAGCCATCTAACGCAATAACATGGCTGACAACCACTTTGCTGCTTTCAAGTACTATTAATGTTGACACACTTACAGTGCACTAATTCATGCACTAATTCTCATTGATCATTAATGATTTGGATGTTAAAAACATGTAACTCTCATTTAACATTTACTCGTGATTTCAGTTCTTGAACAAGTAAAAGAAGCCAAAGAGAAAAAAGCTAGAGAGGAGATATACAAAATCATTCAAGGTGAATGGTTTGTTGTTTTCTTCAGTGCTTGCACACTGTAAAATATAGTGCTTGTGCAGAATGAAAACTGCAATTTTTGAGAAAACGCTGACGCATTATCTTTTCTCTTTTATTCCAGATTTGAGGGAAAAAAAGGGTGAAAGTGAAGAGAAAGAGATAACACTACAACAAATAAACATAACAGTAGAAAAAGTCAGGAAAAAAGAAAAAGAACTTGAGAAAAAGGAGATAGACAAGGTTAAAAGAAAACAAAAATCCAAAGTGGACAAGACTCAAGAACCAACAAGTAAGACTGATAAAACATATTTAAATTATCCATTTCACTTCTCATATGTACAAAGCTCATCCACATCCACATCTAGATTGTACACAAAGTCTAGATTTTGCTACGATCAAGATGTACTCCAATAGAGTTGCTTTTTATTGATTAGATGTAAAACCCTGCACCTGATCAAAAGATGATGTACTTGAACTATGTATATTATGTGTTATAGAAAAGGACATCAAGAAAAAAATTGTCAAAAAGGTCAAGGTGACTAAAGTGGATGAGGAACCCCCTCTAAAAAAGAAAAAATCAGGTACATAAATGATTTACTAACCAGTAGAACCAGTAGAATGTCTGAGGGTTTATGTAATGTTGAAAAAAAACCCCAAAAAACTATATATTGCAGCTATAATATTTTCAATATTTGAACTTTTTTATATAATTATAGGATGTATTGTTGCAGTAATTTTTATAGGGAGTGTCATGGATCATTTAATGTCACATATAAGGCCAATTCACCTTTGGCTAAGCCACGCCCTATAATGTACATTGACCAATCACAGCACAGCCAAGAACGAGCTCCCACAGAGGTCAGACACTTTTTCACAGCGCTCCATTGACTTTCAACACAGGCGTCTCATATTTTTGGTCTCGGCAAAGTGATGCCAGTGTTCAGTTTAGAAAACTGACTTTTTTTAAAGGGGACATATCATGCAAAATTCACTTTTTTAGCCCTAAATGCATTTTGTTGTATATTTGGAGTTTGTATAAGTACAGAAAAGTTGAAATTATTCTCTTCAGGTGCTTCGTTTATATCTTTATATTCTGTTTTGGTCATATTTTGCAACCTGTTCCGATTTTTCTGTTCTCTATGTACCCTTTAATAATATAATTATTTTCCACTTCTGTTTTTGTCTTTTGAAGAGGTTGAAGTTGGGAAGGAGAAACCTAAACCACACCCTGAAAAGAAAGGTATTTTCCAGTCTGAAGTATATTCACGTCTTTTAGATTATAGTGATAAACTCTATTAGTGATAAACTATTACAAAAGGAATCATTAACCAGAAATGAGTTGTATGGTATACATTTATGATTATTTTATAGTATTTTGTTTTTAATATGTCAGAAAGATTAGCTTTGACATTTTGCATAACATCATTTTGTGTCAACGAATAAAGTAAATAATATAGGACTGAATCATGATTAAATATTCATTTTTAGGGGAACTATAATGCTTTAAGCAATCACTGTTAGTTATGTGTATTGATGGTGTGTTGATGATTGTTTGCTCAGACATCAGTATAACATTTCACTTTTTCTTTCAAAAACTAAAGATATCAAGGAAAAGGCAAAAGCAGCTCCTAAAGAAAAGGGTATGCTTGTCATGTAAAAATCAATCAGTTTATCATTTATAATTAAAAATATTTATTTTGAATTAGAAATTAAACATATTTTGTCTGTATAGTTGCTGAGGCTGTCAAGGAAAAGGCTAAGCCAGTAATGAAAGGTATTTTTTTTTTGTATTGTATGTATTTATATGTTACCATATATAATGTTTTGCTTAAATGAACAGCTTGTTTCACATGCTTCACAGAACCTAAGGTTACTAAAGAAACTGTCAAGACCGCACCTTCAAAGAAAGGTAACAACCTTGCATGTTCTTTTGTAAACATTTTTGGCTGAAATGTGTCCTTTAAGGGTTAGAGATCCTTTTCTGTATAACTTTGGGGTTGTTGAGCATGCTGTAACTTTCCTCACCTTACCTATGCTTATTCAATTTTAAAGTCCATGTGGGCTACATGGATGATAAAGACAAGTACATTGACATTCCAAAAGTACATTCCAAAAGAAAAGTACATTTCTCTAGTAATACATTTTCATTGAATTCATTTCATTGAATTCATTGAGACATATTGTCTTATTTCATATTACAGCTACAGTTCCTGAGGAAAAAGCTAAACCTGTGAAGAAAGGTGTGTTTCTAATTCATTTTTTTTCTGTTTCTCATTGAGTATTTTCTTGATATCAGTTTTATTGCATGATATAACATGTCATTCAGTACTGCAGCCTGAATTCGCAAAAACAAAACTGTTAAAGCAAAAAGTGTGGTTATTTTTATTTAGCTTTGAAAAATTGTTATATAATTGTTGAAAATAATAGTTGAAATTGTTGATATATATATATATATATATATACTGTATATATTCGCTTCTAGGAGCTCCCGTTGCTGTAGAAGAAGTAAAACCAGCTCCCAAAAAGAAAGGTATGACATTCCAAAGACAATAGATGGCATTCAAAACAAATGCAGTGTTTTTTAATGTGGCATATACTGCTGATCTTGATGCCAGAGTTTTCCAAAGAGAAGGTCAAACCAGAGCCATCGAAAAAAGGTAAAAAGACTAAGGCAAAGCCTATTTTTTGAGAAGTATTTCATTCTCAATCTCATTTCATCACACACCTCTTACTTTCTTCATACTGTAGAGCCTGAGCTTTCAAAACCCGAATCATCAAAGAAAAGTAGTGCTTTTGCAATGTGTAGAAAAATTGCAGCAATCTTTTTTTTTTTTTTCATTTATTTACGTAGTTTCATATTTATTTCATTCAGATACTGCAGAAGTGAAAGAAAAAGCAGTGCCAGCTCAGGTTAAAAAAGGTATTCATGCTCTTATGTAATTAATTATTGTATTATCTACTATTTCAACTAACATTTGATTTTGAAGAGAACAAGAACTTAATGTATTGATAACCTTTAGCAGCTGAAGAGAAAGAAAAAACTGTCCTTATGAAAAAAGGTATGACTCCTGCTTTTAAAATTTTTTATATTGATAATAGAGATTTTTGTACACATGTACGTGTCTATGGTATAATGTGTTGTTTCAGATTGTTCCTACAGCCCTGCTCTTTCGTATATTGATTCACACAAAAATATTATCTATTGTTTTTGTTGAAATGTCGCTGTACATCTATGAAAGAATTATGGATTCACAAAGAATGAAAAGCATTGTTTCTGAATGGAAGTTGAAGTGAAAAATGGTTTAAACTTTCTGTTTCAAAAGTAAAGCTGAGACAATTGGTTTATATTTACTTTGTTGCTGTCGATATTTACTTCTCAGAAAGATGTACTTTTTATTTTTATGAATTTTTTAATAATAATATTTTCTGGTGTTTCCTACAGGTGCTGAAAAAACTGAAGACAAAGTAAAACCAGCACCAGAAAAGAAAGGTGATTGATTTTAGATAACTGTGAATTAAAGCTGTGGTCTTCTGAATTCAAATCTTAAAGGCAGGGTAGGCAGTTTGTTTCTACGACACTTTTCCCAAATTAGTTTTTTCGCCAAATTTGTGGCTTTATATACCAATACATATCTAAAATGTAAGTACTCTGAAAAGGAGAGTACTCTGAGCGTTCATGTGTTTTGGGGGTTCATAAGGGAGGTGTTGGGAGTTTCTCTGTTGGATACTTTCAAAATCCAGCAGTTTTCTGCTAGTTTCTCAAACTTATCTACCCAGCCTTTAACAAAACTTAAGTTTCACAGGAACAATACACATCAGCAAGTTTAAATACTAAACCAGAACTTTTGAAGAAAGGTATGATGCACTTACAGTAACACAGCATTTCATTTAAAAGTTTTTTTTTTGTGACATTAACTGAGCCTGCAGACTCATTTTCAGAGCCTGTTGTTTCTGAGGAGAAAGAAAAGCCACCTACTACCAAGAAAGGTAATATGGAAAGACCGATTTTTACTTTATTTCATATATTGTATATAAAAATTAAATTTATTAAATATACACCTGTTATTTTCCTTTCTTAAATTTAAGGATGCTTAACCTTTAGTTTCCCTTGAATTGCAGAGCCTGCTGTTGCAGATGAGAAAGTCAAACCGGTACCTTTAAAGAAAGGTAAAAACACTTAAATATTGCTCAGAGGCTAAATATCCTGAAGATATTATTACTTTACTTTCTAAGGCATGTAATTATAATAATTTAAGCCCCAGACATCAGCCCCAGTTAAGAAAGGTGCAGTTTGATTTTGTTGAAATTGTACTTTTTTCTCCCAATGTTTATATGATGCTAACTGCTGACATCCACTGATATACAGAGCCTGAGGTTTCCAAAGAAAAATCTATGCAAGAGCCTTCAAAGAAAGGTAAAATGAATGCAGTTGGTTTTATCGTTCAACATGTATATTATAAAATGGTTGTCATATCAGAAAAATTATTGAATCTTGCACAGAGGTTGAAGCTGTTGAAGAGAAGGTAAAACCAACACCTGCTAAAAAAGGTACAGTACCCTGTATTTAAGAACCAATGTTTTTTCCAGCAACACTTTTCTTAAATCTCTTATATATAATGCATTATAAAAGTATTTTTAATGCATTCATTATTCCTTATAATGCACATTGTAATGTATTGTAGCCACTGTTCTTCTTCAGTCGGTCAGTCGACGCCGCGTTGAGACCAACGAATAGGAATATCACTAGAGAGGCCAATCTACTTAGAGTGAAACTAAATGAGCCAATGCACATTGGCGTGCAATCATTTGTATCAGCTGTTTAGCCATGCAGCGCGGGTATATAATGAACAACGCGATTGCATCGCGTTAAAGAAAAAAATGCTCTCATTGGTTTGTTTAGATGCTTAAGATATTACAAAGGCAACACCTGCTCTTCTAAAGAAAGTTACTGATATTCCTTAGGTAGTTTAAATTCCTTAAAAGTGTAATTTACAAAGTATAATATATGTTTTAATTATACAAATAATAATATAATATTAGTTTAAATGTAAAATGTGCCCTAATTTTATGGGGGGTAATGGTAAAACATCCTGATTGTGTAATAAATTCCACAATACCATTGATTTTCTAAAATATATTTCTTTATTTATGCAAGTTCTTTTGAGAAAAACACTTTATGTTTCTGAATATTTTACATTACTTAAGCACGCACATTAGCTCTTCAACCTGTTGTTGCGGTTGAAAAGGCAACAAAAAGGCATTTTTTTTCCAAACACGTTTCTGAGCCTGAAGCTGCTGTAAAGACATCTATGTATTTGCTCTACTATTTCACAAGATTAAAACTGAAATGTAATTCTGTTTATCGAGACCAAAAATACCAAAAAGAAAGCTAAGCCAGAACATACTAAGAAAGGTATTACATTAGTATGCAGTATATGCTTTGTTACATTTAGTAAACATTTAAAAAATAAATACTTGACAACATGCATGCATATGTCATATTCCAAGATTTTTTATGTTTAAAAAAAAATCACATATTTAGCAGAACCGCAAATGTAGACGCAAATGTATAGTGATGACGTATTAGTAAAGTAAATTATTAAAATTTTAGGTACTGTTCAAGGCAAGCTAATGTCTTCTACTCAGTTTTAAGATAATTTTAAGATATTTTGCTTTCTTAATGTTTTCATCATCACATTGTAGCGGATAAAGTCAACAAGGAGAAAGCTAAACCAGCCCCTGAGAAAAAAGGTTTGATTCACAGCATTAATAATCATGCTTCAGTAAACCATTTAAAGTATTAAAAACATTTCTCGTCATTGGCATTTCAGAGTCTAAAATCATGAAGGAGAAAGATAAACCAGTTCCTGCAAAGAAAGGTAGGCCAATGTGTATTAATCAACATTTTCCTCATGCAAAATGAAAGAAAATGATTACAAAAAGAATATATATCCCTTTCATTTTTATATTATCATCGTTGCAGAGGCTGAAGTCATCAAAGAGGTTAAACCAGCCCCTGAGAAGAAAGGTTTTCATATTTTTAATCATTATTTTAGCTTAATGTGTGCTTTCATGTTGTTTTAAATATCAAGTTAAAGAAATTAGCCAAGGACATTGAAACGCAATGCTAAAGCATAATTGCCATTTCAGATGCTGAAGTCATTAAGGAGAAAACAACTCCTGTAAAGAAAGGTATGGATGACAATAAAATCATCCTGCATGTATGCTGTCACTTTTCGCTGTATAATAATCCTTAATGACATAAATAAAAACTATTTTATAGAGATTGAAGTTACTAAAGAAAAGGCACCAAAACCCAAAAGAGGTGAGTTCTTAAATATTTAAAATAATTTACCAAACACTTTACATATTTTATCAGCAGTTATTTTAATTATTCCACAGAGAGACTTTATCCTTCTATTTCAGAATTTGAAGATGTATTGAAGTTGAATTACTTTGCATTATTGAAAGTGAAATATCTGTCTGTTTTATAGAGAAACCAGCACCTCCAAAGAAAGGTAGAGAGATATAGTATTTTCTTAATCAGCATTTCCAACAGTGAATACTAGATTAGACCAAATCTCATACAGATAATTTTACATTAATTTTTTTTTTCTTAAAAACATAATTTACCATGTAACCTTAAAATAGAAAAGCACTTTTATTTACTATGAGACAATTATAAAATAGCATATCTGCAAATGCTGACAATACTTTTAAAAAGTTAATTATGACTGACCTTTCAATTACTGCTCTGTTCTCCAGCACCTGAAATAAGCAAAGAAAAACCAAAGCCAGCACCAAAGAAAGGTTCATTTGTTAATCTGTAATGATAATGCCAAACATTTAAACATTTTAAAACAAAAGCTAATGCTTAAATTAGTTTGGTTTTAATAATTTTAGAGGCTGAAGTCATCAAGGAGAAAGCTAAACCAGCCACTGAGAAGAAAGGTTTGATTTACTTTAACAATCAAATTATTATTATTATCCCATGCAAAAATGATAATGCTAAATTGACCTTTTCTATATATTTTGATAATTTTAGATGCTGAAATAATTAAGAAGAAAACTAAACCAGCCCCTGAGAAGAAAGGTAAGAGTTACTATCTTTATTAACGTTTTATATTTTATCCATTTTATGCATGCTTCTTTAAGTTTCCGCTAATCTCATTTACCTAATTACAATCTCTAAATGTTATTATTGTCAGAGGCTGAAGTCATCAAGGAGAAGGTTAAAGCAGCTCCTGTAAAAAAAGGTATACATTTGAATGAGATGATTATATACTTTTAATTTTTACTGCATTTACATCATTCATCATGTGATATTGTCTTATAGAGTCTGAAGCTGCTAAAGAAAAGGCACCAGAACCAAAACCAGAACCCACTAAGAAAGGTGTTAATATGCTAAAGTTTGTCTTTTAAAATCAATGCATTTGAATGCATGCCTTACAAATATTTCCATATAAGCTTTTAGAAACAAATATCAATCTAACTTGTGATATCTTTCCAGTTGAGGTTCTAAAGAAAAAGGAAAAAACTGTTCCTGAAAAGAAAGGTACATCTCGAATCTTCATTACATCTTATGGAATGCAGTGCCTTGATTTTATCTGTACATCTGCACATTCTAAAGTTAAACCCTCGTGTTTTGCAGCAGCACCACAAATAACCAAAGAAAAACTTAAGCCTGTACCAAAGAGGGGTAAACTTTTTCAATATTAGTGAGAATAATGCTTAAAATGTTTTTTTTCCACTGGCCTTTTGTAAGGGAATGCTAATTGTTTGCATTTATTTTATTTACATTTTAGAGGCTGAACTTTTTAAAGAGAAAGCTAAACCAGCCCCTGTAAAGAAAGGTTTGAGTCACTGAATTAAGAATTAAATTACTATTTTCTTTAACAACATGATTAAACTAAACAAAAAAAAAAAATCTAAATGTGTTTTGCATTATCATGATCATAGAGGCTGAAGTCATAAAGGAAAAGGTTAAACCAACCTCTGAGAAAAAAGGTGAGTTCATGTTAATATTTTTATCTACAAATTCGAAAGTAATATTTCAAATGTCTTTTACAATCACCACATTGCCATTCCAGAGGTTGAAGTCAAGGAGAAAGCAAAACCAGCTCCTGCAAAGAAAGGTATGAATGTCAATAAATGCTTTATTAAATAATAATTATTCATATCATTAAAATTACTTTCTTGTAAGTAATTATTATTGTTTCATGACTTTGTTTCTATAAATATTTTATATTTTCACATATTTCAGAAGCTGAAGTCAGTAAAGAAAAATCCAAACCAGCTCCTGAGAAGAAAGGTTTGATTTACTGTTTTGAGAAATGTTTTCCACTAACTCTTAATATTTAAGAAAATCAGTACCTCTAAACATTTTGTACTATTACAATTTTAGAGGCTGCAGTCATCAAGGAGAAAGCAAAACCAGCTCCTGTAAAGAAAGGTATGGATGTGAATGATTATTCATCACATGCTGAAGTAATGTATCCTAAAATACATTATTTTATCCCGCAAGTATTTTAGTATATATACACCTTTTACCAGCCAGCCAGTGTATTCATATAAAAAATAATAATAAAAAAAAGAAAATTTTAAAGATAATAAAGCTTTTAAAATCTTTTAAAGTCATCTAGGAGATAACAGCTCCTGTAAAGAAAGGTATAGATATAAATGAAAGTTAAGGTTTTCTTTTAGCTAGTTTTTAAGATAACACTGATCTTTTTTTTCACTGCAAAATAGAATAGAACTGGTTTGTCTTCATATTTTATATTATCATCATTTCAGAGGCTGAAGTCGTCAAAGATAAAGCTAAACTAGCCCCTGAGAAGAAAGGTTTGACAAACTTTGTTAATATTTAAAATGTTTCCTCCAAGAAAAAAATGTATAGTATGCAAAATTATTTCTTTGGCTTCCTCTAAGTATTTGTATATAATGGTCATCATTTCAGAGGCTGAAGTTGTTAAGGAGAAAGCTAAGCCAGCCCCTGAGAAGAAAGGTAAGATTTACCATTAACTTAGCTTTATGAGAGATTTCATATTTTGGTATCATATATTTTAAGATAATGCAAAGAAGACAATTACAATGTCTAAAGATTTTTAAACCATTCTCATTTCAGAGGCTGCAGTCATCAAGGAGAAAGTTAAACCAGCTCCTGTGAAGAAAGGTGAATGAAATGAAATCATATCCTACATGTGCAGTCGATTTCCGCTATATGATAAATCAGATCAATTTTAAACTGTTTTTATAGAGCCTGACGTTGCAAAAGAAAAGGCTCCTGAACCAAAACCCAAAAAAGGTGAGATGTCTCCCCACATATGTGCATTTATGTGCATTGAACATCTCAGATTACTACTGTAACCTTAGTTCTCTAAAAAAAGGGAACGAGACGCTTTGGGAACACCCCTCCGTGATTGCGTCTGAAGCACGTATGTCAACTTAGTCCAATGGCGAAAGTGAGTTTCACGGCGGGCGACGTCACGACCAGGAAAGGATAAAAGCACATTCGGTCTGATAGGCATTAGCTTCAAATTATCCGAAGCAAGTCAATCAAAGGGATGCAGGAAGTATGGCAGGACGACCTCAGCGTCCCACCTTCTCAGGGAACTAGGTTTAAAGTCGGAACCTGAGATGTTCCCATTCGAGGGAACGCACGCTGTGTCAATGAGACTTAGAAAATGATAAATGGTAAATGGACTGCATTTATATAGCGCTTTCATAGACATAATGGCCACCAAAGCGCTTTACATATTGCCTCACATTCACCCATTCACACACACATTCACACACCGACGGCGGTGTCAGCCATGCAAGGCGCCATCCAGCTCGTCGGGAGCAGTTGGGGTTAGGTGTCTTGCTCACGGACACCTCGACACTTGGTCAGGTGGAACCGGGGATTGAACCACCAACCTTCCGGTTAATAGACAACCTAAATGAACCACTGAGCCGATGCCGCCCCTAAATAAATGACGTTTCACTAAACAAAGTAGGAGCACGTTCAATTAATCAATCCAATTAACATATTATCAACAATCCCAACACCCCAACATCTCACTCTCGGCTTGTTCCTTCCACTGCCAGAAATATGGGGGAGTACTCTGGGTTCGGGCCAAATACCGCGACCCGGAGGCCTCTCCTCGGACAGCACGGCAAATATGCATACCATTTATTCTATCTGACTTATTTGTTAGTGTGAACTCGTGAATACCCAAACGCAGTACATAACAATTGCCTGTTATGAGAAACCGTTGGCATCTAAGTCGTAAGCACCTGAGATCTTAGGGCAGCAACCAGATCCAGGCTATAAAACCTCACAAATGTGAGCGGGGAAGACCATCCCACTGCATCACACACCTCTTGTAGGGAAACCTCTGAAATTAATGCTTTAGAGGCCGCCATACTCCTAGTAAAGTAAGCTCTGACCATCAATGGTGACGCCTGGCCAGAGGACTCATAAGCAAGAGAAATAGCCTAGACTATCCACTTGCTGGTCCTCTGCTTAGAAGCTGGAAGACCTGGTGATCCAAAACAGACAAACAGCTGATCTGATTTTCTCAATGGAGAGAGGAGATTCAGCCTTTCCTGGTCTGGAGTCATGAAAGGAGGAGGACAGAAAGCTTTCTACACAATAGGCCCCACAGTGTTGGTTGACACTTTGGGGATGTAGCCCTGTTTAGGATATAAAAATGTCTTGACCATCCCAAGTGCAAACTCAAGGCGAGCTGGAAAAATTGAAAGGGCCTGAAGGTCTCTGAAGGTCAGAAACTTTTCTGAAACTGATTCGAGGGGCTCAAAGAGAGCTACAGATAGGCCCGCTAGGATTATAGCCAGGTCCCAAGCCGGAACCCGAATACGAGTTGCAGACCTCAGCCTCAAAGTACCACGGAGGAAACTAAAAATCAGGGGGTCTCTACCCAATGGCATATTACCCCCCGGGGCCTGTTTAGCCACTATGGCCGGCACGTAAACCCTTAGGGTGGATGGGCATAACCCTGAAGAAAAGTGGTCTTGCAAGAATTCAAGAACTGTACCAACTCGGCAGTTAACTGGATCCCACTGACGCTGTTGACACCAAGAAGCGAAAACTTTCCACTTCAAGGCATAAAGTTTCCTCGTGGCTGGAGCTCTGGAGTGTAAGATGGTCTCTAAATGGACTCGGTTGAGAGACCAGCATATATGAGTTGGACCCCTCAGAGGCGAAACCCATATGTTCCAAATCTCTGGGTGGGGGTGAGACAGAAGGTCTCTCCTGATCGGAAGCTCCAAGGGAGAGCCGTCGGACAGGGGCATTCAAGCAGGGGCGTTCCCAAAGCGACATCGATGTGGCGCGAGTTCCCTCGAAAGGGAACTGAATTATTTGACATGATTAAAATTCCTTTCTTTTTGTTTTGTTTTGTAGAGCCCGAAGTTACTAAAGAGAAAGCTAAACCAGTCCCTGAGAAGAAAGGTTTGACTTACTGTGTTGATTGATGATTTGTTATTATCAAAATGTTATTCTTTCTCTAAACATAATTGTAATGTTATCTTTTCAGAGGCTGAAGTCATTAAGGAGAAAGTTAAACCAGCTCCTGTGAAGAAAGGTATGGATGTCAAACAAATCATCCTGCGTATACCTCTTGAGTTGATTTGACTTGATGCATATACTGTAGAAAGTTATGCTAATTGTTTGATTGTGATTGTCACTTGTGACTGATATTTCAATTGTTTCTTTGGCTTTTATAAATATGACATAGAACATTATGATAAATTATATCATGAGAGAAGATGCAACAAATGTCTGCTTTTTAACATTAAACTCTTCTTTGCTTCGCAGAACCTGAGATAATTAAAGAAAAACCCAAGCCAACACCAAAGAAAGGTTTTCTTACTTGCATTAATTTGTTAAAATAATGACAATTTCTGTTGTAAGATAATGTTAACCTTATGCTTTCATTTCATATGTTTTGCCATACAAATATAGAGGCTGAAGTCATCAAGGAGAAAGCTAAACCAGCCCCTGAGAAGAAAGGTAAAAAAAATGTTGTTTTGTTTTTTTACATTGTGTGATTTTTATTCGTTGTTAAGGATAAATCTAAGATTCTGTTCTTCTGAAATTAAGATATTTTACAATCTCTATATAATATCATTGCCATATCAGAAGCTGAAGTCAAGGAGAAAGTAAAACCATCCCCTGTGAAAAAAGGTTTGATTTATTGTTTTATCTGTTAATTTTACTTTATTTGTAAGAAAAAGACAAAAATTATGCTAAACAAATTCTTTTCCCCACAAAATAATTTTACAATAATTTCTTTTCAGAGGCTGAAGTTAAAGAGAAAGTTAAACCAGCCTCTGAGAAGAAAGGTAAAAGTTGCCTTTTTTTCAATGTGTGATTAAAGTTTCATACTTTTAAGATTTTTTACATTCTCTAAATAATACTAGTTCAAGATTCACGTTTGTATCTTATATGACCTCTTGAGTTGATTTGACTTGATGCTTATACTGTAGAAAGTTATGCCTATTGTTTGATTGTAGCCACTTGTGACTGATATTTCAATGTTTTGCCATATGTTATGCTATACAAATATAGAGGCTGAAGTCATCAAGGAGAAAGCTAAACCAGCCCCTGAGAAGAAAGGTAAAAAAAGTGATGTTGTTTTTTTTTTTACATTGTGTGATTTTTATTCGGTGTTAAGGATAAATCTAAGATTCTATTCTTATTAATTGAAGATATTTTACAATCTCTATATAATATCATTGCCATATCAGAAGCTGAAGTCATCAAGGAGAAAGTAAAACCATCCCCTGTGAAAAAAGGTTTGATTTATTGTTCTATTTGTAAAAAAGAGACAAAAATTATGCTAAACAAATTATTTTCCCCACAAAATAATTTTACAATATTTTCTTTTCAGAGGCTGAAGTTAAAGAGAAAGTTAAACCAGCCTCTGAGAAGAAAGGTAAAAGTTGCCTCTTTTTTCAATGTGTGATTTTTCTTTTCCTGTGTTAAAGAAGAAGAAGAAGTTGAGATTCATATATTTAAGATTTTTTACAGTCTCTAAATATTACCATTGCCATTTCAGAGGCTGAAGTCATCAAGGAGAAAGTTAAACCAGCTCCTGCAAAGAAAGGTTTGGATGTCAAACAAATCATCCTGCGTATACTGTTGTTTTCCACTGTATGATATATGGTATACAGTGTATATATATATATATATATATATATATATATATATACAGTATATATATGGTATAACACAACACAATCCTGTTTTATAGAGCCTGAAATTTCGAAAGAAAAGGCACCCGAAACAACAGGTATTCATATACTGTACAGCTTTTGCCATATTCCATATGATAAACAAATCATATTTTTTTGTTCTCATCCCTTTTAGTCGAGGTTGCAAAAGAAAAGGCGAAACCGGTCCCTGAAATAAAAGGTTAAGCATCTAGTTCAAAATTCACGTTTGTATCTTATATGACCTCTTGAGTTGATTTGACTTGATGCATATACTGTAGAAAGTTATGCCAATTGTTTGATTGTAGCCACTTGTGACTGATATTTCATTTTTTATTGGCTTTTATAAATATTACAAAGAACATTATGATAAATTATGTCATGAGAGAAGATGCAACAAATGTTTTCTTTTTAACATGAAACTCTTCTTTGCTTTGCAGAACCTGAGATAATTAAAGAAAAACCCAAGCCAACACCAAAGAAAGGTTTTGCTACTTGCATTAATTTGTGAAAATAATGACAATTTCTGTTGTAAGATAATGTTAAACTTATGCTTTCACTTCATATGTTATGCCATAAAAATATAGATGCTGAAGTCATCAAGGAGAAAGCTAAACCAGCCCCTGAGAAGAAAGGTTTGATTTACTATTACCTATGAAATTGATAACATTTATAAGTAAAATAAAATGTGATGTTAAAATGTTTTATATTATCAGCATTTTAGAGGCTGAAGTTAAGGAAAAAGCTAAACCAGCCACTAAGTAAACGTTACAATTTCATGTGTGCTTAAAAAAAATCTAAAATTGATATTTTGCCAAAAACATAATATACATTTCTACATTTGATATATACATCTCTGAATACCATTCAAAAGTTTAGTTAGATCAGTAAGAGTTTAAAAGAAGTCTCTTCTGCTTACCAAAGCTTGATTTTTTTTAACCTAAATTACAGCAAAAACAGTAATATTGTGAAACATTTTTACAATTTAAAATAAGCTTTTCTATTTGAATATATTTTAAAATGCAATTTATTCCTATTATGTCAAATGTGTATATGCATTCTCTAAATATTTTTTACATGATTACCTGTTTCAGAGGCAGCAGTCATCAAGGAGAAAGTTAAACCAGCTCCTATAAAGAAAGGTATGGATGGAATTACTGATTTTGACATTATTATGGTAATTTATCACATGCAAAAAAATACTGTTTTATAAACCCTGAAGTTTCTAAAGAAAAGGCTCCAGAACCAAAACCCAAAAGAGTTTAGGTTTTCCTAATGCCTTCTAGAACATTGTAAATCTAATCATAACAACAACAAAAAAATTGTGAAGAAAAGCTTCATTGTTTTACACAATGAATTGGAGTGAATCTGTCTGTTTTCTGTTTTGTAGAGCCTGAAGCTGTCAAAGAAAAAGCTAAACCAGCCCCTAAGTTGAAAGGTTTGGTTTACTGTGTTAACAATCAAGATAACAATATGCATACATGTTATATTACACTACAGTAATGTTTAAATGTTTTTATTTTATCAACATTTTAGAGGTTGAAGTCATCAAGGAAAAAGCCAAACCAGCACTTAAGAAAAAAGGTAGAAGCTGTAATTTCATGTGTGCTTAACCCTTAAGTTAAAGACCAAATTCATGTTTTCTCACAAAAATGATAAGCTATAATTTTTCTAAATATTCTCACATAATTTCCTTTCAGAGGATGAAGTCATAAAGGAGAAAGTTAAACCAGCTCCTGTAAAAAAAGGTATAGATTGAATTAAATAATCTGCTTATTGTTGCTTTAATAATGTATGACAATCATTTATCACACCAAACTATACGATTTTATAGAGTCGAAGGTTCCTAAAGAAATGGCACCTGAACCTGCAAAGAGAGGTATTATATGTGTGTGCAATTTTGAATGCCATATATAGGTTTTCATTTTGTAAATGTTGCTCTGAAATATCCTTATTTATCTTCGGATCCCTTTCAGTTCCAAAGGAAAAGACCAAACTAGTCTCCAAAGAAAAAGGTACACATCTAGTAAATTACCTACTATTGCTGATTTATCAGCACCGTAGCAAATGTTGACAACAATGACTTGTTACTGTGCTTCCTTTGCTAAAATTACCAATATTTATTACAGGATATTTGAAAATGTACATGTTAAATGTACCCTGACATGGAGTTATTGTGTTATTTTATGAAGTTTCCTGGGTTGCCTTTATAATGTTAGTATGTTTTTTAGATAAAAAATATTGATAATTTAGAAATAAAAGGCATTTTTCCTAGCCTGATTTGAACGCTCTGTTTGAAGGGGTGTGTCTGCTCTGGGATTCAGTGTAATCGGCCACTGCTGTGATTGGCTAACATGCTTGCATATGAAAAAGCTACATCTTACATGTGTAACTCTCTTGAATAGGCCTACTTTTACTACAGCTATTATTAGGGCTTGGCGATATGACTAAAAAAAGTTATCACAATAATTTTTTTATATCAGTCGATATCGATAATTATCATTTGACATTTGTGTTCTTCGCTGAATTCAAGCGCTTCTCACTGGATCTCGTGACCGAGACCGATCAGAGTAAACGCCTCTGCTCTAGTGAGCTCGCGCTGCAGTTTGGACTTTGAGCCGAGCGGATAAACGGTCTATAAGGCATGCGGTTCAAAAGAGTTTCGTTCCCCTTTGGCGCATAAACATTATCGAACATTTATCAAACTCTTGATATAATTTTATAGAGAAAAATTATATCGCGATAACTATCGTTATCGTTTTAATGCCCAGCCCAGCTATTATATGTTTTTACTATTACAGCTATCGAGATTAACGAATCATGAAAAGTTTTTAAAGTATTTAGATCTATTCCCATCACATAAAATGTTGACATTTTGAGCATTGAGCAAGCAGATGACAGTCTGTTGAGACTGTTCACGAGGTTCGCGTTCAGGAATTCAGTGTACCAATACACAGTGCTACTGTTCGGACTAGCCCTCGCTCCCCAAACTTTTCCAAAATGTGTGGATTTTATACACCGACTGACATTTATAGTCACTGGGGGACCATATACAGTCTAGGGGAGCTCATATTAATGTTAAAAAAAACCCAGAACGTTAAAATTTCATGTCAGGGGACCTTTAACTTACATTACACAACATTACATCTGCTATTTAAAGTTAAAATTCTAAAGTTAAACTCTCATGTTTTTCAGTACCTGATCAAACTAAAGACAAAACAAAGCCAGCACCAAAGAAAGGTACTCCAATTTATCAATAAGAATAAGACCCAAAAAATCCCTGGTCAGTTTTAAGATTATGCTAATGCTTTGATATAATCATTTCATTTTAGAAGCTGAAGTCGTCAAAGAAAAAGTAAAACCAGCCCTTGTGAAAAAAGGTTTGATTTATTGTTTTATCTGTTAATTTTACTTTATTTGTAAGAAAAATACTAAAATTATGCTAAACAAATTCTTTTCCCCACAAAATAATTTTACATTATTTTATTTTCAGAGGCTGAAGTTAAAGAGAAAGTTAAACCAGCCTCTGAGAAGAAAGGTAAAAGTCGCATCTTTTTTTCAATGTGTGATTAAAGTTAAGATTCATACTTTTGAGATTTTTTACAGTCTCTAAATATTACCATTGCCATTTCAGAGGCTGAAGTCATCAAGGAGAAAGTTAAACCAGCTCCTGCAAAGAAAGGTTTGGATGTCAAACAAATCATCCTGCGTATACTGTTGTTTTCCACTGTATGATATATGGTATACAATGTATATATATATATATATATATATATATATATATATGGTATAACACAACACAATCCTGTTTTATAGAGCCTGAAATTTCGAAAGAAAAGGCACCCGAAACAACAGGTATTCATATACTGTACAGCTTTTGCCATATTCCATATGATAAACAAATCATATTTTTTTGTTCTCATCCCTTTTAGTCGAGGTTGCAAAAGAAAAGGCGAAACCGGTCCCTGAAATAAAAGGTTAAGCATCTAGTTCAAAATTCACGTTTGTATCTTATATGACCTCTTGAGTTGATTTGACTTGATGCATATACTGTAGAAAGTTATGCCAATTGTTTGATTGTAGCCACTTGTGACTGATATTTCAATTGTTTCTTGGTTTTTATAAATATGACAAAGAACATTATGATAAATTATATCATGAGAGAAGATGCAACAAATGTCTGCTTTAACATTAAACTCTTCTTTGCTTTGCAGAACCTGAGATAATTAAAGAAAAACTCAAGCCAACACCAAAGAAAGGTTTTCTTACTTGCATTATTTGTGAAAATGACAATTTCTGTTGTAAGATAATGTTAAACTTATGCTTTCATTTCATATGTTTTGCCATAAAAATATAGATGCTGAAGTCATCAAGGAGAAAGCTAAACCAGCCCCTGAGAAGAAAGGTAATAATAAAAAAAAAATGTTGTTGTTTTTTTTACATTGTGTGATTTTGTTCGGTGTTAAGGATAAATCTAAGATTCTATTCTTATGAAATGAAGATATTTTACAATGTCTATATAATATCATTACCATATCAGAAGCTGAAGTCATCAAGGAGAAAGCTAAACCAGCCCCTGTGAAAAAAGGTAAAAAAAAAGTGTTGTTGTTTTTTTACATTGTGTGATTTTTATTCGTTGTTAAGGATAAATCTAAGATTATATTCTTATGAATTGAAGATATTTTACAATCTCTATATAATATCATTGCCATATGCAATATCAGAAGATGAAGTCATCAAGGAGAAAGTAAAACCATCCCCTGTGAAAAAAGGTTTGATTTATTGTTATATCTGTTAATTTTACTCTATTTGTAAGAAAAAGACAAAAATTATGCTAAACAAATTATTTTCCCCACAAAATAATTTTACAATATTTTCTTTTCAGAGGCTGAAGTTAAAGAGAAAGTTAAACCAGCCTCTGAGAAGAAAGGTAAAAGTTGCCTTTTTTTCAATGTGTGATTTTTCTTTTCCTGTGTTAAAGAAGAAGAAGAAGTTGAGATTCATACATTTAAGATTTTTTACAGTCTCTAAATATTACCATTGCCATTTCAGAGGCTGAAGTCATCAAGGAGAAAGTTAAACCAGCTCCTGCAAAGAAAGGTTTGGATGTCAAACAAATCATCCTGCGTATACTGTTGTTTTCCACTGTATGATGTTTATTTATAACACAACACAATGCTGTTTTATAGAGCCTGAAATTTCGAAAGAAAAGGCACCCGAAACAACAGGTATTCATATACTGTACAGCTTTTGCCATATTCCATATGATAAACAAATCATATTTTTTTGTTCTCATCCCTTTTAGTCGAGGTTGCAAAAGAAAAGGTTAAACCAGTCCCTGAAATAAAAGGTTAAGCATCTAGTTCAAAATTCACGTTTGTATCTTATATGACCTCTTGAGTTGATTTGACTTGATGTAGAAAGTTATGCCTATTGTTTGTTTGTAGCCACTTGTGACTGATATTTCAATTGTTTCTTGGCCTTTATAAATATTAAAAAAAGAACCTTATGGTAAATTATATTATGAGAGAAGATGCAACAAATGTCTGCTTTAACATTAAACTCTTCTTTGCTTTGCAGAACCTGAGATAATTAAAGAAAAAACCAAGCCAACACCAAAGAAAGGTTTTGCTACTTGCATTAATTTGTGAAAATAATGACAATTTCTGTTGTAAGATAATGTTAACCTTATGCTTTCATTTCTTATGTTATGCCATAAAAATATAGTTGCTGAAGTCATCAAGGAGAAAGCTAAACCAGCCCCTGAGAAGAAAGGTAAAAAAAAAAAATGTTGTTGTTTTTTTACATTGTGTGTTTTTTATTCGGTGTTAAGGATAAATCTAAGATTCTGTTCTTATGAATTGAAGATATTTTACAATCTCTATATAATATCATTGCCATATCAGAAGCTGAAGTCATCAAAGAAAAAGTAAAACCATCCCCTGTGAAAAAAGGTTTGATTTATTGTTATATCTGTTAATTTTACTCTATTTGTAAAAAAGAGACAAAAATTATGCTAAACAAATTATTTTCCCCACAAAATAATTTTACAATATTTTCTTTTCAGAGGCTGAAGTTAAAGAGAACGTTAAACCAGCCTCTGAGAAGAAAGGTAAAACTTTACTTTTTTAATGTGTGATTTTTTTTTCCTGTGTTAAAGTAGTAGTTAAGATTCATACATTTAAGATTTTTTACAGTTTCTAAATTTTACCATTGCCATTTCAGAGGGTGAAGTCATCAAGGAGAAAGTTAAACCAGCTCCTGTAAAGAAAGGTACCGTATGGATGAGAATGAAATCACAATGCGTCTATTCTTGTTTTCCCACTGTATAATAATTCAAGTATCACATGGAAAAAAATACTGTTTTATAGAGTCTGAAGTTTCCAAAGGAAAGGCTCTTGAACCACAACCAAAAAGAGGTGAGGTTTTTTTTCCGAACACCAGCAGATAATATGTACTTTAAAGAAAGCTAAAAATTTCACAGTAAACTAAATTATATTTTTAGAGGCTGACGTCAAAGAGATAGCTAAACCAACCTCTGAGAAGAAAGGTAAAACATTTTTGTTTTGTTTTTTGGGGTTTTTTTTTTTACATTGTGTGATTTTATTTGGTGTTAAGGATAATCTAAGATTCTATTGTTATGAAATGAAGAAATTTTACAATCTCTAAACAAGATCATTGCCATTTTAGAGGCTGAAGTCATCAAGGAGAAATCTAAACCAGCTCCTGTAAAGAAAGGTATGGATGTTAATGAAATCACTGTGTGTAATATTGCCTTCCTGCTGTATAGTGATTCAAGTATCACATGAAAAAATACTGTTTATAGAGCCTGAAGTTTCTAAAGAAAAGACTCCTGAACCAAAACCCCAAAGAGGTAGGATTTTTTTCAGATTTTTTTTCTAAACACAAGCAGATAATATTTAGTTACTTCTAAATATGTAAACATTTTCACAATTTCAGAAGCTGGAGTCACCAAAGACAAAGTAAAACCAGCCCCTGAGAAGAAAGGTTTGATTTACTTTAAAATGTAATAAAAATATTCTTTAGGAAAATACAAGGTAATGCTAAAAAAAACCTTTTTATCTCATATCATCAACACTGTAGAAGCTAAAATCATCATGGAGAGACCTAAGCCGGCTCCTGAGAAGAAAGGTAAGAGTTACAGTTATTGTGGCTTAATGTGTGCTTTCATTCTGAAGATAAAGTCGAAACTCAAATTTACTCATATTCGATGATGATGATGATAATTTTTTTCTCTACATATTTTCATTATTTCTGAAGTAATCAAAAAGAAAATTAAACAAACTTCTGTAAAGAAAGGTATAGATATCAATGAAATTGTCCTGTATCTTCATTTAACTGTCGCTTTTATCCAAAGCAACTTACAACTGCTATATATATATATCAGAGGTTGCACGCCTGTGAATGTGTTGTTTATTTAAAAAAATAAAATAAAAAAAACAATGTCAAAAAAATATTTATGTTGTGGATAGTTTTAAGATAATGCTAATATTTTAAATATTTTATATTATCATTATTTAGAGGCTGAAGTCATCAAAGATAAAGCTAAACCAGCCCCTGAGAAGAAAGGTTTGAGTTACTGTTGTCTGTTATTAAATTGACATTATCCCTAAGCCCAAAGGTGTTCTTCATCTAAAAAAAAAATGTATATTGTCATCACTGTAGAGGCTGAAATCATCAAGGAGAAAGTTAAACCAGCTCCTGTAAAGAAAGGTATAGATGTCAATGAAATCGTCCTGTAATGATGTTGCTTCCCACTTAATTCATTCATCAAATGAATCAATGCTGTTTTACAGAGCCTGAAGTTCGTAAGGAAAAGGCACCTGAACCAGTGCCAGAACCTACAAAGAAAGGTATTAATATATAGTATAATCTATGCTTATCTTTTAACATTTGCCAATTTGAATACATACCTGAACACCATATGCATGTTAAGACCATATCCATATGCTGAAAAAAAAAAACCTTAAAATGAAAATTTCAAGGTTTTCTCAGAAACAAATCCTTGTTTCAAATCTCTTTTTCAGTCAAGGTTCCCAAGGAAGAGGCAAAGCCAGTCCCTGAAGAAAAGGGTACCTATATAGTTGACCTTTTAAATATTTTTTTTTCCATTTATTTAATTTGCTATCATAAAATTCTACTGCCATGTTTTACAGAACCCGAAATAACCAAAGAAAAGCCAAAGCCAGCACCAAAGAAAGGTATTTTTTGTGTGTGAGACTGTGAGATAAATGCCATTTGAATGTTAGAATGAACTTTAAAGTAAATTAAACTACAGCTATTTAATAAGCTGTAACAATAACAATTTCCTTAGTTTTGTGTTTTACATTTTTTAAATATGTTTTTCATCATCACTAATTCAGAAGCTGTAGAAAAAGCTGTCATTAAAGAAAAAGCTAAACCAGCCCTCCTGAAGGAAGGTATGAGTTGCTTCTATTTTTCCTGTATACTGTGATTATTCTAGCAAATCAAGTTTCAGCCTCCTGAAATAAGGTTATTTCAGTCAGCCATTTTTTTACCAAGCCATAAGGCAAAGAGGTTTTATTCTGTTATTATTATTATTGCTGTTTTAGAGGCTGAAGTCATCAAAGAGAAAGTAAAACCAGCCCCCGAGAAGAAAGGTTTGATTTACTGTAATAATCAAATTAACACCGAACAGAATTTTATATATAGTTTTTTATTTATTCTGTATGTTTTTATTTTATCAACATTATAGAGGCTGAAGTCATCAAGGAGAAAGCTAAACCAGCCCCTGAGAAGAAAGGTAAGTGTTACCTTTTTACATTTAATAAAAAAAGTTTATTTTACATGAATTTATTTATATTCTCCAAATATGTTTGCATAATTTCCTTTTCAGAGGCTGAAGTCATCAAGGAGAAAGTTAAGCGAGCTCCTGTAAAGAGAGGTATGAATGCAAATGAAATCATCCTGCATATACTGTACGTAGTGTTGCTTTCTGTAATACATTTTTTTATAAAATTATCATCACATGAAACAATACTCTTGTATAGAGCCTACAGTCGCTAAAGAAAAGGCACCAGCACCAGAACCAAAAAAAGGTAAGTCTTTTTTGGAAATGTTATATACAATTATACCGTTTTTGTAATTATATGTTCAAGTATAATTAAAGTTTTTTACAATATTTATTCTCATTAGTAGTGGGAAGTTCGGATCATTTTACTGACTCAGATCTTTGAGTCTCGTTCAGCAAAATTAACTAATCTTTTTTCGAGTCATTTCGTTAATTTCAGCATTATATAATTAAAATGGCATGTTAAATATCCCAAAACATCTAGTACTTACGAAAATCTTAATTACATTTGTAAAAAGAATAAAAATAATTTAAATAACTATAGGGTCACGGTGGCGTGATTACGATAAGCAAAACATGTGAGACGCAATACATAAACACATAAATAAATACATAAATCATAAATCTCACATAAATACAATACATAAATCTCTCGTCTCAGGGGGATATGAGAGTGGAATGCATGGTAATTTGAAAATGCATGCATCCGTCCATTGTAAACGAACTCCAAACGGCTCTAGGGGGTTAATAAAGGCCTTCTGAAGCAAAACGATGAGTTTGTGTAAGAAAAATATGAATATTTAAAACTTAATGTATAAATAAAGTAAGTAAAATAACTAGCTTCCGGCCAAATGAACATAAGGATTCCACTCAAGTGTAAAGCGCAACTTATGCGAGTTGCGGGTAAATATATATATTTTTATTGTGAGTAAATAAAAAAATAAATTCGAGTAATGTGACATACTGCTGATATTTACGCTACGCCATGACGCACTACGCTACTTCTGACGTTATAAATTTCAGAAGTTGCGCATTATGGCAAGTAAACTGTGTTTGGCCGGAAGCTAGAATTTTACTTTGTAATGTGTTAAATATTAATATTTTTTAGTTTTACACAAACTCATCGTTTTGCTTCAGAAGGCCTTTATTAACCCTCTGGAGCCAGTTCATTTGCAATGGATGGATGCAAATTTTTTTGCTTCAATCTGTTGGTTGCAATCCACTGCCATTTTAAAACTTGGAAGAGCCAGGATATTTTTAATATAACAAGGCAAGTCAATTTGGGCGACCATCTTTGAAACGTCTCTTGGTTCTGCTATTTCAGTCAAGCAGATACAGCTGCTATCACTTTAAATGGGGAAACATCAAATTCTCCAAAACTGTTCATCAAGCGTACGATTAAAGGGGTGATGAACTGAGAAATCAAATTTTCCTTGAGCTTTTGACATCTAAGAGGTCATCATATTATAAGAATATCCTGTATGTTTCAGAACTGAAAACATCCTTGTTAGTCCAACAAAAGCATTTATTGACACCAGGCTCTGCAAACGACTGGTTTTTAAAAATGGGGAACTATGACGACAAAGAGGATAAAACACCACCCCCGCAGAAGATCAACGCCTACTTCAACTTGGCCGGTTTAGCCCCGCCCACCGATTCGCGCATTACATGCATAGCTAAATAACATACATGCCTACCTCGTGATGACAATCCGGATTTATTGTGAAGCGCCTGGTTGTGTAAGAAGACAGTCGCTGCATAAGCTTCCTCTGGATTCCAATAGGACTGCATGAATAAACTTTATTCTTAACAACGTTCCAGCTGATGAGGGTAAAACATCGTCGTCTGTTTGCTTCATTTCACTGAGGATTGGTTTGTAAACAAGACTGGATTTGCAGACCGATTAAGAGTAAAGAACGGTGCTGTGCCGTCTATATTGGATCTGACAGGAATTGTGCAACACACGGACTCTGGGTCGAACATGTGTGGGCGAATCATTTCGGTTGCCATTTTACAACATTGGACGTTTTCCCCCACGTACACCGACGGGTGAGTTAAACTCATTATAATATGCAAAACTGTTCTCCACTCGCAGCAGTGGGCGTTTACTTCCAAGTCTTCAGTGCGACATGCCCATAAAAACCGACCGTTTTTCAGCTAGGCTCACAACTTGGGTTCAAAATAGCCTATTACTTATTCATTTTGATGTTTTTGAATGCAAAAACCAAGTGAACGTCATAAGTTGACCTCAGACAACAATATAATAAAATTTAAAAAGTCAGTTCATGACCTCTTTAAATTTCATATTTGAATGCACCAATAAAATCTGACAACTGTCTCATAAATTTAGTTACTAAACGCTCAAATCATGACCAAGAAAAATGCATTTTTCAGGCTGGACCATGCCAGCCATATTGTGCGTTGCTCTTTCTCCTTTTCATAGTAATGAGTGCAACATCTTTGTATATCTAAAGTCTTTGTGATAAGTTACTTAGCACGTCAACCTATTCTACTAACCCTAACCTAACACTCTACTAATACTTAGTTAACATGTAGTTGCATAGTTAGAAAAAATAAAGTGTAACTGATAAGAGCCTGTCTGAATGGCCACAGATCATTACACAAATGATTTCAAAAACACTTGTGAACACACAGATGATGTTGGTCTAATCGGTCTGGATTTGGAGCTCCTGAACTCCATCAACCAAAAACTGTCTCTTCTGGATTTAATGAGGAAGGACATTGGTGAAATGAAAAGTGATCTGGAGTCGACTCAAAATCAAATTACACTTTTACGGATGGACAACAGAACGATGAAAGGTATTTCATCCATGCTAGAAATATTTCGAATTTTGACATTATCATTCTTGTAACATTACAAGTGATTTCTTGTTTACGTGCTGTTTGTATCTCTTACAGAGCTGGAGACTGTCAGTGTGAAAGTAAAACCAGAGGTCTCCAAGGAAAAATCTAAAAAAGGTATCAAAATGTATTAATTTCACAAGCTAGTCATGAATTATAGTCATTGAACTACAGCTAAACAGGAACCAGACTGTACATACAAGTCTTAAGACTATAGTCCTAGACTAAAATTCATATTTGAGCTGTTTTAACTGAAAGCCACTTGCACGGATACATCTTCAAATATGTCAGTGCCATTGTTTTGTCTCGGGATGCACACCAGTAATGTTTTTTACTAAGAAATGTTTATAAAAGCCACTTAAATGTCCTAATTGAACTGAAAAGGCCTAATCCTGGCTTAATCTAACCTCAGGCTCACAAGTTTTTATATAAAGTGTGATTCCCTCTTCAATGTTCACATGCTGCGAGTGAGTGAAACTTTTTTCTTTTATAGATCGTGATGCTCTGATGAACGTTACTAAGGCAGCACATGTAAAAAAAGGTAATGGGCTATCATTTTATTATCCAACCTATTATTTTACTTGTTTATTCTCAGGAATATTTTTTTCTTTTGGAAGTTGACAGACAATTTGTTAATGAAATCGAAGCTTCGTTAGAGCAATATCAGAATATTCTAAATTTTTTACTTCTACTTTTTATGTACAGTCTGATATTTACTTTTTATCCATATTGTCTTTTCGTCAGCTCTGTATTTTGCATGTGTACAAGATGAGTGAATGTTATATCCAGCTCTCTTTGATCAGTTATGAAATGGAAGCTTGCATTCAGCTTAGCAATATTTTTCTTCTCTTTAACACAGAACGTGATGCATTGAAAAACGTCACTAAACCACCACCTGCCAAGAAAGGTATGTCAGAAAACTTCAGCAGATCACCAGGTATAATATTATATTTATGTTAATTGACAAAATTTCTTTAAGCAAATTTATGAATGCTTTGATTTTGTGGGAAATTAAGACATTTCATTAAGACAGTGAATTTTTATTAAAATATATATATATATATCCACATTAAAAATGAGTAACTTTTCTATGCTAGACAAAGAGGCTCCCAAAGCAAAGATCAGACCAGAGACAGAAAAGAAAGGTAAAATTTATTATTTACTCCTAAAAATGTATGTATTTTGTAAAAACTCATCCTACACATTGACTCTCTCCTAAGGGATAAAGTAAAAAAGATACATTGTTGTTTTTGTGTCAGTGTTTATTAAATATAAATATTTCCTGATGCTAGAAATCATCTGTGAAAAAGTCAAAGTTAGGAACTTTTACAGAAAGATACTATGGCTGATTGCATAGAAAGATTATTTACTAACAGACTTTTAACAATGTTATTCTTCATTTCAGCAATAGTTCTGTATTTTTACACTCCAAGAATAATAATAATTTCATATTTTCACTAACAGAATGTAACATTAATAGTTGATAATATGATAACCTGCTAATATCAGGAGTATAGAAATCTTTTCATCTACATACATACACGCTAAAAATATATATTTCTTATATATTTCAAATATTGATTGAGAAGAAATATTGAAAGTATTAATTCCACCAAGCAATCCAGCACATAATGAACAGGAATCCGCTTCCTGGTAAAAAGACATGCATGAAGTATGCTTTAGGATACCTTTAATACAGCTATTTTCCTTTTATTTATTTTTTTAGAACCTGAGCATGTCAAAGAAGAAGGTATGTTTTTTTTTAGTCATGAGTGAATAAAGGCTTTTTATATTTTTAAAATCCTTGAGCGCCTTGGCCTTGTATGTTTTTAATCTATGCTTTTTTTGTATTTGCTCGTTTTTCCAATTTAATTGTTAAGCAGTAGGTATAATGTGAAGTCCACGTATTCTGATTATGGGCAACATATTGTACTATTTACAACCCCTCCCATGTACATTTTAACTGATATTTTGAATGTTCTGTAATCAGTAGTCCAGCCAACTGAGAAGGAAGCTGTCATAGACAAGGAAGTAAAAGGTTAGATATTTTTGTTTGGACAGTATAACAATTATGTCTTTGGAAGGTTTCCATAAAACGTGTGTGTGTGTGTGATGTGTAAAATAAGATTAAAATAAAATATAAATATATATTTTTTGCTGTAGGAGTAGAACCTGATGTCACCAAAGATATTCCAGAGATAGAGGAGGGTACGTTTTGTTTACGTTTTCACTATATCAAGTTTGTATTTAAGAACATGGTGAAGCTTTATCTGCATTATAATCAAACCATACAGTATGTGCTTGTTGTTTTTTTTAAAGCAATCACATTTTAATTTTATGAACCATCTTGACAAGACACATTTCAAAGTCAGAGACAAAAGTCTGCTCACTTTTTTTTCCTTTGTATGTGCTATCCCAAAAAAATAATCGTAAAAACAGCCTCTAATTTTATTTCCACTACAGAGGACATTCCCTACTTCCAGTGTTTCTTTGTGGATGAGGATGATACTCAATATCCGTTCTTCCCCTTTTCACCGCCGCTGTGGTGAGTCCAGCCAAACCTCTGAGTCTGACGTTAAACAACATGGCGAACACAGTGGAGGACAGACCTCTGAAGACTGAGGAACCTGCTAATGTAATGCAGCATAGAGGTTCACAGTAGGTCCTAAAGCATTACACCAACAACGACCTAGAAATGTGAAAGAGATTTGAGTTACTTCCTGGATTTCGAACTTCTTGGAAAACTTATTTCTCCAATTTTTAAAGTCAAGTCACCTTTATTTATACAGCGCTTTTTACAATACAGATTGTTTCAAAGCAGCTTTACAGTGAAAATAATGCAACAAAGTTTGTTGCTAGAATAACACAGGTTGCAAACATTGCATTAAGTATAATCTTAAGGCTATCGATCTTTTTATTGATACTGTACCATGGATGTGAGTATAGTTTGTCCAGACAGCACTGACAGGAAGTAACGAACCAACTTTCCTTTCTGAACACTGCAGTGGGGTTCAGGATACTAAGATCATACAATCTTTTATATACAAGGTACATTACCTCATTTTGATGGGGTGCTAATTCAAAGCATTCCACTGTTTTCTGTCAGAAGGAAGGGAGGAATAGATCAAGATATAATAGATTAAGAAATATGAAACAAATATTTCATGTATATTTTCTTAGTAACAACGTTTACTAAACCGTTTACAGACGTAACAACTGCACTGAGAAATAAGGGCTTTGGACAGTAAGCTCAGTTCCTCTGAATGTATAGATGTTTAGATTACATAGATTATTTTATTTATTTTTTATTATTTATTTTTATTATTTTTAGTTTTACATACATTTTATTTAACACAGTTTGCCAATTAATCATATAAGTTTATAAATCTATACTTCAGGCTCTATGAAACAAATGTTTCGTTCAGTGCTCTGTATGAAGGAACACACTGGATTTTGCATAAAGAAATGAAACTAAACAGTGGTGCTTAATCCAGGAAAAAAAAACATCAAGGAAACTGCACTGTTTTAATCCAAGCGAATGTATTTCTCTTTACATTGCAAATGCTACCGCATTTTTCCACTGAACATTAATAGTTTATGTAGGTGAAAATGTGGGTGTTTTGCAATATTACATGGATAGACCTACCTAATTAACTGGAATTGTTATAAAAATAGTCTGTATTGCACAGAAGATTTTTTTCAGTATGGGATAATATGATGTGCCAGATGAAATGTATTGCATGTAAGCACAGTGTTTCTCAGCACTGGCTTTGGTGGATCCCTGGCACCTGATTCTCATCAGCTCATTAGTAGAGCTCTCCTTTACTTGATTTAATGATGTTAGTGAATGTTTAATAGTGTGTACTAATGAGACTCCTAAAATGTGCTGTGCCAGTGGGCCACCCCGGAGCCATTTCTTTTATTGCTACTCTTTCCTGCAGGAGTTCAGCATGTGGCTCCATAGAGGATAAACAAATGTCTGTACAAAGATCTTCACAAGTATGTGATATTATTTTTTCTCTGCATATGCATACTATAGCAGTATTCAATTATAATGGAAATATGTCTTTTTTTTGACTCAGTTTAACCATGGTAGATTATGAATGATTAGCCTTTTCAAACTAGTTCCTTGCATAGAGTTGCTTTTAAATATAATTCAGAATTAATATATGTTCCTCAAAGATAATAGTTTTGCATGATGGTTCTATGAATTGTATTGTATCTAATCCAGATCATATTTAATATTATATAATTTATCATGTAATATTGTGTGTGCATCATGTGAGGTTGGGGGGTTGGTGTCTTTTGCATGGTTTTGCGGTCAGATATTCAAAATGACAAAAGTTGTGAAATGCATTATGTACAGTCTCTGTAAAAGTTATAGCCATAAACTGAAAAGATTTATCTATCAAGAGAATCAACAATATGGCCATCGATCAAAAAAGAGCCCTGTATGCAACTGTAAATGCCAATAGAACTGCAATGCAACTCTATCTGTAATAGACTCAAATTTTACTGAAGGTCGGATTTAAGACTTAGAAGAAATAAATGTTTGCAATTATCAGACCAATTGTTATATATTTTTTTTTACAAAGCTATATAATTATTTGATTATATACAGACTTTTATGCTATTCACGTTTGTTTTTTTTTTTTATTAACAGCATTTCTGTCTTTTCTTTTCTTTGACTATTTCAACATCACTCAGGCCATTATGTCAACATCCACTATCACCAGTAGGTGGCATTACTGCAATAGGCTCTCATGTTTACTGACTGGTCCTTTTGTAATTTTCTTATAAAAGTTCAAATGTAAACCTAAAATCAATTGCTAATTAACAACATATTAATCAGTGTATTCACATTCAACTATTTTTCACAATATTAAGTGATGCTACAAACTGCATTTAAATGACTGAAATATAATGTAGAGTGAAATAGCTACATTTAACTAGCTTTTTTTAAATAATTGAGATGATTTTGAAAGATTAAGGATTCAGAAACATGCATATTTTTGTGATCTATCCTACAAAAAGCTGCCAAAAGTTCAGTGTGTTAACTGCATTGGTATGCTCACTCTGCTTTGTGCTATTCAAGGTTTCTGCCAGACTGCTATTCTGCTATTGAGGGAAAAAAAAACTTAAACATCTCCATGTCAACAGAGGCCATTCCTAACTGAGCATATCCTAAAAGTCCCTCTGCATGGTAAGCTATATATTTTATTATATACACACAGTAATGTTAAAAAGAAACACCCTTTTTGAATTTTATGGTTTTACATATCGGGACAATTAAAAAAACCATCTGGTTTGAACAACAAAATAAAAACTATTATGCTATGATAATATGTTTTATTTATTTAACAAGAATAAATCCAAAATAAATAAGCCTTTTTAGGTACACTTTCCTAGTACCGGGTTGGACCCCCTTTTGCCTTCAGAACTGTCTTGGTTCTGGAAACATTCCTCAGAGATTTTGGTCCATTTTTTTCATGATATCATCACGCAGTTTCTGCAGATTTGTCGGCTGCACGTCCATGATGAGCATCTCCAGTTCCACCACATCCCGAAGATGCTCTATTGAATTGAGATCTGGTGACTGTGGAGGCCATTTGAGTACAGTGAACACATTGTCAAGAAACCAATTTGAGATTTGTGACCATGGTGCGTTGAAGACGACAGAAGAAGGGTATACCGTGGGCATAAAGGGATGGACATGGCGAAACAACAACACTCAGGTAGGCGCTCTTCTGCAGACTTCAGTTGTAACTAGTGGTCATTTGAGTTACTGTTGCCTGTCTATCAGCTTGAACCAGTCTGGCCATTCTCCTCTGACCTCCTCTGGCATCAACAAGACCTTTTTTTCCCCCATTCGGATGCTCAGATTTTCTTGACCATATCTACAGTACTTGCCTAAATTGAGTTGCTGCCATGTGATTGGCTGATTAGATAGTTGTGTTATTAGGCAATCATTTTTCAAAATGGATTGCATGCTGCTAATACTACCATTACTATTTTTAGGAATACTTATTTCCTCTCCAAGTTTAGACCACTCACCGAGTGGTCTGGGGTGTTCACTGATATGCTCAGACAAAAATCGCTGCAAAAGATGCTTTTCAACAGGTGTTTTACCATACGTTGTAAAACTGCAGCCCTATTTTTCCGAACGCCTCACAACCGTACATTCTTCGGTTGAGAGCTTGAATAATAGACACTCCAGCCCAGTTTATGGCGATAATGCACCTTTGCCAATTGCAAGCAAACCACTTGTATAGTGTAGCCTACGATACCGCATAGAAAAAACTACAATAAAACCTGTTGGAAGGCATCTTTTGCAGCGATTTTTGTGTGAGCACATCAGTGAACACCCCAGACCACTCGGTGAGTTTCACATCTTTGTAAACTAAAGTTTTATGCGTTTTATAAAGGATTGTTCCTGTGCACCTATACAACCATTGTAGAGGTGTGGGGGTGCAACCACAGAAACTGAAAATTCTCGGTACAGCAGCATTTGTCTAAAAAACAATCTTAACCATTCTATTTCATCAGAAACTATCTTAAAACAGGGCTTCAACCAAAATTGTTCTTTAAGTAACACAGATGGCTGTTGATTTTGAGCAATAGAAGAGTTTGCACATAGACATCCCTCCATTAAATTGAATCTGGTGTGCCGTCTTGGCCAGGTCTCCCACGGAAAAGAGACTCCGTCTCAAGGGACTTCCTGGTTAAATAAAGGTTAAATAAAATAAAAAATAAATGAATTAATACAAATTTGAAACTGAAACCAAATGAACACGCATTCGTTTGAATCACTCTCTCACACTAAACATTGCTATCCATTATGCAACAAGAAGACTACTCTAAAATTAAAAGCAGTCCCAGAGTGAACCGTGGTCCAGTCCTGGAACAGTGCCTGATTACAATCTGCATTGTGGACTGAAATATTTTCTCTTCTGTGTTAACAGTTCCCATGGCAGACATGGAGGAGTGTCAGGGTTTCCCAGAGCCTCTTTGCCTCTTTTCTTTTCATTGGGGAACAACGGGGAGAGTTTCTTTCATGATGCTTGGCAAGAGCATAATCTGGCAGTGATGTCACTCCCAAACTCATTGGCTATTGGCTACGGAAGAACGGACTACTCTCGGCCCACAAAGAAGAGAGGCAAAATCAGCTTAAAGCTGAACCGTGGTTGGCCTACAGAAAGAAAAAAAAGGGAGAAGATGAAGGCAAGCATTCATGCTTCCTGACAAATGGCCACAGAGACTTGACATAGACTGAGGGGCTGAATAGACCCCCCATATCCTCACGCTTTTTTTCTCTCTCGCTCAGTCAGTTTGCAGACAAAATTAGTCTACACGGTAGTCTAGGCATTTTGGAAACACCTGTGGTGATCTAAAAGAAACGAAAGCTTTATTTTATTATATAGGTTTTACAATTCAGTTCCTACAGTAAATTAAGCACACAACTAATGCTACTCAATGTAAATGCAGAGGAATCATTCAATACTCATTACAAATGAACATGAAATACTACAAATTCTTTATTATTCAACAGAAAATGCAAAAGTTACTACTTTTGTGTGAAAATGCCATTTGTGATTGAAATATATATTTAAATATAATTTTTCTTCACATTTCATGTGCTCTATACAAAAGCGTTACATTGCCTTAGGAACATTTGCAATTCGCTCACAAAAGCACCGAGAAATAGTTTTTCCTCCTACCTCATATCATTTCCATCACAATGATTTTGCAAGCAACTGCAAACATTTTGGGGAATGCAATTGAAATTGTTGAATACAATTTTACAAGTGCATGCAAACCTGCTGAAAGAAAGCCTAAACTAAGCTGAAACCAGCCTCAGCAGGTTGTAAGCTGGATCCTGGATGTTCATCCTGACGAGCTAAAACTAGTCTCACCAACCCCTCTAAAACCAGCCAGCTAAACTAGCTATAACTGGTAAGACCAGCCAACCAGTTTTTTTCAGCTTGCAGGGAAAATTTTAGCCCAATAAACAATACCGAGTAACATATGCCAGTTATTACTTGTTCTGATTCAATGATTCATTCATTTCTGAATGACTCAATTATTTGATAGCTATATTGCATGGTTGGTTATAGAATAGTACAGATTACTGGAGCATATTTTGGCATAAATTCATCTGTAAATGGTAGAAGAAGCCAAACTGCACCAACATGAATACTGTAGGTTACATGAACCTCAAAAACTATCCAAATATACATGGTGAAGAAAAATGCAACCCAGTTGCTTTCAATAACGGTCCATTTGTGTCTTTACTTTTTCCAATTGCTCCCAATGCAAAACGGTTCTCATCACATTATTTTATTATATTTAAGTGAAGCTGCCTGTCTCAGTGTTTGCCCTGGCAAAACTGCATTGTGATGAGTGGTTAATCATTTGTTTCATTAATCAGAGCAAGTTGCTCATGAGTCTCGTGCTGTTAGGTCAGCCGTGACTCTGTGAATGCAGAGAACAATGGCTCATTACTTTCCACTCCAATTACTGCGCTTTTGTGACTGAAACAGTCCATTCACAATCTGCTTCACTGTTAAACTGAAGCTGTCGTGACAACCATGGGTCACGATAAACCGTCACTGTACAAATCTGGAACACACTGAATCGTGCGAAATATCATTATGAGCATTAGCATCCCGACTATTGCATACAGGGTTATTAAAGGAGTAGTTCACTTTGAAAAAAAAAACTTTTGCTGATAATTCACTCACCCTCATGTCATCCAAGGTGTCCACGTCTTCCTTTCTTCAGTCGAAAATAAATTAAGGTTTTTGATGAAAACATTCCAGAATTTTCTCCATATAATGGACTTCATTGGGAACCAAACGTTTCAAGGTCCAAAAGAGATTCAGTGCAGCTTCAAAGTGCTTTAAACGACACCAGACGATGAATAAGGGTCTTATCTAGGACCCTTTGAGTCATGACTCGAAAAAAGATTTGTCCATTTTGATGAACGAGTTCGAATAGGAGAGTCACGAACGCTCATCATAGAACAGAGCAAGGTGAGCATTTGTGCTTATAAAACTTAATCTTTTTTATTTATTTATGAAATGACCGATCGTTTCGCTTGATAAGACCCTTATTCATCGTCTGGAATCGTTTAAAGCCCTTTGAAGCTGCACTGAAACTCTCATTTGGACCTTGAACCGTTTGGTTCCCATTGAAGTCCATTATATGGAGAAAATCCTGGAATGTTTTCATCAAAAACCTTAATTTCTTTTCAACTGAAGATGACATGGGGGTGAGTAAATGATCAGCAAAAGTTTTTTGAAAAGTGAACTACTCCTTTAACTAATACCATAAAAAAAAATGTTGATTGATTGAAATAAAATAAATTAAACATGAACTGCTGTTTATTTTGTAATTATAGCCTGTATCATATTTGAGTGTATACAAGTGGTTGTGACAAATTTTGGCCAATAACATCACACTATAGTCTATGAAGGATCTGAACATGGTTGGTCAAATTGATCGAATGATGCTCCTACGTAATGACAACACAGATTATAGGATTAACTTTGACCCAGTTGTGGAGAGTTCAAGTTGTGGAGAGGTTACTGCCGGTCATCTTCATAGGCCTGCACGATCATTCATAGCATTATATCAAACAGACACGGGTTGTTCTTCTCACAGACATTTTCAATACAGATGCAGATATCTCTGGCTTGCACTGAAGGGTCTTTTAAATAGACATTTGCCTGTGTTCAAACTGCTCTAGAAGTAAACAAACAGTCATTCAGGACTTCAGACAGCCTTTTTCTCATGCGCAGCTCTGCAATTCAATGAGTTCTCCATCTGAAGTGGGCGCTTGAAAACGCTAGAACAGTGAAATAGTTCAATAATCTGGAAACAGATTAAGTTCAGTCTTCTCGGATATGTCACGAGTGTTGGCCATCCGCTCCGTGGATTAAGGCGGCGTAGCGTCGACTCTTAAAGTCAAAATCTAATCAGACTGGATTATGTGTAATGAAACTAAATTACATGTAAACAAATCAGTATCATGTGGTTATAGAACATAATTTCAATTAATTGAATATGAAAATTAATTGAACACCAAACTGACTATTATGCATGATACCAATAATGTTTTGAAACGAAGGGCTGGGTTGGTATTAGAGCATGCAGCTAATGTGTAGAAATATTATCAGAGAAAGAAAAACCCTTCGCATCTCAGACTGATTCCTTCAATGCACAAATTACATTTAAATAATAATTAGCACATTTGCAAACTTGCAAGCAATTACGAATTTTGCAAGCAAACTGTGGATTTTTCACTTTATTTAAATATTCACATCTTTAATTCTATTTGCACTTTCAATTAGTTCAATTATTAAATACCGGTAGTTCTTGAATAGTTTTAAATTATGTTTCTGGAAATTGTGTGTGTGCACGTGCTTTACATGCAATTTAGAGATTTGTTTTAGTGACATACTGTATATCAGAACTATGAAAACTTCAGTTTCAAACCAACACTAAAAAAAAGTTTCTGTTTTAAATTTGTAAGTACAATCAACTTGGATGTTTAACCCCTTAGCTGTCGCCCCCCTTTTTGAGAATGGGGGTTAAAATGCACTATTCAAACTTAAATGGTTGTAATTTAAGAATGCTTTGGAATATATACCCAAGTTTGGTCTTGTTTTAAAGAAAACATTTCAAAAAATGAAAGTATGAAAAAGTTATGGAAGTTTAAATTTACAGTAAATTAAATATACTGTACTATATATTTTTTATTTTATACAAAATATATATTTTATAAAAAAAATTTTACTCTAAAATTTCTATAAAATCAAAGCCATACATCTTATCAAGTTATGTTCCAAATTTGAAGTTGATATCACAAAAATTTAAGTTACCATGAGATTTTGTTTAGGCGTAGTACCAAAAATAGCCACCGGGTACCATTGAATTCCATTGAATTTAGTTGTATACATTCTGCCTTAACAAATTAATACATTTCTGTCCAAATATCAATTCTGTCACAAAATTTGGAACCTTGAGACTCAGACCTTTCTGACAATATCAGTTTTGTCAAGATTAGAAAAGGTTTTGATCATAAATTATGAAATATAATGATGCCCAAAAGGGGAGGAGCCTGATAAAATAAGTACCGTTTCTATGGTAATGCAACTTTCAATTATAAAACAGTTTTCACACGATGAATTCTGAGTTTATAAGCTTTCAAATGATACCTAATTTATGATAACTACTAAAATATGTGATATAATAAAAAATAATATTATATTTTAGAGGATATGAAATATAAATATTATCATTTTTAGAGGGTAATATTGTGCTATATTTTTTATTTTTATTGAAAAATACTAGATTATATGTTTATTATGAACTTTTAGCATCAAAACAGAAGTTTCAATGATTAAAAGTGGGTTCATCGACTTTTTGTGACAAAGGTCAAAACTCCTGTTATGATGCAGATTTTTTGAGGTGCACTCTTGTCATAAATTCATCAATTACTCTTCCTACATAATTTTTAACACAAAACAGGGGTAGAATATCTATTTAGAAGTCTTAGACCTTTCCAACAATATATAATTTGTCATAATTAGATTAGGATTTAATAGAAATATAGTGAAGTAAAGTTAGGCGTCCCGGTACCGGTTAAGGGGTTAAGCAATTACAACTACATTAAATCTGGAATTAATGTAAATCTACATTAAATCATTGAATCTGGTTTGACATTTTGATTAGCTAAAGCAATATATAAATATTGTACAAACAGAAGTTTTTACAGTGAATAAGAATGAAGCATTTGCATTAGAAAGTAAGAAACAAACAAACAATCAGTTTTTGATCAAGTGTATATTTCATTCAATTTGACACAAATGCAGGCCTCAGTTATGTAGTCCACCAACATTAATGACATTCTGCAACATTCAGAAACAATTAACAATGTGCATTTTATATAAAAGGTCTTACAAAAAATGTCTTAAAAAGGGGAAAACTCTCAGTTCAGGATACAATGTAAAAATTCCCTTGTAATATTGTCAAGTTGCCAGGGTAACGCTGAAACATCTATCAGACTGACGTTATGCCTTTTCATATGTGCGGACAGCCTGAACGCCCTCAAAGGTCAAGGTCTGCAAACAGCAAAGACGAGGAGAGCACATTTAGGAATGTTAAATATCCATGACACTGATTAAGAAGAAACAACTTCAGAATTACAATTCTAAACACACACACACACACAAGTAATGCTGCTTACCATAACCATTTTGCCATCCTTGATTTCTCTGACAAACTTAGTCTCCTTGCCATCCCACTTCTGAACGTGGACAAGATTGTCTCCTTCCAAGGTTACAGTGGACTGAAATGAGAAAAGTTGTGGATGATTTAAACAAAAAGTATTGCCTATCATATATGATCAAATTCGTGGGGAGTAAAAAGAGACACAACCTGCTAAAAATACGTCAAATCGCTTTGTAAAACTGATTTTAGATATGCTGTGGAACACAAACCTTTACATGTCTGTCATCTGCTGTGGTTTCGTCAAACTCCTCTCCCAGTTTGAAAGAAATCTCAGTGTTTTTGAAGGTGCTCAGCGTCTTTACCACAACTTTGTCATCCTCATGACTGATGACAATTGTGGGTTTGGTAACATTCCCTACTTGCCTAGTGGCAAAACCAACACCTGTGGAACAAAAGAACAAAACTATTTTAGTATTATATAAACTGTACAGAAAATACAATCCATTGCACATATAGGCTACACTAGGCTGCACTAAGGATGTTAAGAGGTCCTTCAGGGAAATAAAATCTTATTTTTTTACTTACCCAGTGATTTCATGTATTCATCAAAGTTCTGGCTGTCAACCAGTTTCCAAGTTGCACAAAATGCATCAACCATTATGACAGTTTAGAAGCAGTGATCAAAAACGCTTGGTCCTTGTACAGCCAGAGAGTTCACAGCGTCTGCGGACTGCAAAGCCCAAACTAATTAATACTGTCAGGGAGGCAGGGCTTTAGGGGACGTTTGTGCTGATTGGATGGATTTTTATCTACTCAATCTGTGATTTGTTGAAATACATGGCGAGAAGTGACACTGAATTTTCAATAGACTAATCCAATAATGGGTCTGGGATTTTGCTTTTGAGAAAAGATTACAATGTTAATAATTACTTTTTATCTAATTAATCTAGATTATCATCTTAATAGTGTCCGAAATGATGAGGAGCAAAAAAAAAAAATGCTTACAACATGTAGCCTATTGCACAGTAGAATATAATGATACATAATTTTAATGCAATTTCAGGTCAGTGTGAAATGCTTTTATCTTTGAATTATAAATGCTTTCAGAGCTGGGCATCTCTGTGGCATTTTTGTGAGAAAAATACATTACGGGGCCTTTCATCAATGCACAAAAAAAATGACTTATCTAACAGTAACTCTCAAGCGTTTTGTAGTTCATCACAGTGCACCAATGATCTGTAGTATGGCAAGCTAAATGGACATTTAAACTATGCTTTGACTATCCATAAATCTATTTTAGATAGTTACAATTCTATTTCAACTAGTCATGATTAATATTTAACTAGTCTGTGATGATATCTGCATTATTCCTTACAGCGAAGTGGTCTTTCTGCTGGGCTTTGGGCATGTCGCACCTCCAACGGTGCCTGTGGTGGACAGTGCATGGCAGGGGCGTCCTCTTCCCTGAGGCAGGCTGAAACTTGACACCATACCACACGGTTTTGCTGCAGGGTCACCGTTCATTGACATTTCGGCCCTTAACCCAGAACATCTCCTGAGCCCCTTTCACACTGAGATTCCAGAAAATACACGGATAATGTGACCCGGCATTTGTCCCGGGATTGTTTGATTTCGGTTCATTCACACTGCCAGTGATTTGCCGGGATCTGTGAGTGCGTTTCACACACAACCCGTAAAAATCCCGGGAAGACACATGGCGTCAGGATGAGACGTATAACGGACGCGTCGAAAACATGTACACGTACATGTAAACATGTTCCACAAACTGGTGAACGATAGTGAGGAGCTCCTGGTCTCTGCTTCGCTCCAGTTTGCAGGTATTTGTTCGTCCTTTCTTTGTTGATGACGAACACAAACTTTCTTCTAAGAGCAACAGAGTCGCGCGATGGCACGAGCGTCATCACTATGACACACCCCTTACGGCATTGGTCATGGCTTTTGTTCACACAGCGCGCGTTCCGGGACTGATCCCGGCAATGTTACTAGGTCCCCAACCCGGGATCAGTCCCTGTATCAATCCCGGGTCGTGTTTGCGTTCACACAGAAGGCGTTCTGGCAATTTCCCGGGATCAGCGCGCTGTGTGAAAGGGGCTCTGGTGGCGGGGCAGTGAACAGGGACGTCTCCCTTACACCTTCTGCAGCAAAACCTAATTGGATGTTACTCCCCAAGTCTTGTGTCGTTGTTTAAGCCAGATTCAGTGGCTTTCTTTCTCAGTTTCCTCAGAGAGCTCCATGGTGGATCTACTCAGTGTGGCTCCTCGCAGTCCCAGGTCCTTGAGCAGGCGTTGATCTGCCCACAAAGCCTCTGGATCCCACCTCCACCGGGTGCAGCCTCACAATCCATCTACTTTTTCTGCACTCCAGGTCTGCATACGTTGCCTTCTTTCTCTCGTAGGCAGCTTCAAGTCCTTCCTCCCATGGCACTGTCATCTCGATTAGTATCGCTGACGTCACTGCGGCAGACCACAGCACCACGTGTGGTCTTAAGGTGGTGCTGCATAACTCTGTGGGTACTGGAGCTGCCTTCCCAGGTCTACTTGCATCTTCCACACCTCCCTGGTGTCAACAGCTTGGCGGGTGGTCTCTTGCTAGTATGCATTGTGGGTTACCCCTGCCCGAGGAAGCAGATCTTGCATCGAATATCTGATGGACCCTGGTTGTTTGCCTCCTGCCAACTTTTCTCCAGTACCTCTGCCAACTTCCTGAGCACTTGGTCGTGCCGCCATATGAGCCGATCCTGTGTCAGTATTGTTTTGCAGCCCAACAGAACATGCTGAAGTGAGGCATTGATGGTCCCACAGAGGTCACAGGATTGCAGGTGTTTAGGGCTCTGGAGAATGTCTTATGTTGCCCTAATGATGAAACTGAGCCTGTGGCAGTTTCCAGAACTCTGACCAGCTGATTGCTCGGCTTGTGACACCCTCCCAAGTTGTCCATCGCCCCTGTGCCACAGACCTCACTCTGAGCTCCTCCTGCTTAATTCTGGTAACCTCTGCGATATCAATTTCCTTCCTTTCCTTCCTGCTTGCCTTGGACCATAGGATGGGTGGCTCGCTCCATCTGATGGGTTGCTCGCTCTTTCCAGGGCTTGCCCGCCCTGTCTGGACCATGCCCACGGCTTGTCGATGTTACAGTCTTACCATCACCTTCTGCACATCCTCCTTAGCCCTCCATTTCCTTCCAGTCTCAACTCTGGCATTTGCATTAGCCACTGTCCTGTGGGAGGAATCCCTTAATTGCAGCACTAGCCTTGCCTTCTCCTGCCTGTAGCCCAGGGTGATGGATTCAAGGGGTAGCTGGAGTGAGTTCCATCCATACAGACCAGCAGCTGAGAAGCACCGTGGTAGGCTGTGCCATTTGTGAATGAGGGAGTTTGCTTTTGCCTCCATCCGGCTTATGGGACAAGTCATGTCCGGTTGCAGAAAGTGAGCGCCTGGAACTCCAAGGACGCTGAACTCTTAAAACAATTAAAGATTCCGAAGTTTCCTCCTGATTGAACTATTGATGTAAAGGAAAATCAGTCTAGTAAAGACGAGAAAAAGATCCAAGATGAGTTGAAAATTAGCATTAGCTACAAACTCTATATGCTGCGCATCAGTTACAGGCATTGTATTGTGACCATGTTTGACTGTATGATCCCTGTTAAATCGATCAATCAATCAATCACTGGATGTCGAGGAAAAAAGCCCCGCAGAATATCTCCCACCATATTGTTACCTCACCTGTTCCAGCTGGGAGAGGATAAGCTGAGAATGAACGTTGTATAAGAGTGATCTTTCTTCTCCCTCTTAGTGGTCTGGATCTGTTCCCAAATCTTGGAAGCATGCTCTACACAGCCAGGGAAACCTGGAATCCCAGCTTTCTGGCAGCTGGTATTGATGTAGTTGTTCTGAGGTAGGTGGTCATTCTTCTCGCCACCACAGAGAAGAAGATTTTCCCTTCCACATTTAGTAGAGCTATGCTCCTGATCTGCTCGGTGGTCTTAGTGTTTTGTTGTTTAGGAATAGAGACTGCCACTGCCCTCTACCACTCAGATGGGATGGTCTGCTTAGTCCAGGTGATTCTCATCAGGGTCCATAGCAGCTTCAGCACTCCTGGGCAGTTCTTATACAGCTTGTATGGTATTCCGTTCAGGCATGGTGCTGAAGCAGATCTTGCCCGCTGGATCACCTGCCTGACCTTGCTGACCTTGGAGGATTATGCGTCAAACAGGGCTGGTGGTTCTGAGGGTCTAAGCAAATACCTTGGCGAGCCTTTTTTCCAAACCAAACCCACACCTACTTGGAAGGTTCTCTTTTACCTATATCCTTCAGTTCGTTATCGTGTGGTCCGTCTTTGTTGGCCCTTCTTTCATCCGTCTTTAAGAATTAAAGTTTTAAACGATAGGTCTTTAACCCTGCTTCTGGAAGCCTTCTGTCCTGCAGAGTTTTACTCCAACCCTAATCAAACACACCTGAACCCTCTAGTCAAGCTCTTCAGGATCGCTTGAAAATCACAGACTGAAGCAGGTTTGATATAAACTCTGCAGGGCAGTGGCCACACATTTGACAAGCCACGTGATAAAAATCAACAACCGATCAAGACTAATCGGCTAATGCTATTTTCCCACTTGTCTGTGCTCTTTTATTCTGTCATGTTAACTGAAGGAAAAGCTGAATAACTTCATTTATCCAGACCTCTAAATTTAACTTTAATCAACATGTAGAATTGATCATGTCATCCTCACCTTATTCCAGAATAACTGCTGATCCAAACCTGAGTTGTACTGCAGCTCACATGCATGAATGTTGGGGTTGGGGGGAGGGGCATGTTTGAACTTGTTGATGCATGAAACCAGTAGTACCCTGAGGTTGACTGGCAAAAAGTTTTTTATGTATTTTGAAAATACAAAAATACTCATCTTAAATGTATTTAAACACAAATTAGGGTACATTTCATTTTCCAAAAGGCTACAAAATACAGTATTCAGGGACTGCCCATCCCTGCGTGTATGTTTGTTAATCCAACTTTATACAGTCAACAAGTGCTCGTTGGATTTTATTTATTATACATTTTGAAAAGACAAGAAGAACAATGAACCAAAAATGTGAAATATAGGTTTGTAGGCTACGGAAAAAAAAAAAAAAAAAAAACGAATAAGAATAATGCTTCAGAATCAAGAATGTATATTATAACTAGTCAATCTGACTTGTAGGTATCTTCAATACATGACTAGTACTGTACAGGAAGTCAAGGGCATTCAATGCTAATGCGGCTTGCCATAGTAGCCTATAGAGACGCGTATGCACTGTAGAATCCTCTTCACACAATAAATTGCACAGCATTGTAAATCTGTAATAAACTGCTATAAAGTCACGTCAAATGAATTGCATGGACCATTTTGTTATTAGCTACATATTGTAACCAAGTTGACTATGTTGGTACAGCATTGGGCGACTCTTCATGATGAAAGATGTCTCCCTCCAGGGGTTACATGAAGGCACAGACAGCATCAGATTTAAAATGTCAGGTTATGTTGCTCTTTCATACAATTAAATTATTTTAGTTTTTAATTGGCTACTTCCTCTTAGGATTGTCTGTAAAAGCCATACACAATAAAAGAAAAGCTCTCCGGCAAACTCTAAAAAATATTCTATAAATAACGTTTTACTGTGATTGGATCATCCTGATCAGCGTAGAGAAAAGTAAAAGCTATCACGTGATCCCTTCATCTGTTGCCTGGGCAGTGGGCACCTGCAAAAAGAATTTAAGAAATTATCATAAGAAAATGATAAATTAATTACCAGTACCACTAAACCGAAAATAAATGAAAAGAACAAGAAAACTGTTAGGTATATTTATTGAAACGTCATCGTGACCAATCAGAGGACCCGTCCATTTCATCAACTTTAGTGATGACCGCACTTCTTAAAATTAGCCGCTAGATGGCAGTCGTGTTACATTGGGCGCATGCGATTGCATGCAGTTTACCCGAGTTTACCCTATGAGTGTACCGCAGGCTTTCGAGTTCCAGGCAAGTCATTAAGTACATTTTCCGCCAATATTGTACAAATGCTTTATTTTACACTTTATTAATGCTTTATTAATATATATTATACAGTTACAAATGCTTTATTTAGAGATTATTTAGTCATTAAACTTTCAGCATTGCCACTCACTGGTGTGTGTCACGTAATAATATGTCATTACACTCTCCTAAATGTATGAATTAAAAGAACAACATAGTGCCATCTCATGACAAATTGCCAATAGGATAGGAAGGACAACATATCATGAAAGCACCACCCAACAAACACAAAACGTTTTTACAACTTTTCACAACGTTGTATTTTGGTTGGAAAAATAGACGTTTAGTCAGTTTAACATGCATTCTTAATCATTACATCTTAAAGACATCTTCTAAAAGTCTATTTGACATCTGACAGGAAACGTCATAGACGTATTGCAGATGAGCAAACACTCTTAAAAATATGTCTTCCAGATGTAAAAATCACATCAAATTGACTTGTGCTATATGGGGTAGTTTTTGCAATTTTATTTGTACACCACGTTTACCATATTAGCTTATAAGCCTATAGCCTATAGGGTGGGACACTGCCTAATGTGGGACACCTAGGTCTATTATTTGTTGTGTGTTTGTAGATCCCCATAAATACATGACAATGAAACTATTGGTTGGACAAAGCTGTGGTGTCATCAAAATCACATGACCTATCAAATGTTCAATCTTATTTGATGGTGGAGCAATCATCAAACAGGAGACACCTTGTGTGAAGACCATCCGAAGGTTAATGACAGAGTTTTAAATCCTGCTACTTTTTAGCCTTATATGCTTATTAAATGTTTGCCCATCACAAAATAGTGTCACTTTATGTGTATAAACAAAATATTTTATATTTGTATCAAATTCACTAGTGTCCCACATTAGGAAATGTGGTTTCCAAATCAGGGACAGTATCAGCCCAATGTGGTACAGTATTTCAAAGAGTCAAAAATGTGTTGTGGGGCATGTTTTAAGCATTTTTTTAATTTTATTTTAATGAAAATATGAATAATGTTTATATTAGACAAATCTTAACTAAAGAAAAAATTTCACCTAAGGCATTGATAAAAAGGAAACACCTTTGTCATGACCTTTTTTCTGAATCTGTGGTCAGATATTAAAGGTCCCCTGACATGAAATTTTCACTTTCTGAGTTTTTTTTTAACATTAATATTAGTTCCCCTAGCCTATATTTGGTCCCATCGTGTCTAGAATTTTCAATCGGTGTAAACCGAGCTATTTTTCTCTAGGAAAGGTTACCTCCCCTTCCTCTGCTTTGCCCTCCCAGGGAATTTGGCTCGCCCATGAGAAAATGAGCTGGTACAAACGCGCGAGCGCAATTTGAGTTTTTCTTAGAGAAATAGCTTTGAGATTTGAGTTTTTCGATATCATGGCTTGCTATACAAATTGAACACAAAAGTATTTTTTAGTTCCTTCATCCGAGCATCTAAGGAAACAATGGGTTAATTTTATTTTCTCTGGATATGCGCCGACACAACTTCCCAAAGTTTTGTATGGTCCAAACCATAGGTTCTCAAAGTGCGGCCCACCGAAACATTTCTGGCAGCCCGCGAACATCTGATAACATCTGTAAAACTGTTAAAACTGTACATTGCTTTGAAAAAAATTATATCTCCATTTAGTGGTGTTTAGCGGCATCTATACAAACTCAAATCAAAACCAAATACCTGATTATGTAATCCATATGGAAATATGTTTTTAGCCGACACTTAGAAAACAGTAGTTTCTTAAAAGGTCCCGTATTATGCCCCTTTTCACAAGATGTAAAATAAGTCTATGATGTCCCCAGAATGTGTATGTGAAGTTTCAGCTCAAGATACCCAACAGATCATTTTTACAGCATGTTTAAATTGTCAATTTTTGGGGCTCAGAAAAACAGGCTGTTTTAGTGTGTTCCCTTTAAATGCAAATATGCTGCTGCTGCTGCTGCCGGCACAGGGGGCGGAGCTTCATGAGCTCACGCACGGAATGATGATAATATCAGTAACAGTGTTCATTTCGAGTCGGGCAATAATGCCTACAGAGTCAGAGTGCTGTATAGAGATGGAACAGGTAGTTTAGTAGTTTAGTTACGGTTATTATAACGTATTTGTTATCTGCTTGTATGTACTGTATCCATTATTTATTAATAGCCTAACGTTACAAGTCTGCTGTTTTGGACCGGGTCCGAATGATGACCAATACTGAGTTTAAAGGAGAACTCCGGCGCAAAATGAACCTTTGGTCTAATAAAACATCGGTACGTAGTCAACCGTTCTCTGAGATTTGTTTTCATGATAATCGAATGTAAAGAGTTTTATCTCTAAAAACTGTTTAGCGTATAATGCTAGTACTGGGGGCATAGAATAAGTAAAAAGAAATCACTAGTTTATACCACTAACAAGGCTCAAAATAGCCCCACACTAACACAGTTACATAATGAGTGTGTCCATAGATGCAAAACGAAGCATTGAGAACTTTGTAAGTGTACGGACCGTTTAATAAGAAGATACTTTATAAAGACAGTCCACTTCGTGTATACAGGTGGCGCCATCTTATAAAAACAGTCTCGACAAGTCAAACCACGAACGCCATTCATACAGTTCAGAAGTTCGCTGAACTTCACACAGTTCAGCTCACTCAGCACGACGTTCGGGGTTTGACTTGTCGTTGACTTGCGTTTTAAAAAGACAACAACCGTTCATTTTTCGTTTTTCAGTTACGGCTTAAAAAAGATAGATGATAATATGCAAATCTGCAATAATGGAAACGATAGATATGAATGATGATGATGACTTGATTGGTAAGCTTCTATTTTGAAAGTTTCTTTCTTCCCCTTTTTCACAAGTTTTGCCTGGTTTAGCCATAGGGTTTAGCTTCAGTTATGAATTAAAATGTGTTTATTGCAACTAATGTAAACTCTAGTGATGCAACTTGGTCATTAAAATGATTTCAAATTTCAAACCCTTAATCTATAAGTATGTTTGCACAGATGATACACCTTACAGTACCCAATCTTTGGGGTAATTATGTCTGTATAATTCTGTGCTGGCAAACGGCCATTACTTTTCTGCCAACCAGAGCGCATGTAACCGCGTCGTGACGTCACGGGCGAAGATCCCTATAAGCTAATTAAACTCTTCTAATACCAACTTAAATTTAATTGTGGTTAATTTCTTGCTTTATAGAACTTTTAACAAGGACTATTCAAGTTTTCTTCCATTTGAGTCCTCTACACAAATTGCATCATCATGGACTCTCTCAATTCTGGACAACAGGGAGAAAAACTAAAACTGAGGTCAGTTATTTGTCATGTCATAAGCCCAAAACAATAATGTCATGAGATTGTGTTACATAAAAGTGAGAAAACTATGCCAACCGTGAAGCTTATTGTGATTTCTCCTTTAGCCATGCCCTTTGCCTTTGTTTCCCAATAATCCCAAAAATGAGTCTCTCCCCCGTTCATTCTTAGTACAGAAGGCAAATTCACCCTCAAAAGTACAGTATCTTAAAAAAAAAGGCTTAAAATCCTGGAGGAAATCACATGATCCCACTTAATGTTGAGCTGACTTTAGTCTGTAAACCTCATTGTCACCACAAACCATAAATCCTATAACCACTCCCTTGTTTGTCCAAATGTATTGCCAAAGAAGAGGCCTGGTTGTAACCATGGTGCTTATGAGTTTAGTGCGAATATTTAGTGTCATTAAAAAAAGATTGATGTTCATGGCATGTAACGTTTACCTAATACACCAAGACAAGCTGTTTCTACAAAGACTTTAAGTACTACATCAAAAGTGCACCCCGCACACTGAGAACCAAATGTTTTTTACACAGTTTGTGGCCCTGTTATTTATGCAAGATGTTTGATGATATCAAACATGTGCTATTCCATAAAGTCACACACAATTAGACACCGCAAATTTATATATGGTACGTTTTAACGCAATCGGTATGGCAGAATGTTCTGAACTGACAGAACTAGACCCTGCTGTTTTCAATTAAACTGGCAGGCTGAAAGGTATGTCCGGCCGCCTCAGAACTTGCAGTCAGCCAAGCAAGAGTAAAAGATGAGCTTGGCTGCACTTACATTTTAGATGTGTACTTTCTAGGTTTTCCACGAAAAAAAATGGAATTTAAAACAAAAATAGGTTTTTAAAGTTTGTCAGGACAACCTCAGTGGAAAAATCTTGACATTTGAAGATTTAGGCCGTATAAAGTTTAAAAACAAGATTTTATTTTTTTTTTTTTTTTCAGTTTGAATGTTATTATTGTGTAGTTGCATTACTGTTGCTAGGGTGTTTTGAGTTTTTGCTATGGTGCTTTGGCTGGTAACTAGGGTGTTTCTGTGCGGTTCTCTTTCTATTCTCTCTGCAGCTAGGATGATAGACAGACAGTAGGTAGGTAGGTAGGTAGGTAGGTAGGTAGGTAGGATAGATAGATAGATAGATAGATAGATAGATAGATAGATAGATAGATAGATAGATAGATAGATAGATAGATAGATAGATAGATAGATAGAATTATTGATGACTAACAGTGATGTTTTTATCAGTTTATATTGGGAAATAAACAATATACCACTACGGTAAGTTAAAAAAAACATTTTAACCAGTTTACTTTGAGACATCATAGTGTAATCATGTTGGTCTCTGGTGGTTCATCCAGGCTATAAAGCTCGAGGCAGAGTTTTATTTGAAAAATAAGTGTTTTACTGGGTTATTAAACCTTCTTCAAAGTCTCATTTCATGACTGAAGAACATTCAGGTTTACAAGGGCCAGATTTCAATAAGGTCATATTTGATCACCCAAATAAAAAATGTAAGAAATGCCAACAATTTTACCTTGTACATTTTTTAATGCGTTTGAAAATGTGCAATATTTTTTTTTTTTACATACGATAGTAAATAGCAAATAATTCCTAAACTTTTTTTTAAGAGTAAAGTGCAAATACACAGTTCACAGTTTTTCTCTTCAGCCACATGTGGCTGGCAGACTTGAGTAAAAGCATGTGTTTTCATTTAGCCCTTCAAATAAATAGGAAACTCTGGGAACAGAAGAAAAAGTGAATCTAATTAACTCATTTTAATTTCAGACTCTTTTATGGCTTTCATTTGTCAATCAGAGGGAGTCCGTTTGCACTGGGGAATTATGTGAATATGTTAACCGACATTTATGTCAACACTTTACAGAAAACACTGATAGGCAGTCAGGTGGCTTCCTGTTGATATTTACTGGCCCACAGCAGAAGACTATGTACAGTTACTGTAAAGATTCCAGAAAACAGTGCTCCATTTATACGTGCTGGCTAACCTCCCGTAATGGAAAAACGCTGTCGGAAAAAAAGAATAATGGAAAAAAAGTTAAGATCCTGCTGGAGTAGAATGAATGGTCTTAATTTATTCCAGTAGGGTTAAACTTGATAGATTTTCTTGTTCTCCAAAACAGACTTGATATAACTCTTATTTTCTGATAAATATAAAAGTGTTTGCTGTATCTAAATCACATACAGTATGAGTACTTTTGGTTTTAGTTCTAGTCAAGAATAACCCTGGGTGATACGATATGCTGAACAACATCTATAGCCATTTTATCATTGCAAATTATATATATCTATTTAAAGTTTCAAAAAAATCCATTTGTCTATTGAGGTAAAGGCAAAATGGTGTTTAAAATGAGGGAGAAATGCTGACCAGTTACAGAACTTTAAGCTGAATGAGTGTATGACATATACATCATCTACCTAGCCATATACTTACTGTATTAAATGTTTATTTTAGGGTAAACCTGTATCTGATTTTCGCAATCATGGCTCATAAATACAGTTCACTTTAAAAAAAAAAAACTGTTTGGCATGAGTTACAACATCAAAAACTACTAAAATAAATATATATGCTGAACCATCATTCTTTGGGTGTCAGTTACAGTGTCCTTTTCACAGTTTATTTAAATGTTCACCACATGTGAAAGAAATTGTCTATGGGCCTGTGTCTAAGGGCTTCTGCTAGATGTCAAGATCATCCGGCCTGGCCCGACTGCTCGCTCGACTACTGGGTCGAGGTTCAAGCTCTTTGAGCAGCAGAAGATCCTTCCCCAGAGTTACTTTCTCAGGATATGGAAAGCGCTGGGTACGACCCAGCTGATTCTGTTCTGTACTGTAATTAGTCCAGTTCTGCTCATTAGCCTGCTTGTCGTAATTGTCAGAGGAGTTGGACTTGTCGCCCCTATCTAGGTTGTACCCCAGATTAGGGGCCGGGGCCGAGCAGTCGTTGTAATAGTCGTAACTGGACAGGTTCCTTGGGCAGGGCTTGATATTACAAGTGCTGTCAAAGTTTTTCGCAGACTCTCTGATTTGGTCCTTCATCCTCTTGAGAATCACATTAAAAAACTCAAAGACGTTGAGGGCCAGAGACACCAGCGAAACGACCAGCATGAAGATAATAAAAACCGTCTTCTCAGTGGGACGAGAGAGAAAGCAGTCCACTTTATGCGGACAAGGGAACCTTTGACACGTGTAGACTGCTGACAGCTTGAATCCGTAAAGGTACCACTGTATCAACAGGAAAACAACTTCAAATACAGTCTTTAACACGATGCTCATTATATACGTGTAATATATCCCTCCTCTCATTTTGATCTTTCCGTGATCTTCCAGGCCGTACTTGAACTTCTTAGTTTCGATTTTCTGCAGGAGCACATCCACATCACCGCCTTTGCTCTGGATGTCTCTTAGTTTCTCCTCCTTTTTATTTAATTTCTCCTGCTTGTGAATGAGGAAAATGATGTGGCTGAGGTACAGGAGAGTCGGCATGGACACAAAAATGATCTGCAGCACCCAGAAGCGCATGTGGGAAATGGGGAACGACTTGTCGTAGCACACGTTCTCGCAGCCGGGCTGCAGCGTGTTGCACTTGAACGCCGACTGCTCATCTCCCCAGGCGGACTCCACTGCCGTCCCCAACACCAGGATCCGGAAGATGAAGAGGACGGAGAGCCAGATTTTGCCTCCTGCCGTGGAGTATGTCTGGACCTTGTTAAGAAGTTTCCCCAGTGCACTCCAGTCACCCATGATGAAAGATTGAGCAGCAGATGACCAAGCTTCAAACTGAAAAGGAGAGTAAGTTCAATGAGTGTTATAAACACAGATGAACCCTGGTGTTATACACATCCGAGTGATCTCCTCGCTCCCCATATCACTGCCAAATACAATAACACAAGTCTTTGGCTCATCTTCAGAAATGTTCATGGGTCAATCTCCATTCTGAATGAACGTTCTGGGGTTTTCTGTCTTTTCAGCAGCTAACCTAAAAACAAAAGTTGATTTTTTAACTATATAAAAATCAAAACAAAGGAAATAAGCTAAAACACATACTAACTGACAACTTTTTTTTTTTTTTTTAAAGAAGAAAAAAAGTACATAGTATAAAAGTATACAAAAATAGTCTTTTCTGGATTGCAAACTACTCAGGATTAACACTTGTATCACGTTTCAGAAGATATTGAAATTACTTAAAAACAAAACTAACTTACATTTTTCGAAAAACATAACCAAACGAACTAAATGACGCCATTAAAAAAATTAAAAAAATAATAGGCTTCAAAACAACAAAAACATAATATAGACCTAATCCGTTAGTCTATACAAAAATGCCGAGTTTTATCATGCAGTTTTAAGTATAAACATATATTCAAAGTATGTTGTACGAAGGTTATTTCTTACCTGGAAACTCGTTAAAACCCCAAAACTTCTTGACAGTTAACGTACGATGACGATCTGGAACACATTTCAATCATACATTTCCTAATTATTAGTAACTTAAGTTAGTTTCGATATCAAATTAAGTTCTCCTACGTACGGCGAATGTTCCCTCATATCATCCGTCGGAGGGATTGAGTCAGAAAGGAAAAAAGTTAAACGTCAGCTGATTCAAACTTGGACTTCCAGAACGTCTCCAACTCCGTTATATTTTTGAGAGAAAATGGCCTGGAACAGGAGAGTGCCGTGAAATTGGGAATTACCGCCATCTGGTGTAGGATAGAATCAGTAACACGACACAGAACAGAAGCAAACTGGCTTTAAAATGCATCTGTTGTTACCATGACAACGACAGGTATGAAAGCGAGGCTGTAAGGGATAGACTTGCCATCCGCTGTAAAAGCTATATAAAGGTCCTAAATCACTTTTAGTTTCCACATCTCGTCTTGTCTAGTTTTTTGCTGACTGAAATTTCTTGGAAATATATTTTTGCAGTGTTTCGTCAGCAGAACAATCCAAAAACACATTAAATAAACAGTCTGAAGAGATCTTTAGTTTATCCCTTACAGCCTCGCTTTCATTCCCGTTTAAAAAAAAAAAAAAAAAATCAAGGATGGCTCTGCTGTGAATAAAGTCACGTCAGTTCTTCAGAAAAAAAAAAAAAAAACTTTTGCTGATAATTTACTCACCCCCACATCATCCAATATGTCCACGTCTTTTTTTCTTCAGTCATTTTGATGAAAACATTCCAGGATTTTCTCCATATATAATGCACTTCTTTGGGAACCAAACGGTTGAAGGTCCAAATAAGAGTTTCAGTGCAGCTTCAAAGGGCTTTAAACGACACCAGACGATGAATAAGGGTCTTATCTAGCACTCTTCGAGTTATGACTCGGAAAAGATTTGTTCATTTTGATGGACGAGTTTGAACAGGAGCGTCACGAATGCTCATCACAGAACAGAGCAAGGCGAGCATTTGAGCTTATAAAACTTAAGTTTTTTTTTTATTTTTGAAATGACCGATCGTTTCGCTAGATAATACCCCCATTAATCGTCTGGTGTCGTTTAAAGCCCTTTGAAGCTGCAATGAAACTCTCATTTGAACCTTCAAGTTGAAGTTCAAGTTCCGTTTATTTATAGAGCACATTTACTACCGGCTGGCAACCAACCAAAGTGCTGTACAAAAATTACAATAAAAACACAGTAAAACAAATAGTGATCACTTAGGATCAGTGAGTACAAGTCAATTACATGTTAAAAGCTGCATCAAAGCTGCAACATTCAAGACCGTCAACCGTTTGGTTCCCAATGAAGTCCATTATATGAAAAAAAAAAAAAAAACAACCTTAATTTCTTTTCAACTGAAGAAAGAAAGACATGGACATCTTGGATGACATTGGGGTGAGTAAATTATCAGCAAAATATTATTATTTTTTTATTTATTTTTTTAAGTGAACTACTCGTTTAATATTTTGGAGTTTTTGTTTTTATTTTTTTGTAAATTAAGTTTATTAGGTAAATTAATGAAAGCATTCCATTTAACAAGCTCAATTGATGTAACAAATAAGTACATTTAATCTACAGGGGATTGTGTAGATTAGAACACATTACAGAACACATTTTTATGTATATAAAATGTTAATTAAATTTCCATTTTTTAAAAAAGTGCATTGTATCTTTTTTTATTAATTGAAGGGTGAGATTAATGTAAAGACACAAGTTTTGTTTTACTTTTTTTTTTATTCTGGAACAAATCACATCTCTTAAAATACTTACATATATCAATTTATTACGTAAAGATATATTATCTATTATGATTAAGCATATTCTACATAGATATTTCCCGGCACATACTCTTTATATTTTGCAGGACTTAAATGAAGAAACTGATTTGGTCATTGTAAATGCTTGGTTTGTTTTTGGGAACCAAGAATTGTTTTTCTCTCACAACTAAACATTCAAGATCAGAAGGTTCATTTCCTCGGGGTCATGGAGGACCTCAGGGGAAGCTCTCCCTCAACCCAGCAGTTTGGATTGGCCAACATTCTTTTCCATATTTGAACTTCTTCATTCAGTGAATCCATCCAATCAACTTTCTTTCCATAGCTCTTCCCTGCAATTAAATAGAGACCCAGTTTAATGAAATGGCTTCAAGAAACCTTCTGTTGGCTTTTAAATCAGGATTCTAGTGCAGTTTAAGTGCAAAATAGAGGTGCAGTAAAGGAAATGGTTTTGTTACTGTACCTGTTCCAAGACTGAGGCGCAGACCTCCGAGAAACTGATTAGAGAGTTTGTTGTGATCCCAAACGGTCAATTCGCAGCAGGCCTCACTGACTTCCCCAGCTTTGAACCCATCATACACCATGGCATGGTTATACACAGGGTTCTGGCTCTTTTTCACAACACGGGTCTTCTGGCGGCTTTTCTTTCTGGTGTCCGGTAAAATGTAGCTAACAAAAAAAAAAAAAAGAGGTGAATCTCAGTAAAGTATATGTCCATGCCTCAAAAATTGTATTAAGAAAATGAATTGTATAACAAAAATAGTAATAACTTACAATAACTCATAACATAATTTTTTCCTCTTTTTTAAGTGCTAGATCAGTTATTTTAAACTACTTTTAACTATATTCAAACTTTTGATTTGACCATGTAAAATGAGGATGTTAAAATGTTGCCATTTTTACTTTTGTCCTCTAAACCAAACAAGATGAATGAAATGGGTCATCTGTGTTATTTCCTTTCTTCTCATGTCATTTTAATAGATGGAAACAAAGCAAAAACACGACGCTTCAAACATGACAAAGAGGAAGCGTGAGAGGTGGGGAGAGAGTGAGAGATGGAACAATGGCTTCAGCTGCTTTGAAAGTCAGATCCGTAACAGATGACAGGCACACCCTCACCACTTAACAAAAGAATCCACTCCCTGAGGCTTAAGGCCACGTAATTCTGTTGCCTCCCGCAGCCAGACATGAATCTCCCCAGTGCTGTTCTTCGACCCACCTGAAATCAAATAAAGGGTTTCAGAGCAAATACAGTTCGTTAGTCATGAGCAATATTCCTCAAATTAAATGTACAGAATAAAAATGAAATACACAGAAGCAACATCAATATTTGAAACTGTACCTGTGGACTCCTGAGGAACATATTTTAGTGAAACTGACAAAAATCCATTAGACTCTTGCGATTCTTGATTCTCTGCAGTCTATAATAATAAAAAAGAATATTCTGTTATACAAGAGGACTAGGTTGACCCGAGACATCACTTTATATGAAATAAGGCTCTATTCCTAAACTCTCAATGTTATTTAGCTTTCCTAATCACAGAAATATCTTTAGAAGGTGCACCGTTGACTGTAGGTTGTACCAGGTGAGGGCTTCATGTCCCCAGTCCCAGGTCTTAAGACTAATCTCAACCTGCCCCAGGAACACATTTCGGCCCCTGGAGTCATTGTGCCACACGGACAGATTCAGAGTCTTTTCCGGAAGCTCTTCGCGCCTCACTTTGTACTGATTAGAGATTTGCAGTACAGAAAAGATTAAAGGTTATATCAAATATACACATCTTACATTTTTCATTTATACATTTTTCTATCATTTTAGTGTTGCAGAGAAACATACTCTCAGAGATTCCACAAAAACTGGATTCACGGTCCGTTTCTTAATAGAAGTTTTCCTTTTGCTGCGGCGAGACTTATCTGGATAGAGGTAAGTCTTCACATAACTGTAAAGGAAAGTTTATTATTCATGATTAGATAGATAGATAGATAGATAGATAGATAGATAGATAGATAGATAGATAGATAGATAGATAGATAGATAGATAGATAGATAGATAGATAGATAGATAGATAGATAGATAGATAGATAGATAGATAGATAGATAGATCTTAATGTATTTCATTAGTATATGTTTTATTTTAGATTTATAACTCACGGGTCTGTGCGGTGTTTACGAGGATTAGCAATAGCCAGATCCTGACACTGTTCAATCATAATGATTAGCTCTCCAACAGGGCTGTACATCACTGCAAACTCCACAGAGCCCTGCACCTCAACATTCCCAAAATCCCCTGCGTCGCTGTACACGCTCAGCAAACTATTGGTGCGCTTATATGAGGGGGAAAAAATAGCAGGGATAAGTCTCTGGAAGGCTATGTTTTTTATTTGTGGACTTTCAATGCCTTCTACTTGGATTGAGGAAATGTTGCAGATGAATTTAAATGAATACTTGAACCTGCGCCCCACTAGAGCACAACGGCCATTGTATCATAAGCATGTGCGCCAGACAGCAAAACACCATTCAATGACATTATGCAATCTAGTAATTTCATAGCATACCACTTAAAGGGATAGTTCACTTTGAAATTAATTTTGATATGTTTTAGCTTACCTCAAGGGCATCCAAGATGTAGGTGTCTTTGTTTCCGGAGTAGTTTAAATTTTGATATTTTTCGGTCAAACCGTTCTTGTCTGTCAGTCATATAATGGAGGTATATGGGTCTTCCTCAAAGAGCATGCACAGAGAAGTCCAAATTAAACATGATTTAATGACTCGTAAATGTAAGTACACATTGATGGCTTAAGACACGAAACGAGCGGTTTGTGTGAGAAAACGAACAGTATTTATATCGTTTTTACCTTTTGTAACCACAGCCACGTCCAAGTACTCTGAGGGCGAGGGCGCTTCTGCCTGCGCAAGCATTGTTTACAAAGAGATTTCGAAAGCGTTACCTTTCACTGTGAGGATCTAAATATATTTAGATATACAGGAAATTGCAATGGAAGACGATTTCGATATATCAACAGACAACGTTGATTTCTTTTCCGCAACCGAGCAAGAGATCACTTCCGGCGCTTTCCGGCGCTTGCGCAGACCGAAGCGCCCGTGCCTTCAGATCACTTGGACGTGGCTGTGGCTACAAGAGGTAAAATCAATATAAATATTGTTTGTTTTCACACAAACAGCTCGTTTCGTGTCTTAGGCCATCAATGTGTACTTACATTTACGAATCATTAAATCATGTTTAATTTGGACTTCTCCGTGCATGCTCTTAGAGGTGGTGACCATATACCTCCATTATATGACTGACAGACAAGAACGGTTTGACCTAAAAATATCAAAATTGGAAATACTGTGGAAACAAAGACACCTACATCTTGGATGCCCTTGAAGTAAGCTAAAACATATCAAAAATTAATTTCAAAGTGAACTATCCCTTTAAGGTCTATTTAAAAGTGTTTCAAAAGTTTTTTTTTTAATGTTTAATATGCATAAACATCTATTCATTTCCAACACTGTGCCTCTATGGTGCTTTCCAAGTAAGTCAACTTTGACTCAACATAATAAAGTGTTTATCGGACAATTGACAAGCCAGGCCGGGCAATGGTAAATTGGCCTTCTGAACAATGTTAAAAACAGAAAGTAGAAATGAAAATCGTCCAGCTTACATCAGTAAGAGACAATGCGCTAGCTGAATAGCCTTTTCTGCCGGAGAGATCAGACCCATAGCTGGAAAGTGAAGTATCATCATCATCGTCATCTGAATCGACTCCTTCATCCTGCAACATAGAAGACAATATAAACAAAAACAGCAAAGCAGAACATAAGGTTACTTTTTATAGTCACTGCAGAGGATTGAAAACGAATGAATTATAATTGTAGGCCGAACAGTAGCTCACCTTCCAAGCATCTGCAGTGTAGGAAGGCGTTTTACATGTGGATGCCTCAAGTAAAGCTTCTATAATGGACACCCCATGTTTACTTCCTAAAGACATCAAAGAATAAAGCAAAGCTCAAACCAGATGTAAATCCATGAAAATCTACAGGGAGAAATCGAACAGGTTAAACCTGAGCTTAGGTGAACATGTACAATACTGGGAGTGTCTTTCTCGAATATCAGCCCTAAAGGGCACTTCAGAAATCAGACCCCACTGTATTAACATGGTGACTAAGCCTCTAGTATTAAGATATCGTAACCATTACCTTTCAACTCTGTTGGATCTGGAGATTTAGATGGTATAATGACTATTGTGGGAACTGTACCATCTCTAATCTCCTGCTTTGGCTCCTGTGCAGTGATCTTCTGCAGGACAGGCAGTCTTGCCCTTTGACTGTCCTCGTCATCTTTCAATTCTGAAGAACCTTGACCCAGTCCAGCATCATCTTCACTTGTAGATTTAGCTGGTTGAATTGGTTCAATGGATGATTTGGCGATATGTTCAGAGTCAACATGCAATCCAGCATCTTTAATGTGCACTAATTTCCCATCATCCATCACGGAAAGATGCTCTTGGCTTAATTTTCTTGTGTGGGTGTCTTTTGGTAAGTTCTGATCTTTTGCCAACTTTGTTTTTTCTTTACCTTCAAGGGCATCAAGAAGTCTTTGCACAGTTTTGTCACTGACACTTCCTATCGTATTCACACTAACATCAGCTGTTTTATTCTGCAACAACGGCTCCTTTTTATTAGACGTTTTATCCTTTCCGATCTCGACTGGGACGTCATCGCCAGAATCAGTGGAAGCATCTTTTCCCTGCAGAGTGTTAGAAGGAAATTCATGAGAACTCATTTCAATTTCCCATTTTAATGACTGACTTTGGAATGCTTCTTCAGCAGAGGAATGCTTATTGATTTGTTCCTCAACTATTTGATTCGCATCTGTCTCGGCATGTAAACCAGTGCTTACGTTTTTTCCTCCACCTCCCTTCCTGTCTGAACTTGCTTCATCATTAGGAAAATCACCAGAGACCATCCTTCTCTTATCATGCGCATTAGTCGAGTCTGAGGGACTCCGTTTATCCGTTTCAGACTCTCTAACTATAAATTCAGCTGAACACTGCTGATCTCTGCCTTTGTTATCTTGGAAAGCATTAGAAGACTTCTTTGAACCTTCATGATCTGAGTGTCTAGTAAATTCTGGTCCATCACTTGTGAAAACTATGGAAGTCTGTGGTTGATTCTGAAACTTGATCGATGAACATCTTTCTAAGAATACATCTTGGTTAAAGTCTGAGTCGAGAGATTCAATTTGAAATGATGTCTGATCCATGAAATTTAAAGACGGACTTGATGTGTTCTGCTTCTCTTGGGTCTCTGTGTTTTCAACATGTGATTTTACCTCTTTTAGTTCAGGTTCAACATTATTGCTTTCATCATGCACAGGCTTCACTGCGTTCGGTTCGAGGGAAATCTTCACCCAGTTCTCCTCAAACGATTGATCTTTCTGTAGCGCTGGAGGGAGTGAAACTTTTCGCCTTGGCTCTCGATTTGTTTCATGTTTTGCAGGGCCTCTTTCGGGTTTAGTGTCTTGAACTGCTTTTGAGAAGGGGAAAATGGTTGTTATTTGGTCATCAGAGAGCTGTTTGGGTTGTGCTTCTTTTGAATTGTGTTTTGGGTCATTGCCATTGAGGACATGATTGCCATCAATTTCTGCTTGAAGTTTTATTTTTCTATCGGACACTCTTGGAGTGGATGAAGCCTCTGTAAATACAAACATGAAAAATACAAAATCAACAAATCAATCTGGGTTTTTTTTTTTCTTCAAATGTAAACCACCTTTTTTTCTTATTAGAGTTTTGCTGATAATTTACTCACCCCCATGTCATCCAAGATGTCCACGTCTTTCTTTCTTCAGTTGAAAAGAAATTAAGGTTTTTGATAAACATTCCAGGATTTTCTCCATATAATACACTTCATTGGGAACCAAACGGTTCAAGGTCCAAATAAGAGTTTCAGTGCAGCTTCAAAGGGCCTTCAATGGGTCTTATCTAGCACCCTTCGAGTCATGACTCGGAAAAAGATTTCTTCATTTTGATGAACAAGTTTGAACAGGAGAGTCACGAATGAGTTAATCACAGAACAGAGCAAAACGAGCATTTGTGCGTATAAAACTTAAACTTTTTTTATTTATTTTTTAAATGACTGCTCGTTTCGCTAGATAAGATCCTTATTCATCGTCTGGTGTCGTTTCAAGCCTTTTGGAGCTGCACTGAAACTGTCATTTGGACCTTGAACCGTTTGGTTCCCATTGAAGTCCATTATATGGAGAAAATCCTGGAATGTTTTCATCAAAACCCAAGACATGGACATCTTGGATGACATGAGGGTGAGTAAATTATCAGCAAACGTTTTTTTTTAAAAGTGAATTTTACTTTAATATTTTTATTCAACATTAAACTGAATTTAAATTACATTTAATTAACATGCATTAAATTGATCAAAAGTGACAGTAAAGACCTTTACATTTATATGACGTGTTTTTATATTTCTAATAAGTAAACACTGTTCTTTTGAACCTTATCCAAGAAAATATTAAATAGCATAACTGGTTTCCACATTGATGATTATAAGAAAATCAACAAATCAGCATATTAGAATGATTTCTGGAGGATCATGTGACACTGAAGACTGGAGTAATAATGCTGAAAATTCATATTTGCCATAATAGGAATGAATACATTTCAAAATATATTAATATTAAATTGTTATAACATTTTAATCTTAACAACTCAAGATTTTTGAACGCAAGTGTAATTCACTACAAAGCACTGAAATTCTGAATTTACTTGGTTAATCAGTCATTCATATATAAATAGGAAATATGTTTTATCATGTACTTCAAACTCACCATCATCCGTAAAGTCATCATCAGTATGTTGATGATGAGTCTGTGAATAAATAGAAACAAAATACAATAAATATATATATTTTTTATATTTAATTTAACTTATTTTCTGAATATGTAGAGAAAAACTCAAGATAATATACAGTATGTAATAAACCTCTTTACTGAGGGCCGGATGAATTAATCTAGGGTCAGCAAATGGACTGCAGGGGAAAGAAAAAATTTAGCATAATATTAATTTGTATGCAGTATTCATAACGATAATATAAGGCATTGTCTGTGCTGGTTTAATCTAGCCTACATATTGAAAATCTATAAATTGAAAATCCACCCAAAATACATGTTGATGGCATTTTCTGTGAAAATAAAGCCCATTACTTGGTAGGTGTGCTGTGCTCCTCCTTTTCATGCTCTTTGTTCTCGTCTACTATGTCATTCAGGAAAGGGTTGGTTTTATGGGCTAAGTTAAAAAAAGAAAGAGTACATATACAGTAATCAGTTCTGAGATACACAAAACTTCTTGATTCAAATCTAGAAGCAAAGTAGTTTGTATTCACTTAACAGTGAAATGTAGTTTTACGGTTACAGCAATGAAGAACAATGCAGAGCATGTTGACTCAAATGACTGAAATGTCCAGACAGGTGTGGTGTGTGTACTCAAAGATGAAATTCAGCTCAATAAGGAAGGCAAGAACTCCTACATACCTGCTGTTTTCTTCCATCTCATGGAGGTCCGTACCACTGCGGTGACATCCGTCTGTAGCCCGTATCGCTTGACTCTGAGATCTTCAAACCACTCACCTGTTAGTGTCTTCAGCTTTTGAAGGTCAGGAACTGACTGCCTCAGTTTCCTGGTATGACAGAAAAAGCAAAGAAAGGATTCCAAACAGTGAAAAGTGTGCAAAAATCATTATAACATATATTGTAAAATAAAAAAATATTTATATGATTAGTTATTTATCATAAGCTTTGGTTCGGTTAGGGTTCCCTAGCAGACTTAGTGCTATATTCAATACAATGTCACACTAATTTGATGGACAGACTACATAGGTGGATTGGACTTTCTGACACCGCATTGAACAGGTTTACATCTAATCTCACAGAATGTTCCCAATTTGTCCAATTGGGTATTAATAGATCTGAGACTGTGCCATTACAACTGGGTGTCCCTCAGGGGTCAGTGTTGAGTCCTACTCGGTTTAGTTTCTATATTATTTCTATGCTGACAATGACACCCAGATTTATTTTAGCACTCAGCCTGATTTCACCTCTGCCTCTTCAACTCTCTCGACTTGTATGTTGAAAATAAAGGCCTGGGTGAAACATAACTTTGTTAAATTGAATTGCTCTAAAGCTAAAATGTTGTTAATCGGCACTCCAAATAATGTTAATAAATGTATCAACTTACCAAGGACAATAGCCTAATCTCCCCTTCAGTTCATGTCTTGATTTATACACTTTAATGCCGACACATTACCCTGTGCTTCTTCAACTACACTGGCTCCCAGGTCAATCATGCATCGTTTAAAAAAAAAAAATTTAATGATTTTAACTGAAAAAGCAGTACATGGGTTGGCTACATTTTATACATTTTGTGAGTTGGTTACATCATCTATACCTTCTTGTTATCTATTCGCCTGGTTCTCAATCTCTTTATCTTTGTAAACTCAAAATCATGGAAGGGGGGCCTTTCTTGCATTGCTCCAAAGTTAAGGAACTTGATTAAGAATGACTCCTTGTTTTGATTAATTTAAGAAACTTTTCAAAACGTCTCTTCATCTTTTAGTAGTTTTTAATCTGTAATTATCATTGTGATTATTGTCATAATATACTAGCTATGTATTATTTGTTATTTGTCATTCTATAACATGTTGTATCACATGAAGAGTATGAAAGTAGCATTACAAATAAAATGTATTATTACTATTATTAATATACTTAAGTAAGCACACTTTAAAAAAAAACCCACTGTCAATATTTTTTTCAGTAAATATGGGTCAACTGGTGCTCACACTTTGCTTATCATAACAACAAGTTGCAGAATGGTATATATTTATTTAAAATCTCTATGTCCCACCATGCCATGGCCTATTGACATCAAACTTAACAATCTTTCAAGAAAGTATCTGAACTGTAATTTTGTCTTAATTACCAACATTTTTAGAAATAAAACATGCCAACATTGAAATTAATAAATGCGTGAATACACAAATTGTTTATAATTATTAAATAAAATAAAAAAAACATTCAAATTTAGCAATTCAATAAAAAATAAACAAATTAAATTAAAAAAAAGAATAACAGTGACTTCCTAAAAAACTTTCAAGGGGGATAACAGGAAAATATCATCATTATTTGGGTTCAATACTTGTACACTGAAGAAAAAACAAAACAATCTTCACTCAGAGGTTGCTACATTTTACTACAAAGAAACGGCACAAGAAAAACAAAATAGGTTATATTAAAAGTAGAAAACAATAGTATTTTTGTAAACAAACATTCTTCGTTTTATTTAAAACTTTGGAAAATATTTTTAACAGTGTTCAATAAGACAAGAAAATGTCTTGTAGCTAGTGTAGATCAATCAAACATCCAGTTCCTAACGTTACCTGACTCGTCCACTGTCCAGTCGCTTTAAATCTTCATCTCTCAGAAGCACTTGTCGGATGGCTGCCTCTTCCTCAGCAGACAGAAAGCTCAAGTCAATCAATTCCGATGCACTTTTTGATTGTTTCATCCTGTTCAATAAAAACAAACTGCCGAGCACTTTCCTCCAAGGTAAGCTAGCAGCAAACCACTACGTTTTCCTCAAATAAGAAATCTGTCAACACTTTCAATCCGTATGAAATCGTTCCTGCCTTACACACAAACAGCTTCCGTGTGCTCGAGGAAGAGACTGCACTTTTGTCACAGTTATTCACATTCACACGGTGTAAAAAAAGCTAAGGTGCGATGTGACGTCATATGTCAACATTTATTTTGAGAATAGTTAATGTTTCCCTAGCTACATGTCCTTCAGGAGTTACCTAACGTTAGATCCCTGAACCAGGACAAATACAGAGGTGAAAATCTATTTATTGCATTATATTAAAATAGTCTCGTTTTGTTATTGTTATGCGATCCACATGGTATATAGCCCTGTTTTAATGATTATGAGCTCCACTAAAAAAACATAAGACACACACAAACACATTATATAACACAAACTTTTATGTCAGGCTAAATATAAACAAATTGGCATGACCCAGATAATCAAAACAAAAATACCTTTCTTTTTCCTGATCCTTAAATTATTAAGCAACAAAGTCACGTTTGTGTTGACAGCCTGATTCAAGTTCCGACGTGCTTTTCTGCAGCACAATTATGTTTAATATTACAGGCCAAATAAGAGGAAGTAGATGGGTTGAAGCCTTCGACGTGAAGTAGAAAGATGGTGAGATTATCATCTTTCTTCTTGATAATGTTTCTGGTTTCCTGTTTGATTTAGGAGACTGTGTGAGTTTGCATGGGGGAGATGATAGACAAATTAACAAATGCTTTGCTAGTTTGAAGGGTATTTTGAAAAGACAACAAAGAGTTTTAGAGCTCAAAATGTATCTTGGATCTTTCTTTTAGGTGCGCTTGCAGTTGACTTTGGGTGTGTTTGCTGAAAGCACAATGTTACAAGCACACCCACACCACACCTTTTAGATAAATCTTTTCCTGGCCATTACACAGCTAATGGAAGCTCAGAAGCCCGAAAAAAAATCCCTTACTTTTTACTTATTGAAATGGGTTGGGTGTAGTAATCATCAGTAAAAACATATCACTCAAACTCCAGTAGATGGCAGTAATTACTCAGCAAAAGCACTTATGGGCTCGGTAAAGACTTGAGGTTTCATAAATCAAATGCTATGTCTGCAGATAACCAACGAACTACATTTATTTGTTGTCACCATGAGGGAAAAAGCTTATAAATAATAGTAAGTGATGTTTTTAGAAAATATAAAAATGTAGAAAGCTTTCTGTGATAGTAGGTTAAGGGATAGAATATACAATTTGTAGGCCTACAGTCTAAAAATCATTATGTAGCCTATGTAAAATCCTCATATAACATGACAACAACCTATGTGAGAGTTCATCTATAGATCCAATGCATAATAAATCACATAATTATAAAATAATAAAAACTATTTTAATAAAATAAAATGAAATAAATTATATTAAACACTAGAATATAATGCAATAGATAAAATAATATCTATGCTAGGTAAAATAATAAAATAGGTAAAATAATAGCATAGCCTATGCACACACACACACACACACACAACTAAACAAATTTAATTTAATAAAATTATACAAATTAAAAAAATATACAGTATAACCAAGAGAATATACTTCATAACATTATACCAGAGTATGTTATCATATGTTATATTATATTACATAGAATATTAACACATTTATTTAATTCAATTAAGATAAATAGAATAAAGAGAATATACTCCATACACTATACCAGAGTATTACATTATATCAATTACATTATATAAAATATATAAAATATGTGTACAGTAGATAGGTATAGATCAAATGCATAATAAATCACATAATTAAAAAGTATAACAAGTATAACTAATTATTTTAATAAAAAAATAAATATCATCAGAATATATTTAGTATTCAATACAATATAATGCAGTAATGTAATATGAATGATAGATGGATATTGGACAATATAATAATATTGCATACGAATTCATACAATTATATAAAATTAACGAAATTACAGTAAAGAGAATATACACCATAAACACTATACCAGATTATTATATTATATTATATGATGCAGACACAACTAACCATGCTAAAATGAGCTATGCCTTTAGTTCGTGTTATTATTTGTTTTCATAGACCCCATTTGTATTTCTATCACGTATCTGCAGCAGAAAAGCAGTGTGTGAGGAATCCGTACTGCTCTGACGTCATTTACAACTCTCTCTCCTCGCTCTGCATCAGCGTGTGTGCGTGTATGTGATGATGATGATGATGCTCGAATGTTACATTGTTGCGCTCAGTTCAATGTCATGCGTTTGTTTCGGCTGGCTGATGTAGACCAATGATAACCGCGTCTGTCATCAATCGCACATTTAAGAACATAGATTGTGTAGTGACTCGTGAGTCAGGTGAACAGTAAGCTACATTCATCTGCAAACAGTGATCGACACGTACAAAGAAACGGAAACAGGATGATGGGTTTACATGAATTCATATGGATGACAGGTATACTGATGGCGCAGGATCAGGAATTTTGATCGTGCAGAGTGGGTGAAGATGGCGACTGGGACGGGCTGGCAGCCGCCGTACAGCATCAATCCTCCGCTGCTGCTGCTGCTGCTTCTGCTGCTTCTGGATCAGGCACCAGTCCATCCTCCACATCCAGCCATTTACTCTACGAATCTGCACTGACCATGGACTACTCTCAAGATCTGCACCTGAAGATGAGTAAAAAAATAGCACAACTCACTAAGGTTGGTATGATCGCATTGCTCATATTTTAGGGAAATCGTATGAATTCATTTTGATCGCAGTGTCTCAACTTTAATAGACTGTATTCTGCGTGATGTTTAATCCTTATCCCCCATAGAGATGATGCCCTACTTATTGCAATTTTTTAACCGCAGTGTTGTTTTCCTCCCCCTGCAAAAATCTGTTTTTAATCCTAGACAATATTCGCAAGCTCCATAATAATTAATCTCTACAAAAACAACGTATTTTATATAATGAGTCTTTAATGCTGAGATAAACAGTCTAGTTAATTAACATCCACGTTTATCAGTACTGCGCGTGCCTTGTTTATTTTTACTTCTGATTTCATTTCATTCTTCGTGCACAACACCAGTATTTGCTTTTAATTCAAGACATTGCATGTTTTCCATTCGCTGTTTTTGTTTTGGGTCCCAGAATGATGTATGCGTGAAAACAACAATATTAACCTCTTATTTTCCCTTTCAAATGATTTTCATTTATTCTCTCGATGTAATCAAAATCCAGTAGGCATGCAGAGACCAGATCTTTTCATAGAAATGTGACTTCATTCTAGTAATATTGTTTATGTTTTGATTTTCTTTCGTATTTATGAGACCCAGAAGTAACCTAATGTAAGGACTTTTGGAGCATATTATGAAGTTGAAATTGCATGTGTTTACATCATATGTTTCTCTTAATCCATGCAGTATAAACATGATAATTAAATGTTAGGTATGTTTTCAAGCTATTGAAATGCCCTCAGGGTTTTTTTTTTCAGACTCCATGTCAGATTATTTGAAATGCACATAATCTAGTCCATGTGGTATTTTTATGAAAACTAAATCAAGAGCTTTGTTTAAAATCATAGTTTCATGTGTTTTAAACTGACAGGGAATGTAATACACTGACTAATTAGACTAGGTAGAGCTACTTTGCATTAGCCTACCTCAGTTGTGCAGAATAGAGAGTGCTTACAGTATGTTAATAATATGGATGCGACAAAGGAATCAATTAAAGATGAAAAGGAGAACAGGAGCGAGCGAGCAGCAAGTGAAGACGGCTTGCTTTGATGTGTAACTCTTTAACCACTGAAGGGGTCGTAATTATGAAATGCTTGGCTGGAAAAATTGTTGGCACTCAAAAGGAAAACAGACTCTTGTTTGTGAAATTCAGAGTTTGGTCTAAATCAGAAAGAGTTTTATAGAAATACGAGCAATTTGTTTTGGTTTACAGGAGCCCTGAGGACTCAGAACATATATTATGTATACAAGAAGGTTCATAACAAAAAAAATATTTGTACAGGAATGTGCAACTTGGATATAACTGCATAAATGTGAATATATGCCCTGATTGGAGTGCACTTTTCCTCTGTTTGTTGCAATCTTCTTATGTCTGATTTGGTGACAGTGATGCACAATTTGGAGGTGCACAAGACAGACACATCTTCCAATGTGGCTTGGAGGAAATATTTATTGGCACTTTAAGTCAAGCCATGTCAGCTTTATATGTGGCACTTTATACAAAGCCAGTCTTTTCTAAGCAGCTCACAGTAGGAATATTACAGATTCAATGATGCAAACTTTATCTAATACGAGACAAATTCTGAAGCTCATGACACAATAGTGTCATTATTCACCTTAAAGGAGTAGTTCACTTTACTCACTTTAATTTACTCACCCCCATGTCATTCAAGATGTCCATATCTTTCTTTCTTCAGTCGAAAAGAAATGAAGGTTTTTGATGAAAACATTCCAGCTGTATAAAAACTGATTCTTCACCACCCACAGGTCATTTACGCCCTCAACACGAAAAACGACGAGCATGAAGACGCCATCCAGTCTCTGAAGGAGGCCCACGATGAGGAGATGCAGCACATCCTGACGGAGACCCGAGAGAAGATCTTTCACTACAAGAGCAAGATCGGGGACGAGGCCGACCTGAAACGCCGCCTGCAGTCCCTGGAGGAATCCGTGGAGCTGCACGAACACATGAAGCGGCAAGCGCTGGCAGAGTTCGAGATGTACCGTCAGCGCATGGAGGACACGCAGCACTGCACGGAGGCCCAGCACACGCAACGCGTGGTCTCCATGTCCCGTGAAGTGGAGGAGATGCGGCACGAGTTCGAAGAGAAGCTGCGCTCCTTCAGCCAGGTGCAAGCCCAGTTTGAGCAGGAAAAACGGCGGGCACTGGAGGAGCTCAAGTCAGCTCACCGGCAACAAGTCCAGGAGCTACTGGAGAGCCAGGAGAACCAGAGCGCATCCTCAAGCCTAGAACAGGAGAAACTGGCCGACCTGCACCGCACAGAGCTGGAGTCGCTCATGGAGCGTGTGGAGGAGCTGGTGCAGGACAAGGTTCGGATGGTGGAGGAGTACGAGGCCAAGCTGAGCAAGGCTCAAGGGTTCTACGAACGCGAGTTGGAGGCCATGAGGAGAACGCAGCAGCTCACCACAGAGAACCTGCTGGCCTGGAGGAGGACGGAGGTGGAACTGAGGAAGGAGTTTCAGGCGCAGGAGGCGGCGCTTCAGAGGACCCTGTGTAAACTCCGGGCCGAACTACACAGAGCTCAAGATGAGGCGCGAGAGAGCCGGGACAAGACAAACAGGCTGCAGGCATCTCTTAACAATGCAGAAGTCACAATTACGGTAATGATTTGAGCACTTTCAGTAAATAGAGAAATGGAGAGGAACTTTTTTTTTTTAGTTATTATTATTCAAGTCATATTAAAATAATATCTCTACTAATCTTAAAAATTTGATTATTGTAGATTTGATTGTTTTACCCTTTTTCCAAACCCAAAATATAAATCTATTAAATCTCTTAATCTATCATAAATATGACACATTTTTAAAAACTATAATCTAAGAAATGAAATAAACAATTCAATGTACACCATTCATAAGCCATTCAGTGCTGTATTTAGTTTGTCAAAAATATAGTAAAAAGCAATATACTATATATATATAATATTCAACAATAACAAATAAATACAGTCAATAACAAACAATAATATTACATTCAAATATAACATTTTAAGATATAATTCTTCTTAATATATTTTTTTTTTTGGGAACCGTGATACTTTCAGGTTTTTGGGATAAATAGACAGGTAAATATAGGTATATATATATATATATATATATATATTACTGTACCTTTTGATTAATGTAATGCACCCTTGCTGAATAAAAGTATTAATTTCTTTAAAAAAAAATCTTACTGACCCCAAAGGTTAATAATATCATCATTTTGACCCTAATAAAATTGTTTTAAAAAAAAGTCTACCAAGAAGCAAAAATGACCAGATAAAAATCAGACATAGTAGGGTGTCATAGTAGTCATGTGATGCATGAGCAATAAACAATTAAGATATTGTGCATTATTTTCCAAATGTAACTTTGCAAAAGTGTAAAAAATAATATTTAGTTGTTTATTTGGAATATATAAAACGCTAGCTAATTAGGCTTATCGGGACAAAAGATGCATCTATATTCCAAAAGGTTTAAATTTGCATTACACAATGCTATTAAATACAATACATAATTTGAGATGTGGTGAAAATTAAATAGTTGTGAAAATATTCGTCATGGTTCAAAAAAATTACAGAATTCTCCCATGATGCATGCGTTTATGTACAGTACTCTGTGCATTGTTCGTGACCAAATTACATAAAGCATTACCAAAAGTGGCAATACTCTTTAAAGCAGCACTATGCAGGATTTCCGTTTTTGTCAAACTGTGACCCCTAGTGTCTTGTACTGTCGTAAATAGCACTCACACAGAGATGTCTCTGCACTCACGGCCTGATCCTGTTCAGTAAGATGGAAGCTGTAACGAGTGGAAATAAGGTGTGGCCCCTTTAAGAGCTGCGCCCTGTTGAACTGTCGGCAGTCTGTATTGTATGCGCCTCGAACACCACATACGGGCCGGGTTATTTCTGTTTGATGCTCATTTTAGCAGATCTTTCTTGCTGTTAAGCAATTCGTAACATCGCGAAACCTGATATCACGCGACACTTCTTCGAAATAGTCATATAACCACTGCAATAACTCCGAAGCTATTCAGTTAAGGTAAAAAAAAAAAAACTGCATAGTGCTGCTTTCAAATATATTGGGTGCTTATTTTAAAATGAAAAGAAACAACATTGAGATGTGCTTTATAAGAAATAATAATGAATCTCAAAAAAGTAATTTGAGTTTTTTTTTTTCTTTGACAGGAGTTACACAAGCAGCTGGAAGAGGCCATACAAGATGGAGAGATTTGGGTGATGCAACTGAAAGATACAGAATATGAGCTTGATGGAAGCAGAGATCGAGTTCAGCAGCAGGCCAATGAAATCCTTCACAAAGCCAGTGAGAATAATGTCAAGACCAAATTACATTTTTTTCAGTGTATGACTGAATCACTCAAGCAGCAATGCAAGGTTTTTTGTTTTTTTTAGAGAGAGGTTACAGTTTTGTGATAGCTTGGCAGCCAGGGATTGATTTAGCTCTGAATTTTCACTTGATTGCTGCTCAGTTTTTGTATATTAATCTAACAAAACACCTTATGTATTTTATTAACAGGTCAGATTGGATCTCTTCAAGCAACCCAAATGAGCCACGAGGCCACTATCAGAGACCTGGGCTCCGAGCAGAACCGCCTGAAGGAGAAGATCCTACAGCTGGAGGAGGAGAGAGAGAGGCTTCAGAAACAGATTCAAACACTGGAAGAACAACAGCATCAGAAGATCCTCAATCTGGAGAAGGCAAGTCATTCTTTACCTTTTCCTTTTTCTTTATAATGGCAGAAGGGAGACAGGACTGAAAAGCTATTCAGAAGCTATTACTTGCAGAAATGTTACAGAGTAATTACACACACTACTGTTCAAAAGTTTTGGGTCAGTAAGATTTTATTTTGAAAGAAATGTATACTTTTATGCTGCAGGGAGGCATTCAAATGATCAAAAGTGACATTCAATGAATTTATTATATTACAAAAGAGTTATATTTCAAATCTTTTCTACTTTCTATTCTTCAAAGTTTTCATCATTGATAATAATAAGAAATGCTTCTTAAGCACCAAATCAGCATATTAGAATGATTTCTGAAAGATCAAGACACTGAAGACTGCAAAAAAATCAGCTTTTATCTAAATTGACTTACAGAAGACTTACATTTTAACATTGTTTATAATGATATTAAAGTTGTTTTAAATTATAATAATAATTTACAATATTATTTTACCGTACTTTTTATCAAATAATTAAATGCTGTTGTGGTGATCATAAGAAACTTCTTTAAAAAATTGTAACCAGCCCTTAGACTTTTGTATGCTACTGTATTTTAACTTTTAATGTCCTAAAATAGGCTACATTGTTGCATTATGACACATTCCCTCCAATATTCAATTATTTCTTGATCAAGATTACTCGATTTTTACATTTAGTCTCCCCTAATCTTGAGTGTTTGGTTACATCCCTGGGACTGGATCTATATAAGCATACAAGCCATATATATAATGGATACAAACTGTTGCTAGCATTCTGAAGTCAGTCGCTGCCAACTGGAAACAATTATCAGGTATTCAACACAAAATATCGGGACTTGACAAAGTGTAAATGAAGCTGTGCTGTTTTGGCAGATGCTTCGTGAGGAAAAGCAGAGCTATGAGATGGAGCTGGCACAAATCAGGGACAAATACGAGGAGGAAACGGCCTGTCTGAAAGAGAGCCAGGCAGAATCCTTAGAAGAACTCAAGGAGAAACACAGAGTCCAGCAGGAAAGTGCTCGCAATGCCGCTGAGAGAGAGAAGAACCAGCTGCTCAGTGTAAAAACATATATATTTTACTATGGATGTAGTGCTTTGATTATATTCAGATATATTATGAGCTTTTTTTTTTTTTTGCTTTATTAGCAGTTTCATTTTAGATATTCCCTCTCTTGTGTTCTCTTTTGCTTTTTATTATCCTCTGTGTTCTGTTTAATAAAAACGTCTTAATGCAAAACAAATGAGAAATATGAATATTCAGTCCCATTAAACAAGACTGGTGGATTATTACTGTTCCCAAACCATCTACTGAAACCCTGAGAGCTATGCCAAATAACATTTTCTGCTCCTCATTGAGTGGTGTTGATTATGCAAACAGCCGTTTCTCATTGCAAAGATGACAATTGACTGATATTTTTCCCACTGTTTTTGTGATGCTCCATAAAAATAGCTCTCAATCATGACAAATATTGAGACTAATCTTCTTGTCATCTCATGACAATCACAGCAATTTATTTTTTGAAAGTGTGTCCGTGCTCAACAAAGCTCTTTTCTGTGTAATTAAATTGAAACAGACTCCATCTGTCTTCGACCGATTGTCCTGCTGTCTTGATTCACCTCTCATTTCAGTGTTCTGCTATGGCTTTTTCTAATGTTTTCTTTGTCATTTTTACTCTCCCAGGAAATGAGACAACAGTTTGAAATCCGGCGTCTGTCATTGGAAGAGCAGAGAAACCACCTGCAACAGCAACTGGAGACCATACGAGAGGAACTCACTACCAAGCTCAACATGGCCAACCAAGAGGTTTATATTGACAATGGTTTATATTTTTGGTTTAGATGAACTTTTCTGCTTCATCTCATCTCATGGTAGCTAGATTTTTCAGCTGCATATCTAGCTGGTGGGCCTTGTTTTGATTTTTAAGTCAGTGTTCTTATAGTTCTTAAAAAAAAAGAAAAGTATTTTCATCGAAATATAATGAAATTTAAATTAAATTATAGAAAACTTAAACCTATTTAATTTCGTGTTTTATCCCAAGTAGCTGCTTAATAATAGTTTTTTATATTTTACAATGTTTTTATGTATTGATATTGATCATCTGCTTCCAATACCAGTCTAAAATGACTACTTATAATTATCTATTTTATTGTATTGTATTAGATTAGATTAGATTAGATTAGATTAGATTAGATTAGATTAGATTAGATTACATAGCTGTCAGTCCTCTAGTTTTTTTTTTCCGGTTTCTCACGTATTTTAGCTTTTTTTCCCGCTGTCTTCCTGTTTTAGCATTTTCCCATAAAATATCCCGTATTTTTACGCTCTGATTGTGTGAGACGTACAAGCTCGGACAGATTCGGCTTGAAGTCGTTCATCCTCGGATGCGGCGCCGTGCGCGCTGTTACAAAAACGCTGTGCAAACAAACAAGCGAAATGAGGTCTTGCCGGTCTTGCGCACCCAAATTGTCACTTTTGCCGCGCTCGTGCAGACGCGCCAAGTATAAACAAGGCTTTACTCCGTGTCAGCGCGCGCTCTGATCAGTAAAGGTGCACGGACCTCTCCCGAATCATCTCCAGCACTCAGCCTCCGAAGCACCACTAACTCCGCCTCCGTTTCCCTCGTAAGCTGATATTTAGTATTTAAACATTCTCTATTACAATTTTTTTTTAAATGACACACTGTCTCTTTCTCTTTCATACACACACACACACACTGTCTCTTTCTCTCTCACACATATGTAGGCTAGTTATAAACTCTTTAGACTTTTTATAATTAGTGCTTTATTTTTAAAGTTTGTGGGATATATTTAAAGTTTTGTCCATGAGGTACTCACATGTGGCGACGAGGACGAGAGTGACACCACTTCTACCGATGACAACAGCCGTGTTAGCGAGCATGAGTGGCTAGAATGTTGGTCCCAAGCACAAGTCCGGTATTTCTCCAAAAAAAATTACAAGTGGCTGATGAGTAAAATCAAAAGTTGGTTTGTAAGTGTGTGTGTGTAGTCAAGTTTGTGCTTGCGTGGACATGCAGCAAGGTCAGAAAGTGTCGCAGGAATAGAGTGGGTGGTTAACCTCGTCTTTTGGAAGGGACAAGGACAGAGACTCAATTTAACACAAGAAACAGTTGAAATAAAATAGAAGGCAACACAAAATACAAAGCACAAACACATTGAAGATATGGGAAAGGCTGACTACGCTTCAACTTGCAATGTGTTAAGAACAGCTCATAAGATTGGCAAGCACGGGCAACCCTTTAAAGACATGCCGATAGATGTCCAGTTGCAAGTCTTAAATGCTATCAAGATGGGCAGAGTTTTGCACCCTAATAACTCATACTGGACCACATTGCAGCTGAAATGAAAAAGAAGGTAGTCAATGATAGTGATGAATAAAAGAAAATTGTGTGTGCTCATTGATGAATGGTCAGCTATTTCCAATGAAATGACACAATATTTTTTTGAACAGATTGAGCTGCAGGGGACCACAGCAAAGGGCATCACTGTTAGGATGTCTTCATAATAATGGCTTTGACCCTCACTACCTACAGGAACATTTATTGGCATTTGCTTGTGATGGAGATGCTTGGGAGGAAAGCAGGAGTTGTTGTGCAGTTTTGTTCCAAATTCCCTATAGCCTAAAACCATCTTGAAATGTCTTTAATTGCTCATGGTTGCAGCTGGTCCGATGCTCTCAGCCGTGTTGGCATGGCTTATCGTGCCCTAATAACTGCTGATTTATTTATTTTTTTAAAGATTTATTTTTGTCAGCAGACAGGATGGGAGGCTTTAGAGTTTAGAGAAAAGCCAAAACACCACAGAATTCATTGCTAATGCTTGTTTTTTCCACCAAAAAAAGACTTCACTTCCTGAAGAATACTGTCTTTTGTAAGAGAATGTACTGCATAGTAAGAATGTCCCATATATTTAGATTTTATACATGTCTCTTTGTGTCTTCTCTCAGGTGTCCCATTTAAAGGATCTTGTGAAGGACAGTGAAGAAAATCTGGATTCTGCTGAGAGCCACATCGCCTGTCTTAAAGACAGCCAGGAAAAGCTTCTCATCGAGTTGGATGCCACTAGGGCGAGAGTGAGAGAGACAAGCAATATGCTCACAGATCTACAAGTAAAGTGATCCACTTTTTTTTTTTACTAAATCTATTATGAATTACGAGCTTTTTGAGTCAGGCTTTCGTTAGATAGAAAAATAGAAGCGTTTAGAGATGTTGATATAAAATTTTCAACTTCTTTCACGCTTTTAGAAGCGTGAAAACCACTGACGCATCTCGCCGTTTAGAGGGAGAAGCGGGAATTCGGTGTGGCAATCACTGCAATAGGAGACGGATAATAGAGCATGACAGGGATCTTAAAAGAAAAATTAAGCCTCATTCAATTTTTACGACACCCCAAAACAGCCGCTTTTGTTTTGCACTAAAGCTTGCGAAGTGCAGGAAGAGCCTGCATGTCTACTCTAAAGATGCCATTTGTATAATCAGCTCTACTGGAAACTGCTTTCTCTCTTTGCCTTTTTTTCCATGATGAATCATTATCCACTCACAGGAGGAGATAGAATCCCAGAAACAGCAACATGAAGCCAGGGTCATCACTATCAAAACAGAGGAGAAACAGAAAATGGACAAAATCACAGAAGAGCTGGATCTCAAGTGGACCGATGCTCTAAGGTTCTGCACAAAACATACATTCCTGCATTACTGTAGACATGATGGAGCTAAAAACAGAGCGAGACATTTCTGTGCACAGTGCGTTAAATTGAATAAACCGTGACTGTACACAGTGTTTGGTTTTTAGAGTGTTCACATGGCAAATCAAATCTAAAAGAGGTGCAGTCTGTCCTGCATCAAAGCCTGTGACAAATCCTCTTACACAGGCATGCATTTGGATTAAAATATGCTAATTACAAGAGTAAGAGGTCAACATCGAATCGCAGAGCAGCACACAATATACAGTGAGCTGAAGGTTACTGAGACATCTGTGAGGTTCTTACTGTATAATCTTATTAACATTTAATATCTCACTTCCATGCTTTTAAAGTAATGCATCCTTGAATCTGTTTCAGTTTCACCCTCTCTTTCTCTTATTGGTTTCAGGGATGAGCTGAAGGGTCTTCGGGAAGAGCTTACAGCCGAACATCAGGCAGAGAGACAGGTGGCCCTGACACAACTTTCCCAGCAGAAAGAACTGGAGATGATGGCAGCCAGGGAGAGCTGGCAGAGGAAGGTGGAGGACCTCCTGGAACAGGTAACAGAAGGTCACTCAGGTGACTTTTTGTCATATCACCCTGTAGCCCAAGACTGGTTACACATTGAAGCTAAGCAGGGTTGAGCCTGGGCCGCATTTCTCAAAACCATCGTAAGCCTAAATTGATGGCTTATGGTCTCTATGACCAACTTAGGCTTATGATGCTTTTGGGAAACACAGCTCTGGTCAGCACCTGGGTGGGAGACCTGGGAAAACTAGGTTTCTGCTGGAAGAGGTGTTAGTGAGGCCAGCAGGGGGTGCTCACCCTGAGGTCTGTGTGGGTCCTAACCAAGCGGCAACATTCTAATCTGAAAGATGAAGCCTACCTGGAAGTGCGATAAACTGCAATACATCTCAAATCCGCTAGAGGCCGGTCCCAAAAGGGAGCAAAAATCCATAGACGTCATGTTATAATGTCCGTTTTCACAGCATAAATTCATGTTTACAGTTTGGTCCCATGGACTTTTATTGTAATCTTCAATATGTTCCGTGTGCCTGACAACTGTGAGGGAGGAGGGGAGCGATTTTTTTTTCTAACTCGTTAGTTTAGATCATATTTAGATATAAAACGTATGACAAATAAGGGCGGTTAACTTTGATTGACAGCTGATAACGGGCTGCGTCGAGTGAATTTGACGTATCGTCAATAATTATAATTAATAATTATACGTATAATTTAAAACAATTTGACGATCGGCCATGATCTGACACAACACATCATACCACCTCTGTATCCTTTCTGAAACTTTTGTATTTTGTATTTTCCAAGATTTTCCAGTATGGCGCCGCCCATACCCCCCATAAACAGCTTCAACCCCGTTCTTCAGAGAGTCTATGGGTGACATCACAGACGCTTTGTCCATATTTTTTACAGTCTATGGTCCTAACACCCCATTATAGTGATGGGGACACTATACTGTCAAAGAGCACCGTCCTTTGGATGAGACATTAAACTGACATTAAAGACTCTCTGTGGTCATTAAAAAAACCATAATGTCCTTTGAAAGAAGAGTAGGGGTTTAAACGCATCATTCTGGCCTCCTAATCATCACCATATATTCTGATTGGCTTGTCAGTATATATTGTCTCCTCTCCACCAATGTGTGGTGGGCATTCTGGTGCAATATGGCTGCCACCTGATACTGCACCTGATACTCTTCTGTTCTATGACAAACTCCGACTTTCTTGACTTTCATATTTATCTTTTAAATTGACAAACATCATACGTGTAATTCAGGGCACAAAAATAAGTTGTCTCTCGCCATTGACTACCATACATATTGTTTCCGAAATAAGGTAATATGAGCCGGAAGCGAAGGGAAGGGACTTAGGCAGCTATGGATCGAGTCCAGACCGAACTTCCCGACCAAAAAATGTTGGGGGTGGGGTTCGGGCTGGCATCCATGCTAGTTTCTGACACCAATACCATGAACATTTCTGAATGTATCATTTATGCAAATTTTGCAGCTTGGTCTGACCGGACCATTTTTTATTTATTTGAAGAGATCAAAGAAATTCCTGTTTTCCATCATAAATGTCTCCTTGAATATATTCATTTGGAGTGGTATGACATTTGAGAACATAAGAATTCCCATAGATGTTGTTCTTATTTGAGTAACTGTCAACAACTTTCATCAGTCATTTAGTTTAGATTGAAGTGAGGGTCCTTTTTTAAATTCTGATGCTGTCAAGTCTCTTTTGGTCTTGTGCAATATCACGCAAACTTGCGTGACTGGTCTCTTGTGTGCAGCCTCATTTCACATGAGGTTTTTACATGTAATATGACAGACCGCCTCCTGTACTCTGTCTCTCTATCGCTCTCAAGACTCACACTTATGTCAAGAGCCTTCAAAAGTTGCTGCGTCAGACATCTGTCAGCATCTCTAGATGTGTGTTGTCTGTCTTTGGTGCTTCCTCTGGTCAGTGCCCCTCATATCATGTAACAAAAGGGATCTCTATACTATCAGTGACCAATATATGTTTTGTTGTTGGCATCAGACTAACATAATCATTAATCGTTTAAAACAGTTAATTCATTAATTATATAAAAAAACACCATTAATCATTATGTCCTGACTCTTACAGCTCTATTGCAAAACATACTGCTATGACTATGCTATGACAGTGATAAGTTTATGTTCAATAATATGAAATAAAAAACTGTATATTGACTTGACTTCTAAAGCAGCCTTTTGTAATATATATATTTCATAAGTCCCCTTGTGGTGAAAATCAAGTTTTTAATGTTGTTTTTATGTCTATGTGGTGTTTTTAATATGTGTAACATTATCAACATATTATTAGCAGTTTGCTAATGTGGTTAAGAAAAGGCTAATCATATGAATTGCCATTATATGTGCGTTGTTGTAAAGAGCGTTGTCATTTTTAAGTAAGTTGGCTGAGTGAGTCTCTTAGCTGGTGTGAGTGGAGGTGGGGCTAATTAGCATATTCATATAATTCTGCGTATACTAAATGAAGCAAGGGTGTAGAGTTACATTCAAGCTACTTGAAGGTATGTACAATGTTTTGTTGGTACAAACAATTATGTTGGTAATTGGCCATAGATAATAATTATTAGCCTAAATTTCCATTAAGGGTGCATCCCAAAGCAACGAATTCTTTGAGAGACTATTTCCTTCATAGTTCATTTGTACCAGTAAGGTCACAGTTTGGATTTGAAATCAACTTCAGTGCATGTGGTTTTTCAACCTCAAATAATCCTGTGACCTATAAGTCCCTCAACAGTGTGTTAAGACGAATCTGTGTGTGAATTCATGTGCAGTGTAGTACAGGCACTGTGTAGTAAAAGACTCTTGCTTTGCTCTCATTTTATTACCTCCATGTCTATTTTTGGCCTGCTGTTTTCTGCATGCGGAGATGTGCTCGCCATCTCCTGTTTATTCTCTTTCTTGGTGTTTAGTAAGACATCCCTTTATTATTTCTCTTTATTTATTAGGCCTTATCTCATTTCTATGCATCAGTCGTATTATTTGGGTAGATAATCCGTTTAGATTATATTACTTTTCTCATTTAGGGTATCCCTGGGGTAATACAACACCGCAGATCTGAATTAATATATTTTGCTAGCATAAAACAAATAAAACTCAATAAAAAGGTCGCACCAGCAGTCAAAATCACATGCAGTTTACGTCATATTTTATCTGTATAACAGGGCAATTTCTGAAAGGATTGTTTTTTTAGATTTCTCTCAGCATTGTCTCAGTTTATTGACTCTTGAATCCCATACTGATTGATTTAATAATAATAAAAATGTATTCAAAATATCAGCTTTTTTTCCCCTGATTGTTGTCTACTTCACCTTCATCCAAATCTATGTCATCCACACTCTAGAATTTGCATGTCTGAGGGATCTCAGTGGTTTGAAGCTGTTCTCTGTGTTTCTGTTGTGTCAGATCTCTCTGCTGAAGCAGAGCCTGGAGCTGCAGATGTCGCAGTCGAAAAGCGCGCTGCAGCAGTTACAGGCGCAGTTCAGCCAAGAGCGCGAGCACCTGGCGCAGGAGTTGCAGGAACTGGCACTGGAGCATGAGCACAGAGAGTGCCGTCTGCAGGACGCCCACTGCTGCGCCTTGCAGGACATGGAGGACGCACAACAGATCGAGCTTAGGGTACCTGCATATTACATACAAACACAGCTAATCAAAGATCAAAGATCCTAATCAGAGCAATTTCAGTTAGGACCTAATTTTGGACAAAATATATATTACGAAATGACTTTTTGTAAGTGCATAATCCTAACTACAGATAGGAAATGGGTATTACAGAAGCATCCTAGCTCGACAGAAAATCCTAAAAACTGTCTGTCCCCACTGGTGTCCTAACTTCAAAATCATTTATAGCCAACTGTAAAAATCACTTAATAATAGCCCTTTCTGAGAATGATGTCACATTTTATTGATGATACAAGGTAAACAGTGATGTTTGATGATGGCAAGACTTTGAGAAAACACAAAAGATGTGCTGCAGTTTGACGACAAAAAAAAAGAAATATACTGATAGGCTTTGATTTTTCTACCAATCTTATCAGAACAAAAAAAGCACCACTTATTTTGTTTTTTAATATTTACTTCACTGCAGCTGTTTGTGCATCGGTAACAGACCTCAGAGTTGATAACCGAACTCGATGGAGGGGTTTAGGACTTCATAACTACAGATAAGATGAGATTTTTTTAAGATAGGATAAAAATCCTAAATCAATTTAAGATTAGCTTCTGTAATACACATTTGTGAAAAATCCTAAATTATCTTGTCAGATCTTAACTTGAGATGTAAAGTTTCTGTAATAGTTTGTTTCCCAAATACACCTTTGGCTCTGTGGTCTTTTTGGAAATACTCTGTTTTTTTCAATAGTATTAGGGCTGTCAATGTTAACGTATGCGATTAAAATCAGCTATCAGAAAGGAAAGTTTTGTGAGAATAATTTTTAACATTATAACTTTATATTCATAAAATTATGTTGAATTTTATAGTTAATAAGTTAAATAATCTATGCATAAAAGCTTTTTGTGGCCCTTCAGATAACAAAAGCATATTATATCATTCATATAATGAATATCTGTTCACAGACATGCACACAGCTCATTGATTATACACTACCGTTAAAAGGTTTGGCGTCAGTAAGAGTTTTAATTGTTTTTGAGAAGTATATGCTCACCAAGGCTGCATTTATTTGATAAAAAATACATTAAAAATGATTATTGTGAAATTTTATTACAATTTAAAATAACTGTTTTGTATTTTAATATATTTTTAAAGGTAATTTATTCCTGGGATGGCAAAGCTGAATTTTCAGCTTCATTCCTCCAGTTTTCAGTGTCACATGTTCCTTCATAAATCATGTTATTATATTGAAACATTTCTTATAATTATCACTGTTGAAAACAGTTATTTTTGTGGAATCTCTGATAAATAAAAAAACAGGGTTATTTGATGAAAAGCCTTTATTTGAAATTGAAAAAGAATTAAATGTATTTCTTTCTTTCTAAATATCTTACTGATCCCGAACCTTTGCACAGTAGTGCATACTACCTGTTTCATCTCGGCATGATGCCTCCTGCCTGTCATCCTGTATTGATTGTCACCTTCATTGTGTCCTCTTCCCCTTCATAGTACATGTCTGTTTCCCTTACTCTCTGGATTTGTCACCCCTGCATTATAACCCACACTGAGAATCTCCACTGTGCATGACATCCAGATGGTAAATTACCCATCTTTTTGTGCTTCCTTGTCTACCGTCTACTCCTAAAACATGAATATGAGAACTTGTTTCTCATCCAGGAAACTGCAGCTGTTGTTTCGTTTAAAAATTGTGCGTTACACAGAATATTTTAAGATGGCAAGGCCAGACATTTGAAGCAGACACGTGATGCAGAGGCTTTTCTTCATCTTGCGCTGCGGCCAAGAAAGAAACTTAAGCTGATTTGGCCACATTTCGGATTACCAAGTAACATTAATAGTTGCTTTCATCTCCGTTCTTTTATGTCGATCCTTGAGTGACTTTTTGGGTGGACCGTTTAAATGTCTTCTCATTCTTCTTTCCAAATTTCCACAGTGAATTCTGTTTATAGTAATATGATGATGATCTCCCTCTTAAAATATAAAGGCATCTGTAAATATATAGGCTTCTGTGAAAAAATAGTAATAAGAATAATATTATAATTATAACATTTTAAATACTATTAAATAATTAACAAAAGCAATTGTTACAATTTCTTTTACAATATATTAGATATCACATTTTTTTACGTTTTACAGTTAAATCTAAACTGTAAAAAGAATGAAAGAGCTCTTAAAAGAATAAAATAATCATGATTCTTCTCAGAATTTTACATTGATAAGAATGTTCAGCCTTTGAGATGTAACAGTGATGATGTCATCGTAACATTATAAACTGATTGATGTTCATTTTGACATTCATTTGCACATTTTTAATTGGTATTTTCTTTCCTACTTAAATGTACATGACAGTTCAAAAGTTAGTCAGTAAGATTTTTTTTGGAAGAAATTGTTATTTTCGTTCAGCAAGGAATGTATTAAATTGATCAAATGTGATATTAAAGACAATTATGATTTTACACATAAATCCTGTTACACTTTCTGTTCATCAAAAATATGAAGTTTCTAGTAATATTGTTTCTAAAAATATATTAAGCAGCAAAACTGTTTTAAACATTAATATTAATAAAAAAATGTTTCTTGAGCATCAAATCAGCATGTTTTAATAATATTACAGATTTTCACTGTTTTTATTGTATTTTATATCAAATAAATGCCGGCCTTCTGAGCATAAGAGACTTCTTTCAAAAATATTTTTAAAAAACACTTACTGACTCCAAATTTTTGAATGGTATGCCTACTGTACATATATTTTCATACACGCAAAAAAAAAAAGAGCCATTTCAAAAACCTTTTCAAAAACTATTTCCTTCATTAAATGCAAATCTAGTTTCCTCATTGACACCGTTTGTTCCCGTCGCATCATGCAGCATCCATATGCAAAACATGTTCTTTTGTTTTATGCATTGCATGTGTGATTCAGTCTTTTTAATTCTTCATCTCCTCTGTGTTTCTGTAGGATCTCGAGGATCGCCTCAAGCAGGAACAGAGAGAAGAGTTACAGGCTTTGAGAGAAGCCCACAGACAGACCCTGGAAATCCTTCGGCAGCAGTCGGACCAGGAGCTGCAGACGCTGCGCTTTGAGCTGGAGGATGAAGGCAAAGCCATGCTGGGTGAGTCATGCGCTCAAATTAACTACATCACCACACACCAGCCTAAAGGATTTGTGCCTTTTATGGGGTCATTAAAGTCTAGTAGTACAGTATATTCATATGTACTGTTATCGTGAAAGTAAATAGTCATTTTCACAGCCTTTTATATCCTAAGGCGACTCACGGTGCACTTATTACAGGGGAAATCTGTTTGCTCAAGGGTATGATTATAATAGGGGCTTGAACCTACAACCTTTTGTTCTCCACCCCAGAGCCATTATTAGCCTCTTAGTAGGCTCTAAATGCAAGAAAATAACTGTAAGAAGGATTTGTTTTGTACTGTTTTGTGTGTGTGTGTGATATAGCTTCCCTGCGGTCAGAGCTCAATCATCTCCATGCCACTGCCATCGAACACCTAAGACAAGTCCACTTGAAGGAGAACAATGCCACCAAACGAGAGCTGGACGACACTATTGAGCGCTGCAAAGAACATGTGAGCATTTTTGAAAGTTACAAACCTTGATACGTCAAACCAAACAGGCAGAATTGCCATTTTTTGGCTTAAGGGATGTAGACTCTTGATTCATTACAAAATGAGAAAGATGTTTTGATTTATTGAGAACCACATGAGAACCTCTGATATTTTTATGAACCGGAGCAAAACTACACAGACCACCATACAGTATATGCATCTTCTCCAAATTCCAGTCGCAGTGTTTTTAAAATTGAAATCTACAGTATATACAAATGGGAATATACATGCATGTACAGGTATGTGTTTTTTTTTCCCATAGATGTAGAATATTTTAGAGATCATTTATGTTTCGTAGGGTTTCGTAGAATTCTTGTAAAAATTGGTTTATTCGTCTGTTGGTTTATTCGTATAGTTTTTTTTTTGTTTTGTTTTTTACTAAAACTTGGAAATTGTTTTTGTTAATTGAAATAAAGCGTGAATAAAGTAAAATATAAATATTACATATTAAAACTTAAAATTAGATGATGAAATCGAAAAAGTTTTAGTTTACAATTTTTTTTTTTTTCGTTTAAAAAAAATATTAGTTTAAAATTAAAACTGAAAAATTAAAATAAAAGCTAATTCAAAATATTCATTAATATTATAATAGTACTAAAATTATATGATGAAATCTAAAAAGTTGTACTAAATATATTAGTTTAAAATTAACTGAAAAAAAATAAAAATAAAAGCTAATTCAAAATATTTATTAATATTATAGTATATTATATATTATATTATAATATAATAGTACTGAAATAATACTAAAAGAATATAATTTAGAGTTAGTGGTTTGTTCAGACCTCTTACATCATTTACTTTGGTCACAAATCTGTTTGATTTTCTCCTTTGGAACATATTTTGGATACAATACAATACAGTGAAAGTCACTGGCTCTAATGTTGTTTGGAGCTCAATCTTTTTCAAAATTTCTTCTTTTATCTTCCACAGAAAGGAATATTATATGGGTTTGAAACAACATGAAGGTGAATTATTTTTGAAAAATAATTAAAAGTAATAGTAACCACTAATAAAAAACAAGTAGAATACCAAAATTTCAACAGATGTGAGGGCCAGGAATTTGCTTCTTGTCTTGATAAAACCAGATGCCATATTTGGTGCCCTTGGTTTCAAGACACTTATGGTTTCTAACTATAGAGAGGCTTGAAATGGATGTCAAGCCATTATAAAATGTCTCTAAGCTAAGCTGCACTTTACAGAAATTTGAAGAATAACCACAATGAATAAAGTATGAGGTACTGAGTTCTGAATTATGGGAGAGCTCTTACCGTGACTTGCACCCCTTTCCCATTTTCATATTTGATTTATAATCTCTCTCCCTGTCTGTCTCTCTAATACTCTCACTCATAGTCTCACTCTCTCATTTTCGTTTCACTTCAGCTAATACTTCAGCACAATTGAATCTCTTTGTATGTGACCTATATGCATATTTTGAAAGCCCCTGGGTCTGGTACAAAATCTTCTAATGCTTTTTTTAGAGAATCATTCAAATGCAATGGATTTGTGAAAACTGCATTTGCTCCCTTCTTAAGACGCACAGTCAACCGTCTGTTAAAGTCTATCTGCTCTTGTGGATTGTCTCTCCAGGAACATGACCTTCTAGAGCGTTTATCTGACCTAAAGCAAGAGGTGAGCTGCAGAAGGAACCGGATCGCTGATCTGGACCATGAAATCCACTCGCTCAATGAGACCATCAGCACCCTGACCAAGGAGCTGGAGCTCAAAGGGAAAGAAGTTCTGCGGGTGCGCAGTGAGGCCAATATGCATATCAGGTACCAACTTTTTAACATCTTCTGTGGATATACTTTTGTTTTATTAGCCTGTTTTAACTTCTAGAATTACAGGACTGTTCGTTACGTGACTAGGCATGAAGTGGCCATACTTATTTAGACAACCTGAAAAAATGGGTTATCAATCAAACTTGGCTGCATGTATAGTTTTTTTAAATATATATTTTTAAACCGATGCTACCTGATTAGAGAAAACAGAGGGAAAAGGGCTGTTGAATTCCCTTTTGCCATATAGGTAGTAAAACTTCAACACCCATAATGCACTAGGCATGTTGCCATCAAAAGCCACTCCCACCAGTCTGTCATGGATATGCTTGACCAGAGTCAGTCAAATACCGCCTTGCTTTAGTAGGAAATACTTCTAGGCAAACATTTCATAGTGGTGTCGACTTGTATAGTTCCTGGGTGCAAGAATTCAGAGAGTAAACATTTAGCGGGAGAGATTTTTGGTTTCCAGTGAAGGATCCAGCATGTTGTAGGTAGCGGCTAAAGGCTTTAAAGAATCATAAATATGGAGAGAACGCTGCTATGGAAAATCTGAAAAACAGCTTTAAGCCAAATTGAGGGGAACAACTTAAAAAGACTGCTGTTTCACGAAAAGCCCTGGAGTTGTCAAAGTAACTGTTAATTTCTCATTCCATTTTCCATTTTTCCATTCCATTCATTTTAAGACAAAACTTAAGAATTAGACTTTCTTCTTAACCTCCAACTTATTTTAAATCCCCAAAGGTCAGATGTTGAATGAATTTATTAGGTTGTTTCAAATATTTAGCATTACAACATAACAGCTACATATAATACATATTATATTTGCCCTTTGATCACTTGATTTCAGAAACAACACATTTCAGCGTGCTAGATTCCCAGATAGAAAACTGACATTGAATCAACGTGGAAACATGACATCGAAACAACGTTGATCTCGCATTGTTTTACCAACGTCAGACGCGTCATTCTTCAAAACTAACGGAAAATCAACTTGAAATCAACGTTGTTTCAACGTTAGGAAAGCAAACCAATTGCGTCGATTTTCATTTAGCTTTTAAGAATGCCGTGTCTGACGTTGGTTCAACATTAATTCGATGAGCAAAACAATGCCAGATCAACGTTGTTTCAATGTCATGAGAGACGTCGTTTCCACGTTGATTCAATGTCAGTTTGCTGTCTGGGTTGCCTCTTATTTAACAAACGGATGAAATGAATGCTTTGTTAGTTAACTGGAGATGATTTATTTGTTTGTATTAGTTACATCAGTGCCGCAAGATGTTTCAAAAGTGGTGGGGACAATATCGACCCTGCCAAAAAGTGGTATAGACATGTCCCACACGTCCCACTCGCAAATGGGCTATATGCACGCATAAGTTCCGCATTTGACGTAAGGATGCTCGTCCATTTCCGGTTGTGTAGATTGAAGCGGAGGAAAACCGGAGAAAACGGGATTATGGCAGAGTCTTCAATATTTACTGTCCTCCCGTCTTTGAAACGAAACGTACATACGTTTAGATGTAATTTTATATATAGTTATGTTTATTTAATATAATTTTGAAAAGAAGCATAAACACAACGAGGGGTGTCTGTTTTATCTGTTTTTGTGACTAACGTTTCATTAGTATAACCATGGAGTACAAAATTCAATATAAATTCTCGGTATTGCATTGGACTCTACGATCGGCGGAAGTTATCGAGCATCCCTAATGCTTCACCGGAAATAACGCCGTGCATAGAGCCCATTACGCCAATGGCGAAAACGACTAAAAACGCTTTATTCTGCTGCCAGGCCATTAGATGGCGATGAAACGCCATAGACTGAACATGTACCTGTGATACACATGTGCATGACGTCATCGTCTTCAGAGATTTGTTTTTTTTATTGTTTACACGGAGGCCATTTTCAAAAATGTGCACTTTGAAAACCGTTTTCCAAAGTTTGCGATTTTATGCACGTAAACCTCTGTTGTTGTGCTAACGAACGTTTTTAGTTGAAAATTGAGTTTATGTCTTAGTTTATTTCTCTTCAGTGACCTGTTTCCATGGACATTAATTAACCTGCACCTGTCTGTAGTTGGTTCATCATCACTGTGTATTTAAGTTCCTCATGGATTTCTGTTCCTTTGTCTGGTATTGTTGTGCTCACGCTGTCACGTTGCCTTCTCATCGGTGGATTACCTGTGTTTGTTTTGTTTAAATAAACACCTTCTGTTCATTAGAAGCTTTACAACCTTTTTCCTACATCATCTTTGGACTTACCGTTACACTTTCCATATATTTGCCAATAAAATGCCAAAAACATAAAAATGAACAGGAAATTGCGGCGCTCATTGTAATACTTTCATGTTAAGGTTAGAGTACAAACGGTGAACATTATCGTTATTCCAGTTTTTAATAGCCTCATTCTTTGCAAAAGCGAGCAACAGACATCTTCTGTGTGTGCAAAATCTTTTTTGGCTTTCACAAGCTTTTAAATGATAAAATCCTAAAGGTCAGTCTAGCTGAAACAGAAGCTAATTTAATATAAGAGGGAAGCGGATGGATCTGTTTCCCACGCAGGAGCCCAATGCCTTCAGGGAAAGCTCTCTTCGCTCGATATGCATTCTTCTGTTCCGACTGTATAGAAGTATCAAGGTCAGTGGAGGTGTCTAGCTGATACAAACAAACAAATTTCCTTTGGTTTCATTCAAATGAGGATCTAATTAATGGCACATGAAAAGAAGAGTTTCTTTGGGGAACTGAGGGAATTTGTTCTAATAAATAATTTCTTAGTTTTGTTTGTATCTGAGGAGAGAGCGAAATACACTTGAATATATTTGTTGCACACCATATTTTCTCTATTAGAAAAATCATTTTGATAACCTTTCCGTGAACAGTTCTTAAAAGCCTTCTTGGTTTAAAGAACATGGAAAGGTTCCATGGATGTTAAAGTTTCTTCAAGGAACCATAGATGCCATTATTTGTAAGAGTGTGTATATGTATACACTATTTTGTATGTGTTAAAGGGTTTTGTTTCTACACAGGGCTCACGAACAGGATCTCTCTAAGCGATTTGAGAGGGAGATTGATGAGCTGAACGCTTCTCATAACAGAGAAACCCAGATCATGCTGTCAGATTTTAACAAAGCTCAGGAGCTGCTAAAAGACAAGATCTCTGCTCTGCAGATTCTGTGAGTCCCTTTATCTCAGTTTCAGATTGAATTTCAAATTAAATTGAATTTCAAAACACATCGTTTTAATGTAATATCCTTATGAATATTTCAGAAGCAAAGACAGCTTGATGAATCACTATAGCTCTGTTCCAAAACCAAGCGAGCTGCCTTGCTGTCTAGTACAGTGAAGGTCGTCTAAGGCTAAAACGTTACCTCAAACGTAACCGCTATACATGAGATCACTTCAGCACTTCACACATGAAGTTCTAAGTATTATTGATGCTTATTATAGTATTGAGCCATTAGTTTAGCCACCAAATCATGCCTTAGATTTGTAAGTACAATCAACTTGGCTATTTAAGTCATTTCAACTTAAATTACATTACCGACTTTAAAAAAATGAGTTGAATCTTGTATAACATACAAAAACAAAAAGTTGAAAATTGCTATGCTAAAGTTAAAGTTATGTGAAAAAAATTTGAAATAAATTTGTTATAACTTATTGGCCATGTCATTTTTTAGAGGAACAGATAGGGTCACTTTTGGCCCACAAACGATGGACGTTTTGATTGCATTAGAGTCTGATGTTAGCATGTTACTTAAAATATTATGTTAAAGTAGATTGAACTGTTGCCAGAAGTGCCTGATCATTTTGGCTCGGAGGGCAGCTTGCTAGGTTTAATGCCAGAGCCATTGTTTTTGCTCCAGTATAATTATTAATGTGTGTGTGCGGGGTGAGCAGGTTGGAAGGTACGGAGGAGAAGTTCAGGAATAGAGAAAGCCGACCGGAGGACCTCCAGGTGATTGCTGATCTCAGAGAAATGGTGTCTGAGAGAGAAACCCTGGTCAAGAAGCTTGTGGTAAGTGTGCACAGCAATGGGCCGCAGAGGTGATATGTGTATTACTGTACTACTTCATATTTTTATTTTTTTTGTTTGTTTGTTTTTTGTCCCAAAGCAATATCAGTTGATTGACTTTTCTGGACAGGGCCTTTTGGTCTGACTGTGCCTCCTTTGTTCCAGGATGACAAGAAGTTTTACCAACTGGAGCTGGTGAATCGAGAGCCTGGCTTCAACAAGGTGTTCAACACCAATCCCAATGTTGGAGTCATAAACCCCCTTATAAAGGTTAGAGAGAGATACAGACACACTGATAAAGTACCACATAAACTGGATTTGATCTGATAGTAAAAAAGCACAAACCATAAACCTCTTAAAAGCACTCCGTCTATACAGTTCATGGAATCCATGAATATAATAAAAGAATACTTCAAAGGTTTTGCCATAAGGGAAGTGTATTTTACACAGGTACCGCTGGAATGGGATGTTCTGCAAAGACTATTAATAGCTTTCTACTGTTCTTTTAGTTTCTATAACTTTTTTTTTCTGTTGCATTAGTTGTGTTTGTGCATTTGTCATTGTCTGTGTCTTATATCCATGTTCAAACATTAAGTTCTACCCTGCTTTCCAAGTCTAAAGCTCTGTTCCAAAATCGAATGTGCTTTCAACATAGGCAGCATCCATCCTAACCGAGATAAAACAATAAAAATGATCCATTCAGAGCACTCTACAAATCTACTCATCACACAAAAATTGTTCCACACAGGAGATCTATATAATACCTTGAGAAAATGGTATCTACCCAGTTCCACTAGAAATTAACATTAGCATGTTTTTAACGCTGCAACACTCATCTGTGATAGTCAATTATTTATTAATATATATCCACAAGTTTCCGAGGGGCGCTCCTGTAAAAAATAAAGTGGGTGAAACTTCCGGTGACGCGGCGGAAGTAGCATTCCAATGGTATTTTGTGTGTTAGTTAGCGAAGAGGCTAGCTGTTTTTCGGAGAATTATTTTACTATTTAAAGACGCAAATCTTTATGAGAGATGTCGTTACGGAGCTCAGGGACAACATGTGCTGTTCACGGTTGTATGTATAACCGGACTAAACTAATTCAGTGGCTTAAACGTGATTGTTTTGAACATAAGCTGAAAACGAAATCAGAGTGATCCTGCCAACGACTGTAGTTTCCATTACCTCCCAAAAGACGACGAATCTTCCTGTATACATTTGTTTAAATTCTTAATGTTCTATAAACTCTATCAGCATGTGATTGGCTGTTCGCTACTGATGTTACACCTAAACTCAGGATCAAAGCCTGTGTTGACAGAATACCAAATGTGCCAGTTAATGTATTCAAGAAGCACATTCATTTAAAATTTTGAATAAACTCCGACCAAAGCACAATGACTAAGTGTGTATTTTTTATTTTGTTTGTCAGCTCGCACAACTGTCTGTCACCATGCCTTGATGAGTATTGATTATTAATAATGTTATTATAATACTCCCAATCAACTACTGCGGAGGGTAAAGGCACTGTTATTTCACCCTTTTGAATTTCGTTGAGGTTGTGTTCCCACATCATTAGCTAGTTTGGATCGCTATAACTTGAATGACTGTCAACTGTTGAGTGAACGAGTGTCAAGCATGTCAAATCAGGCTTTGTTTACTTCCAACCGGAAGTCGCGCCCACTTTTGACGCAAGGCCTCATGGGGCGTAGGAAACTTGTGGATAGAGATATATTTGATATATTTATTTTTTAAATTTTACCCCAAACTTTTGAATGATTAAAAGTTACTTATGCTCACCATGAAGGCTGCATTTATTTGATCTAAATACAGTAAAACAGTAACATTGTGAAATGGTTTTACAGTTTAAAATAACTGGTGATGACAGGTGAATTTTCAGCATCATTACGCCAGTCTTCAGTGTCACATGATCCTTCAGCTGATATGCTGATTTACTGCTCAAGAAACATTTCTTCTTATTATCAATGTTAAAAACAGTTGTGCTGCTTAATATTTTGTGGAAATCCATGATATAGATATATAGATTATTTATAACAGCAGGATTTTTTTTTACATCAAACTATTTTGTTCTATTTTCCACCAATACTTTTTGTATTTAATGAAACATAAGTCTATTTATAATAAACATTTATTTCACCTAATCCATCATCTTTTTTTTTTTTTTTCATTTGACACACACTTTAGCAATTTCTTTGGGAATCAAACCCATGACCTTGGTACTAGTGCCAACAGTAAAACAAAACAAACTGATTCATTTAATAGTTATCAAATTTGAGCAAAATTGGTTAACTTACCTTACATGTGATGCCTTAAAATGCCGTCCAGTTGGGTAGCTCACTAGGTTTTGTAACAGGGCTATAATCTGCCGTTTCTGTTTCCTGTCCACATTCAAAATGATGTCCATTACCTTATCATCATTTAGCTTGAAGCTACAGTTCGCCACAATCCCTTTCTGTGTGTGTCCTTTTAATGTAGCATAATATAGAAAACCTGCGTACAGTTTCGCCAGCGTTCCGAACCTAAGCGTTGTTGGGGCAGAAGGGATGGCGGGCGTCTTCCGTCCCGCCTGCTTGCCTAGAGTCTGTCCCCTCCCCCATTCACCACCATGAGCTCAGGTCTAACAAACCTCAGCCCCCTCCAACCGACTCCACCCGGAGGTTGAGATTGTCCTCACAGAGACATGCTTAAACCACAGAACTCTGTCTTGCCATTGGTCGGATCACACAGTCTCAGTCCTGTCTGCAGTAATGGTAGACAAACCGTCAGTCTGTGTGTTGATTAGACGTTTCAATACGAGAAACACAGCCATTTGTGTCCGGAGTGAATTGTGGGTATGCTCGTCTCACTCTTTAATGCATCTTGCCTGTGAAAGGCACACATTATTTTATGCTACTTTGTGTGCATGATCAATTGTGCGTTTCAATGTCCTTATTGTGGCAAGAATATTATCACAAATCGGACTGAAAGTTCACGTAAACTGCAGTGTGTGATCACACAATGGCATTGGAATGTTAACGCGAGCATGCGGTTGATGTCATCACGTCATCACATAGGCAGTCACGAGTAATGGCTCCGCCCATTAGCTGTACTCCGCCCTTCACATCTCATGCATTTAGTTGTTTTGTGGTTTTAAAAATGAGCTATTCTTATTATGAACAGCTATTCCTGCTATTTCTGCCCACGTTAAAATCAGGAATAGGAAGGTGTTTTGCACAGTTGAGAGACGGGAGATAATATTAGAGCGTTTCTTTTGGTAGAGGGGCATATTTTATTTATTATTTATAAGGAAACGGTTCAGCTTGGCATATGATGATTCTTTGAATGCTTGAACAAGGAGGGCAAGTTTCCTATTGGTCAAGAGACACTGCAATGTGTGCTGTGGCAGTTACAGATGTCAAATTTTAGGATTATTCTTGATGTCAACAAAAAAAACAGTCTATAGTAATGATTACTATATGGAAATAATGTAAATACACATTTACAGTGGCCACCAAAAGTATTTAGACTCTTATAACAATTGGATGTATTGCCACACTTTTAACTGTCTGAATGTGATCACAGATGAGAAAAATTC
>NW_024121099.1:24854925-24914405 GCF_016745375.1 Pimephales promelas
AAGGGTCTTCGGGAAGAGCTTACAGCCGAACATCAGGCAGAGAGACAGGTGGCCCTGACACAACTTTCCCAGCAGAAAGAACTGGAGATGATGGCAGCCAGGGAGAGCTGGCAGAGGAAGGTGGAGGACCTCCTGGAACAGGTAACAGAAGGTCACTCAGGTGACTTTTTGTCACATCACCCTGTAGCCCAAGACTGGTTACACATTGAAGCTAAGCAGGGTTGAGCCTGGGCCGCATTTCCAAAACCATCGTAGCCTAAATTGATGGCTTATGGTCTCTATGACCAACTTAGGCTTATGATGCTTTTGGGAAACACAGCTCTGGTCAGCACCTGGGTGGGAGACCTGGGAAAACTAGGTTTCTGCTGGAAGAGGTGTTAGTGAGGCAGCAGGGGGTGCTCACCCTGAGGTCTGTGTGGGTCCTAACAAGCGGCAACATTCTAATCTGAAAGATGAAGCCTACCTGGAAGTGCGATAAACTGCAATACATCTCAAATCCGCTAGAGGCCGGTCCCAAAAGGGAGCAAAAATCCATAGACGTCATGTTATAATGTCCGTTTTCACAGCATAAATTCATGTTTACAGTTTGGTCCCATGGACTTTTATTGTAATCTTCAATATGTTCCGTGTGCCTGACAACTGTGAGGGGGGAGGGGGGCGATTTTTTTTCTAACTCGTTAGTTTAGATCATATTTAGATATAAAACGTATGACAAATAAGGGCGGTTAACTTTGATTGACAGCTGATAACGGGCTGCGTCGAGTGAATTTGACGTATCGTCAATAATTATAATTAATAATTATACGTATAATTTAAAACAATTTGACGATCGGCCATGATCTGACACAACACATCATACCACCTCTGTATCCTTTCTGAAACTTTTGTATTTTGTATTTTCCAAGATTTTCCAGTATGGCGCCGCCCATACCCCCCATAAACAGCTTCAACCCCGTTCTTCAGAGAGTCTATGGGTGACATCACAGACGCTTTGTCCATATTTTTTACAGTCTATGGTCCTAACACCCCATTATAGTGATGGGGACACTATACTGTCAAAGAGCACCGTCCTTTGGATGAGACATTAAACTGACATTAAAGACTCTCTGTGGTCATTAAAAAAACCATAATGTCCTTTGAAAGAAGAGTAGGGGTTTAAACGCATCATTCTGGCCTCCTAATCATCACCATATATTCTGATTGGCTTGTCAGTATATATTGTCTCCTCTCCACCAATGTGTGGTGGGCATTCTGGTGCAATATGGCTGCCACCTGATACTGCACCTGATACTCTTCTGTTCTATGACAAACTCCGACTTTCTTGACTTTCATATTTATCTTTTAAATTGACAAACATCATACGTGTAATTCAGGGCACAAAAATAAGTTGTCTCTCGCCATTGACTACCATACATATTGTTTCCGAAATAAGGTAATATGAGCCGGAAGCGAAGGGAAGGGACTTAGGCAGCTATGGATCGAGTCCAGACCGAACTTCCCGACCAAAAAATGTTGGGGGTGGGGTTCGGGCTGGCATCCATGCTAGTTTCTGACACCAATACCATGAACATTTCTGAATGTATCATTTATGCAAATTTTGCAGCTTGGTCTGACCGGACCATTTTTTATTTATTTGAAGAGATCAAAGAAATTCCTGTTTTCCATCATAAATGTCTCCTTGAATATATTAATTTGGAGTGGTATGACATTTGAGAACATAAGAATTCCCATAGATGTTGTTCTTATTTGAGTAACTGTCAACAACTTTCATCAGTCATTTAGTTTAGATTGAAGTGAGGGTCCTTTTTTAAATTCTGATGCTGTCAAGTCTCTTTTGGTCTTGTGCAATATCACGCAAACTTGCGTGACTGGTCTCTTGTGTGCAGCCTCATTTCACATGAGGTTTTTACATGTAATATGACAGACCGCCTCCTGTACTCTGTCTCTCTATCGCTCTCAAGACTCACACTTATGTCAAGAGCCTTCAAAAGTTGCTGCTTCAGACATCTGTCAGCATCTCTAGATGTGTGTTGTCTGTCTTTGGTGCTTCCTCTTGTCAGTGCCCCTCATATCATGTAACAAAAGGGATCTCTATACTATCAGTGACCAATATATGCATTTTTTAATTGTTTTGTTGTTGGCATCAGACTAACATAATCATTAATCGTTTAAAACAGTTAACTCATTAATTATATAAAAAAACACCATTAATCATTATGTCCTGACTCTTACAGCTCTATTGCAAAACATACTGCTATGACTATGCTATGACAGTGATAAGTTTATGTTCAATAATATGAAATAAAAAACTGTATATTGACTTGACTTCTAAAGCAGCTTTTTGTAATATATATATTTCATAAGTCCCCTTGTGGTGAAAATCAAGTTTTTAATGTTGTTTTTATGTCTATGTGGTGTTTTTAATATGTGTAACATTATCAACATATTATTAGCAGTTTGCTAATGTGGTTAAGAAAAGGCTAATCATATGAATTGCCATTATATGTGCGTTGTTGTAAAGAGCGTTGTCATTTTTAAGTAAGTTGGCTGAGTGAGTCTCTTAGCTGATGTGAGTGGAGGTGGGGCTAATTAGCATAGTCATATAATTCTGCATATACTAAATGAAGCAAGGGTGTAGAGTTACATTCAAGCTACTTGAAGGTATGTACAATGTTTTGTTGGTACAAACAATTATGTTGGTAATTGGCCATAGATAATAATTATTAGCCAAAATTTCCATTAAGGGTGCATCCCAAAGCAATGAATTCTTTGAGAGACTATTTCCTTCATAGTTCATCTGTACCAGTAAGGTCACAGTTTGGATTTGAAATCAACTTCAGTGCATGTGGTTTTTCAACCTCAAATAATCCTGTGACCTATAAGTCCCTCGACAGTGTGTTAAGACGAATCTGTGTGTGAATTCATGTGCAGTGTAGTACAGGCACTGTGTAGTAAAAGACTCTTGCTTTGCTCTCATTTTATTACCTCCATGTCTATTTTTGGCCTGCTGTTTTCTGCATGCGGAGATGTGCTCGCCATCTCCTGTTTATTCTCTTTCTTGGTGTTTAGTAAGACATCCCTTTATTATTTCTCTTTATTTATTAGGCCTTATCTCATTTCTATGCATCAGTCGTATTATTTGGGTAGATAATCCGTTTAGATTATATTACTTTTCTCATTTAGGGTATCCATGGGGTAATACAACAACGCAGATCTGAATTAATATATTTTGCTAGCATAAAACAAATAAAACTCAATAAAAAGGTCGCACCAGCAGTCAAAATCACATGCGGTTTACGTCATATTTTATCTGTATAACAGGGCAATTTCTGAAAGGATTGTTTTTTAGATTTCTCTTAGCATTGTCTCAGTTTATTGACTCTTGAATCCCATACTGATTGATTTAATAATAATACAAATATATTCAAAATATCAGCTTTTTTCCCCCTGACTGTTGTCTACTTCACCTTCATCCAAATCTATGTCATCCACACTCCAGAATTTGCATCTCTGAGGGATCTCAGTGGTTTGAAGCTGTTCTCTGTGTTTCTGTTGTGTCAGATCTCTCTGCTGAAGCAGAGCCTGGAGCTGCAGATGTCGCAGTCGAAAAGCGCGCTGCAGCAGTTGCAGGCGCAGTTCAGCCAAGAGCGCGAGCACCTGGCGCAGGAGTTGCAGGAACTGGCACTGGAGCATGAGCACAGAGAGTGCCGTCTGCAGGACGCCCACTGCTGCGCGTTGCAGGACATGGAGGACGCACAACAGATCGAGCTTAGGGTACCTGCATATTACATACAAACACAGCTAATCAAAGATCAAAGATCCTAATCAGAGCAATTTCAGTTAGGACCTAATTTTGGACAAAATATATATTACGAAATGACTTTTTGTAAGTGCATAATCCTAACTACAGATAGGAAATGGGTATTACAGAAGCATCCTAGCTCGACAGAAAATCCTAAAAACTGTCTGTCCCCACTGGTTTCCTAACTTCAAAATCATTTATAGCCAACTGTAAAAATCACTTAATAATAGCCCTTTCTGAGAATGACGTCACATTTTATTGATGATACAAGGTAAACAGTGATTTTTGATGATGGAAAGACTTTGAGAAAACACAAAAGATGTGCTGCAGTTTGACGACAAAAAAAAAGAAATATACTGATAGGCTTTGATTTTTCTACCAGTCTTATCAGAACAAAAAAAGCACCACTTATTTTGTTTTTAATATTTACTTCACTGCAGCTGTTTGTGCATCGGTAACAGACCTCAGAGTTGATAACTCGATGGAGGGGTTTAGGATTTCATAACTACAGATAAGATGAGATTTTTTAAGATAGGATAAAAATCCTAAATCAATTTAAGATTAGCTTCTGTAATACACATTTGTGAAAAATCCTAAATTATCTTGTCAGATCTTAACTTGAGATGTAAAGTTTCTGTAATAGTTTGTTTTCCAAATACACCTTTGGCTCTGTGGTCTTTTTGGAAATACTCTGTTTTTTTAATAGTATTAGGGCTGTCAATGTTAACGTATGCGATTAAAATCAGCTATCAGAAAGGAAAGTTTTGTGAGAATAATTTTTAACATTATATATAACTTTATATTCATAAAATTATGTTGAATTTTATAGTTAATAAGTTAAATAATCTATGCATAAAAGCTTTTTGTGGCCCTTCAGATAACAAAAGCATATTATATCATTCATATAATGAATATCTGTTCACAGACATGCACACAGCTCATTGATTATCCACCACCGTTAAAAAGTTTGGCGTCAGTAAGAGTTTTACTTGTTTTTGAGAAGTATATGCGCACCAAAGCTGCATTTATTTGATAAAAAAATACATTAAAAATGATTATTGTGAAATTTTATTACAATTTAAAATAACTGTTTTGTATTTTAACCCTCTACAGCATAGCGTTGCCCTCAGGCAACAGAAAGTTTTCTTAAGCCCTATGTTCAGAAAATTTTTCTTTAAATGATTGCAACCAATTAGAAAGTTTGAAAAAGTATCAAAGAACAGTCCAATAAGGTTTGGGAGTCACCATCAAGCACCATTTGAAGGTGGGAAGTCCTTTTCTGACACATGGTCACAGGAGCACATGTTGTGAGTTGAAAGCAAGATTATGTGCTTTAGTGATCTTCTTTAAAATGACATTAACTGTATATAAAAAATGTGTGTCTGTATGAAGGTGTAGAAAAGCCTTCTGGCAGGTTTTATTATGTTTTTTTTTTATTTTGCATGTTCACAAATTCAGTTTTTCTTTTTGTTGCCTCAAGGCAACGTTGTGCGATAAGGGGTACTTTTCAAGGAGGTTTTTAACAATACTTTACAATGGCAAATAATGTGTTACACGAAGGAAAGATGCAGGGTTCCTGGGCACAAAGGAACACCCGAAGTCACCAAAGTGACACTGTTCCCACAAAGTTGGGAGCATGACATTGTCCAAAATGTCTTGGTATGCTGAAGCATTAGGAGTTGCTTTCACTGGACCTAAGGGGCCAAACTCAACCCCTGAAAAACAATCCCGCACCATAATCCCCCCTCCACAAAACTTTACACTTGTCACAATGCAGTCAGGCAAGAAACGTTCTCCTGGCAACCGCCAAACCCAGACTCGTCCATGAGATCGGCAGACAGAGACGAGTGATTCATCACTCAGAGAACACGTCTCCACTGCTCTAAAGTCCAGTGGCGGCGTGCTTTATACCACTGCACCCAACGGTTTGCATTGCACTTGTTGATGTAAGGCTTGGATGCAGGTGCTCGGCCATGGAAACCCATTCCATGATGCTTTCTACACACTGGTGTTCAGCTAATCTGAAGGCCACATGAAGTCTGGAGGTCTGTAGCTATTGACACTGGAGAAAGTTGGCGACTTCTGTGCACCTCAGCATGCGCTAACCCCGCTCTGGGTTGCTGTTGTTCCCAATTGCTTCCACTTTGTTATAATACCACTAACAGTGACCGTGGAACATTTAGTAGTGAGGAAATTTCATAGGTGGCAACCTACCACAGTACCATGCTGAATTCCAGAGTGACCCATTCTTTCACAGATGTTTGTTGAATCGTCTGCATGCCTACAGTAGCTGCTTTATTTTACAGAACTGTGGCCATGGAAGTGATTGGAACATCTGAATTCAATGATTTGAAGGGGTGTCCCAAAACTTTTGGCAATACAGTCTATATTGGGATGATTAGGATACATAAAGTACATGATGCATGACGACGCACTACATGATGCAAACATATGTCTCTATCAAATCAAATAGATTGATGAGTTTCAAGTGTTTTTCCCTTTTTCCCTAAATTATTTTTTGACATTTTTGGAGAAAAAAAAAATGATTTTTGTATTGCTCTCCAAGAGTTGTATAATGACAATTTTCTCTGTGATTCTTTACCATTGTTGCGCAACGTTGCCCTTGGGCAACAAAAAAATATTTTGGGCTGGGGGGGTCAGGGGAGGGACATTTTTCAATAAATCAGTAAAATGTTCCTAAATGAGCCAAGAAATGATGTGGAATATTTTTTTTCCATGTGCCATCAAAATGCATGCAGTAGAGGGTTAATATATTTTTAAAGGTAATTTATTCCTGGGATGGCAAAGCTGAATTTTCAGCTTCATTCCTCCAGTTTTCAGTGTCACATGTTCCTTCATAAATCATGTTATTATATTGAAACATTTCTTATAATTATCACTGTTGAAAACAGTTATTTTTGTGGAATCTCTGATAAATAAAAAAAACAGGGTTCTTTGATGAAAAGCCTTTATTTGAAATTGAAAAAGAATTAAACGTATTTCTTTCTTTGTAAAAATCTTACTGATCCCGAACTTTTGCACAGTAGTGCATACTACCTGTTTCATCTCGGCATGATGCCTCCTGCCTGTCATCCTGTATTGATTGTCACCTTCATTGTGTCCTCTTCCCCTTCATAGTACATGTCTGTTTCCCTTACTCTCTGGATTTGTCACCCCTGCATTATAACCCACACTGAGAATCTCCACTGTGCATGACATCCAGATGGTAAATTACCCATCTTGTTGTGCTTCCTTGTCTACCGTCTACTCCTAAAACATGAATATGAGAACTTGTTTCTCATCCAGGAAACTGCAGCTGTTGTTTCGTTTAAAAATTGTGCGTTACACAGAATATTTTAAGATGGCAAGGCCAGACATTTGAAGCAGACACGTGATGCAGAGGCTTTTCTTCATCTTGCGCTGCGGCCAAGAAAGAAACTTAAGCTGATTTGGCCACATTTCGGATTACCAAGTAACATTAATAGTTGCTTTCATCTCCGTTCTTTTATGTCGATCCTTGAGTGACTTTTTGGGTGGACTGTTTAAATGTCTTCTCATTCTTCTTTCCAAATTTCCACAGTGAATTCTGTTTATAGTAATATGATGATGATCTCCCTCTTAAAATATAAAGGCATCTGTAAATATATAGGCTTCTGTGAAAAAATAGTAATAAGAATAATATTATAATTATAACATTTTAAATACAATCAAATAATTAACAAAAGCAATTGTAACAATTTCTTTTACAATATATTAGATATCACATTTTTTTTAGGTTTTACAGTTAAAACTAAACTGTAAAAAGAATGAAAGAGCTCTTAAAAGAATAAAATAATCATGATTCTTCTCAGAATTTTACAATGATAAGAATGTTCAGCCTTTGAGATGTAACAGTGATGATGTCATCGTAACATTATAAACTGATTGATGTTCATTTTGACATTCATTTGCACATTTTTTAATTGGTATTTTCTTTCCTACTTAAATGTACATGACAGTTCAAAAGTTAGTCAGTAAGATTTTTTTTTGGAAGAAATTGTTATTTTCGTTCAGCAAGGAATGTATTAATATTAAAGACAATTATGATTTTACACATAAATCCTGTTACACTTTCTGTTCATCAAAAATATGAAGTTTCTAGTAATATTGTTTCTAAAAATATATTAAGCAGCAAAACTGTTTTAAACATTAATATTAATAAAAAATGTTTCTTGATTATCAAATCAGCATGTTTTAATAATATTACAGATTTTACAGTTTTTATTGTATTTTATATCAAATAAATGCCGGCCTTCTGAGCATAAGAGACTTCTTTCAAAAACATTTTTAAAAAACACTTACTGACTCCAAATTTTTGAATGGTATGCCTACTGTACATATATTTTCATACACACACACAAAAAAAGAGCCATTTCAAAAACCTTTTCAAAAACTATTTCCTTCATTAAATGCAAATCTAGTTTCCTCATTGACACCGTTTGTTCCCGTCGCATCATGCAGCATCCATATGCAAAACATGTTCTTTTGTTTTATGCATTGCATGTGTGATTCAGTCTTTTTAATTCTTTATCTCCTCTGTGTTTCTGTAGGATCTCGAGGATCGCCTCAAGCAGGAACAGAGAGAAGAGTTACAGGCTTTGAGAGAAGCCCACAGACAGACCCTGGAAATCCTTCGGCAGCAGTCGGACCAGGAGCTGCAGACGCTGCGCTTTGAGCTGGAGGATGAAGGCAAAGCCATGCTGGGTGAGTCATGCGCTCAAATTAACTACATCACCACACACCAGCCTAAAGGATTTGTGCCTTTTATGGGGTCATTAAAGTCTAGTAGTACAGTATATTCATATGCACTGTTATCGTGAAAGTAAATAGTCATTTTCACAGCCTTTTATATCCTAAGGCGACTCACGGTGCACTTATTACAGGGGAAATCTGTTTGCTCAAGGGTATGATTATAATAGGGGCTTGAACCTACAACCTTTTGTTCTCCACCCCAGAGCCATTATACCACATTAGCCTCTTAGTAGGCTCTAAATGCAAGAAAATAACTGTAAGAAGGATTTGTTTTGTACTGTTTTGTGTGTGTGTGTGATATAGCTTCCCTGCGGTCAGAGCTCAATCATCTCCATGCCACTGCCATCGAACACCTAAGACAAGTCCACTTGAAGGAGAACAATGCCACCAAACGAGAGCTGGACGACACTATTGAGCGCTGCAAAGAACATGTGAGCATTTTTGAAAGTTACAAACCTTAATACGTCAAACCAAACAGGCAGAATTGCCATTTTTTGGCTTAATGGATGTAGACTCTTGATTCATTACAAAATGAGAAAGATGTTTTGATTTATTGAGAACCACATGAGAACCTCTGATATTTTTATGAACCGGAGCAAAACTACACAGACCACCATACAGTATATGCATCTTCTCCAAATTCCAGTCGCAGTGTTTTTAAAATTTAAATCTACAGTATATACAAATGGGAATATACATGCATGTACAGGTATGTGTTTTTTTTTTCCCATAGATGTAGAATATTTTAGAGATCATTTATGTTTCGTAGGGTTTCGTAGAATTCTTGTAAAAATTTGAAGAGTCTGTTGGTTTATTCGTATAGTTTTTTTTTGTTTTTTGTTTTTTACTAAAACTTGGAAATTGTTTTTGTTAATTGAAATAAAGCGTGAATAAAGTAAAATATAAATATTACATATTAAAACTTAAAGTTAGATGATGAAATCGAAAAAGTTTTAGTTTAAAATTTTTTTTTTTCGTTTAAAAAAATATTAGTTTAAAATTAAAACTGAAAAAATAAAATAAAAGCTAATTCAAAATATTCATTAATATTATAATAGTACTAAAATTATATGATGAAATCTAAAAAGTTGTACTAAAAATATATTAGTTTAAAATTAAAACTGAAAAAATAAAAATAAAAGCTAATTCAAAATATTTATTAATATTATAGTATATTATATATTATATTATAATATAATAGTACTGAAATAATACTAAAAGAATATAATTTAGAGTTAGTGGTTTGTTCAGACCTCTTACATCATTTACTTTGGTCACAAATCTGTTTGATTTTCTCCTTTGGAACATATTTTGGATACAATACAATACAGTGAAAGTCACTGGCTCTAATGTTGTTTGGAGCTCAATCTTTTTCAAAATTTCTTCTTTTATGTTCCACAGAAAGGAATATTATATGGGTTTGAAACAACATGAAGGTGAATTATTTTTGAAAAATAATTAAAAGTAATAGTAACCACTAATAAAAAACAAGTAGAATACCAAAATTTCAACAGATGTGAGGGCCAGGAATTTGCTTCTTGTCTTGATAAAACCAGATGCCATATTTGGTGCCCTTGGTTTCAAGACACTTATGGTTTCTAACTATAGAGAGGCTTGAAATGGATGTCAAGCCATTATAAAATGTCTCTAAGCTAAGCTGCACTTTACAGAAATTTGAAGAATAACCACAATGAATAAAGTATGAGGTACTGAGTTCTGAATTATGGGAGAGCTCTTACCGTGACTTGCACCCCTTTCCCATTTTCATATTTGATTTATAATCTCTCTCCCTGTCTGTCTCTCTAATACTCTCACTCATAGTCTCACTCTCTCATTTTCGTTTCACTTCAGCTAATACTTCAGCACAATTGAATCTCTTTGTATGTGACCTATATGCATATTTTGAAAGCCCCTGGGTCTGGTACAAAATCTTCTAATGCTTTTTTTAGAGAATCATTCAAATGCAATGGATTTGTGAAAACTGCATTTGCTCCCTTCTTAAGACGCACAGTCAACCGTCTGTTAAAGTCTATCTGCTCTTGTGGATTGTCTCTCCAGGAACATGACCTTCTAGAGCGTTTATCTGACCTAAAGCAAGAGGTGAGCTGCAGAAGGAACCGGATCGCTGATCTGGACCATGAAATCCACTCGCTCAATGAGACCATCAGCACCCTGACCAAGGAGCTGGAGCTCAAAGGGAAAGAAGTTCTGCGGGTGCGCAGTGAGGCCAATATGCATATCAGGTACCAACTTTTTAACATCTTCTGAGGATATATTATGGTTTTATGAGCCTCTTTAAACTTCTAGAATTACAGGACTGTTCGTTACGTGACTAGGCATGAAGTGGCCATACTTATTCAGACAACCTGAAAAAATGGGTTATCAATCAAACTTGGCTGCATGTATAGTTTTTTTAAATATATAATTTTAAACCGATGCTACCTGACTAGAGAAAACAGAGGGCTGTTGAATTCCCTTTTGCCATATAGGTAGTAAAACTTCAACACCCATAATGCACTAGGCATGTTGCCATCCAAGGCCACTCCCACCAGTCTGTCATGGATATGCTTGACCAGAGTCAGTCAAATACCGCCTTGCTTTAGTAGGAAATACTTCTAGGCAAACATTTCATAGTGGTGTCGACTTGTATAGTTCCTGGGTGCAAGAATTCAGAGAGTAAACATTTAGCGGGAGTGATTTTTGGTTTCCAGTGAAGGATCCAGCATGTTTTAGGGAGCGGCTAAAGGCTTTAAAGAATCATAAATATGGAGAGAACGCTGCTATGGAAAATCTGAAAAACAGCTTTAAGCCAAATTGAGGGGAACAACTTAAAAAGACTGCTGTTTCACGAAAAGCCCTGGAGTTGTCAAAGTAACTGTTAATTTCTCATTCCAGGAAAAGTGGAGACATTGTACCAATACAAAGCGGGTTGGAATTCGAGGACGTTACATTTTAAGACAAAACTTAAGAATTAGACTTTCTTCTTAACCTCCAACTTATTTTAAATCCCCAAAGGTCAGATGTTGAATGAATTTATTAGGTTGTTTCAAATATTTAGCATTACAACATAACAGCTACATATAATACATATTATATTATAATTAGTGACAACCATGGTTAATAATGTAAACAAATATGCGTGACATGACTTTTTGCGGAATTCAAAATGCAGTTGCAACTTTACAAAAACGTTATGTTTATCAGTGGTTGTATATTAAGCAGGGACACATTTGTGTGCATTTTACTTTGTGATTTCACCGGAACGAATAGAGAGTCTCCGCAAAGGATTAACGCGCACATCCATGTGAAGCCACAGAAAACACTTGTATCCGCGCCACTGATCGCAGTCAATGAGCTCTTTGATCACTTGATTTCAGAAACAACACATTTCAGCGTGCTAGATTCCCAGATAGCAAACTGACATTGAATCAACGTGGAAATATGACATCGAAACAACGTTGATCTCGCATTGTTTTGCTCATCGAATTAACTTTGAACCAACGTCAGACGCGTCATTCTTCAAAACTAACTGAAAATCAACTTGAAATCAACGTTGTTTCAACGTTAGGAAAGCAAACCAATTGCGTCGATTTTCATTTAGCTTTTAAGAATGACGTGTCTGACGTTGGTTCAACATTAATTCGATGAGCAAAACAATGCCAGATCAACGTTGTTTCGATGTCATGAGAGACGTCGTTTCCACGTTGATTCAATGTCAGTTTGCTGTCTGGGTTGCCTCTTATTTAACAAACGGATGAAATGAATGCTCTGTTAGTTAACTGGAGATGATTTATTTGTTTGTATTAGTTACATCAGTGCCGCAAGATGTTTCAAAAGTGGTGGGGACAATATCGACCCTGCCAAAAAGTGGTATAGACATGTCCCACACGTCCCACTCGCAAATTACGCCAATGGCGAAAACGACTAAAAACGCTTTATTCTGCTGCCAGGCCATTAGATGGCGACGAAACGCCATAGACTGAACATGTACCTGTGATACACATGTGCATGACGTCATCGTCTTCAGAGATTTGTTTTTTTTATTGTTTACACGGAGGCCATTTTCAAAAATGTGCACTTTGAAAACCGTTTTCCAAAGTTTGCGATTTTATGCACCCAAACCTCTGTTGTTGTGCTAACGAAAGTTTTTAGTTGAAAATTGAGTTTATGTCTTAGTTTATTTCTCTTCAGTGACCTGTTTCCATGGACATTAATTAACCTGCACCTGTCTGTAGTTGGTTCATCATCACTGTGTATTTAAGTTCCTCATGGATTTCTGTTCCTTTGTCTGGTATTGTTGTGTTCACGCTGTCACGTTGCCTTCTCATCAGTGGATTACCTGTGTTTGTTTTGTTTAAATAAACACCTTCTGTTCATTAGAAGCTTTACAACCTTTTTCCTACATCATCTTTGGACTTACCGTTACACTTTCCATATATTTGCCAATAAAATGCCAAAAACATAAAAATGAACAGGAAATTGCGGCGCTCATTGTAATACTTTCATGTTAAGGTTAGAGTACAAACGGTGAACATTACCGTTATTCCAGTTTTTAATAGCCTCATTCTTTGCAAAAGCGAGCAACAGACATCTTCTGTGTGTGCAAAATCTTTTTTGCCTTTCACAAGCTTTTAAATGATAAAATCCTAAAGGTCAGTCTAGCTGAAACAGAAGCTAATTTAATATAAGAGGGAAGCGGATGGATCTGTTTCCCACGCAGGAGCCCAATGCCTTCAGGCAAAGCTCTCTTCTCTCGATATGCATTCTTCTGTTCCGACTGTATAGAAGTATCAAGGTCAGTGGAGGTGTCTAGCTGATACAAACAAACAAATTTCCTTTGGTTTCATTCAAATGAGGTTCTAATTCATGGCACATGAAAAGAAGAGTTTCTTTGGGGAACGGAGGGAATTTGTTCTAAATAATTTGTTAGTTTTGTTTGTATCTGAGGAGAGAGCGAAATACACTTGAATATATTTGTTGCCCACCATATTTTCTCTATTAGAAAAATCATTTTGATAACCTTTCTGTGAACAGTTCTTAAAAGTATTCTTGGTGTAAAGAACATGGAAAGGTTGCATGGATGTTAAAGTTTCTTCAAGGAACCATAGATGCCATTATTTGTAAGAGTGTGTATATGTATACACTATTTTGTATGTGTTAAAGGGTTTTGTTTCTACACAGGGCTCACGAACAGGATCTCTCTAAGCGATTTGAGAGGGAGATTGACGAGCTGAACGCTTCTCATAACAGAGAAACCCAGATCATGCTGTCAGATTTTAACAAAGCTCAGGAGCTGCTAAAAGACAAGATCTCTGCTCTGCAGATTCTGTGAGTCCCTTTATCTCAGTTTCAGATTGAATTTCAAATTAAATTGAATTTCAAAACACATCGTTTTAATGTAATATCCTTATGAATATTTCAGAAGCAAAGACAGCTTGATGAATCACTATAGCTCTGTTCCAAAACCAAGCGAGCTGCCTTGCTGTCTAGTACAGTGAAGGTCGTCTAAGGCTAAAACGTTACCTCAAACGTAACCGCTATACATGAGATCACTTCAGCACTTCACACATGAAGTTCTAAGTATTATTGATGCTTATTATAGTATTGAGCCATTAGTTTAGCCACCAATCATGCCTTAGATTTGTAAGTACAATCAACTTGGCTATTTAAGTCATTTCAACTTAAATTACATTACCGACTTTAAAAAAATGAGTTGAATCTTGTATAACATAACAAAAACAAAAAGTTGAAAATTGCTATGCTAAAGTTAAAGTTATGTGAAAAAAATTTGAAATAAATTTGTTATAACTTATTGGCCATGTCATTTTTTAGAGGAACAGATAGGGTCACTTTTGGCCCACAAACGATGGACGTTTTGATTGCATTAGAGTCTGATGTTAGCATGTTACTTAAAATATTATGTTAAAGTAGATTGAACTGTTGCCAGAAGTGCCTGATCATTTTGGCTCGGAGGGCAGCTTGCTAGGTTTAATGCCAGAGCCATTGTTTTTGCTCCAGTATAATTATTAATGTGTGTGTGCGGGGTGAGCAGGTTGGAAGGTACGGAGGAGAAGTTCAGGAATAGAGAAAGCCGACCGGAGGACCTCCAGGTGATTGCTGATCTCAGAGAAATGGTGTCTGAGAGAGAAACCCTGGTCAAGAAGCTTGTGGTAAGTGTGCACAGCAATGGGCCGCAGAGGTGATATGTGTATTACTGTACTACTTCATTTTTTTTTTTTTTTTTTTGTTTGTTTGTTTTTTGTCCCAAAGCAATATCAGTTGATTGACTTTTCTGGACAGGGCCTTTCGGTCTGACTGTGCCTCCTTTGTTCCAGGATGACAAGAAGTTTTACCAACTGGAGCTGGTGAATCGAGAGCCTGGCTTCAACAAGGTGTTCAACACCAATCCCAATGTTGGAGTCATAAACCCCCTTATAAAGGTTAGAGAGAGATGCAGACACACTGATAAAGTACCACATAAACTGGATTTGATCTGATAGTAAAAAAAGCACAAACCATAAACCTTTTAAAAGCACTCCGTCTATACAGTTCATGGAATCCATGAATATAATAAAAGAATACTTCAAAGGTTTTGCCATATGGGAAGTGTATTTTACACAGGTACCGCTGGAATGGGATGTTCTGCAAAGACTATTAATAGCCTTCTACTGTTCTTTTAGTTTCTATAACTTTTTTTTCTGTTGCATTAGTTGTGTTTGTGCATTTGTCATTGTCTGTGTCTTATATCCATGTTCAAACATTAAGTTCTACCCTGCTTTCCAAGTCTAAAGCTCTGTTCCAAAATCGAATGTGTTGTCAACATGACAGCATCCATCCTAACCGAGATAAAACAATAAAAATGATCCATTCAGAGCACTCTACAAATCTACTCATCACACAAAAATTGTTTCACACAGGAGATCTATATAATACCTTGAGAAAATGGTATCTACCCAGTTCCACTAGAAATTAACATTAGCATGTTTTTAACGCTGCAACACTCATCTGTGATAGTCAATTATTTATTAATATATATAGAGATATATTTGATATATTTATTTTTTAAATTTTACCCCAAACTTTTGAATGATTAAAAGTTACTTATGCTCACCATGAAGGCTGCATTTATTTGATCTAAATACAGTAAAACAGTAACATTGTGAAATGGTTTTACAGTTTAAAATAACTGGTGATGACAGGTGAATTTTCAGCATCATTACGCCAGTCTTCAGTGTCACATGATCCTTCAGCTGATATGCTGATTTACTGCTCAAGAAACATTTCTTCTCATTATCAATGTTAAAAACAGTTGTGCTGCTTAATATTTTGTGGAAATCCATGATATAGATATATAGATTATTTATAACAGCAGGATTTTTTTTTACATCAAACTATTTTGTTCTATTTTCCACCAATACTTTTTGTATTTAATGAAACATAAGTCTATTTATAATAAACATTTATTTCACCTAATCCATCATCTTTTTTTTTTTCATTTGACACGCACTTTAGCAATTTCTTTGGGAATCAAACCCATGACCTTGGTACTAGTGCCAACAGTAAAACAACACAAACTGATTCATTTAATAGTTATAAAATTTGAGCAAAATTGGTTAACTTACCTTACATGTGATGCCTTAAAATGCCGTCCAGTTGGGTAGCTCACTAGGTTTTGTAACAGGGCTATAATTTGCCGTTTCTGTTTCCTGTCCACATTCAAAATGATGTCCATTACCTTATCATCATTTAGCTTGAAGCTACAGTTCGCCACAATCCCTTTCTGTGTGTGTCCTTTTAATGTAGCATAAGTATAGAAAACCTGCGTACAGTTTCGCCAGCTCTCCGAACCTAAGCGTTGTTGGGGCAGAAGGGATGGCGGGCGTCTCCGTCCCGCCTGCTTGCCTAGAGTCTGTCCCCAACTCCCCCATTCACCACCATGAGCTCAGGTCTAACAAACCTCAGCCCCCTCCAACCGACTCCACCCGGAGGTGAGATTGTCCTCACGAGAGACATGCTTAAACCACAGAACTCTGTCTTGCCATTGGTCGGATCACACAGTCTCAGTCCTGTCCTGCAGTAATGGTAGACAAACCGTCAGTCTGTTGTGTTGATTAGACGTTTCAATACGAGAACACAGCCATTTGTGTCCGGAGTGAATTGTGGGTATGCTCGTCTCACTCTTTAATGCATCTTGCCTGTGAAAGGCACACATTATTTTATGCTACTTTGTGTGCATGATCAATTGTGCGTTTCAATGTCCTTATTGTGGCAAGAATATTATCACAAATCGGACTGAAAGTTCACGTAAACTGCAGTGTGTGATCACACAATGGCATTGGAATGTTAACGCGAGCATGCGGTTGATGTCATCACGTCATCACATAGCAGTCACGAGTATGGCTCCGCCCATTAGCTGTACTCCGCCCTTCACATCTCATGCATTTAGTTGTTTTGTGGTTTTAAAATGAGCTATTCTTATGATGAACAGCTATTCCTGCTATTTCTGCCCACGTTAAAATCAGGAATAGGAAGGTGTTGTGCACAGTTGAGAGACGGGAGATAATATTAGAGCGTTTCTGGTAGAGGGGCATATTTTATTTATTATTTATAAGGAAACGGTTCAGCTTGGCATATGATTCTTTGATGCTTGAACAAGGAGGGCAGTTTCCTATTGGTCAAGAGACACTGCAATGTGTGCTGTGGTAGTTACAGATGTCAAATTTTAGGAATATTCTTGATGTCAACAAAAAAACAGTCTATAGTAATGATTACCAAATGGAAATAATGTAAATACACATTTACAGTGGCCACCAAAAGTATTTAGACTCTTATAACAATTGGATGTATTGCCACACTTTTAACTGTCTGAATGTGATCACAGAATTTTTTTTGTTCCATAATTAACTTATTTTTCAGAAATAGTGTATGCAATGTCTTTTAACCCAAAGTTAAGGTGGTTTTAAAGAATGTATTTAATAAGGCCTATTTGTGTCTTATTTATTGTAAAAACACATTCAAAAAACATTTCATAAAAACATTCAAGGTTTTCTAATATGAAGAAACGTTCTTTCAGTAACATTAATAGAATGTTCGTTCATTAAAGTTATCAGGTCTTTAATAATGTTCTCAAAATGTTAGCACAAAAACATAATTTATGCATTGTACATCGAATTATGTTTTTCTGAAACGTTTTAGTTGGACGTTCGACTAATTTTTTTTTTTTCAACATTCACAACATTCAAAAGTAATATTCTCTTTCTATAAAATTCATGTGTATACCAAAGAAAAAAAACATTTTAAAATACTGGACATTTTGAACATTAAGGGAACATTCAGAAGTAATGTTAACTTAATGGGAATGTTAAGCATTCAGAATATATTTTAATCTTTCTTTAGTACAAATCCCACTTCTAATCTATTGCATTGCCATTCAAAGTGTGGCTTAAGTGTCCACATACTTTTTGCGGCCACTGTACACAAGTATAGCTCTTCTTAGATAGTATCTCCATGCAATAAAGTGGCGACTCAATGTGGAAGTGTTTGATTAGGATTTGCAACTACACTTTCCTTTAATGCTGCTGCAGTGTAACTGGTTGTGTTTGACTTTTCTGTGTTTTGTGCAGCCCTCGTAAGACTGAGGATTCAACTGTAGCACCAAAAGAACAGCAACCACAAGAGCTATTTTCACAGTACTTCTCCTTTTAAATTTTTCAAGACACTCGACTGAAGAGCATGTGAAACTGCAGTTTTCAATAATCCATTCGTCTGTTCTTGATATCTCACTGTGAGTTTGTTATTTTCCCTTTTGATATGGGCAGATACTTGATTTAAAATGAGATGCACATTCATTTCATATACTATTCATAAATAACAAGTCTTTTCTGGATGGACTAAAACTGTTGGAATACCAATGTCTTGCCAGTTTTGAAATAAATTGCACAGACACTTATATATTTTGTATTATACTGTCTTGTTGTGAAATAACACGTCATCAACTGCAAAAGAAAAAAAAGTATCTATGAATATATGCGTTCCCAGCATAGTAACAGGACTGCATGTCTTTGAACTTTTTTCCCGCCATTTTAACACAGTCTCATCCCAAGAAGTCATATAACTGACGTCTTGGGACGTCTTTTGACCATACGTCAACATCCGCCTTTTTAGGGTACCCTTAAACGTCGGTTACATGACGATCCCGGGCCGTCATACAACTGACGCTTTACCTTTAACGTCGGTTAGGTGACGGGGTAGGTTTAGGGGTAGGTTTAGGTCTGGGGTAGGGTTAGGCAGTGGCGCCTCCAGAAATTTTTCGTAGGGGTGGCCAGATGGGGCCAGTTAAAATTTTGGGGTGGCACACCAAAACTACAGTATAAACCATAATTTCAGAATTGTTTTCTACTGTTGTAATAAACCAGCCTGTAGAAAACTATCAGAAAGACTTAAGGAAACTCCTACTGATATACTTTGGTTTATTGTGTAATATTTAATGTTACTAATGATATTATTAGGGCCCAACTAATATATATTACATTGTATATAATGATATATATTATATGATATATAAGGGTCCTTGTCCCACAGCAAATTTCCAGATACTTACATAATTGTGATGAATTTAATCATTTTTAAGTTATTAGTGTGCATGTATTATTAGTTAAAATGTATTATGAATTTTTAATACACTTAATGAGTGTATACATCAGCAGCAAAAAGTAATTCTTGAAAAAATCTGCACAGTAATTTTATAAAATCTAAATATGTTAATAAAAACAAATTACTATTAGTTCTCTTTTAAAATTCAATCAGGCAATCATGTCACAATTTTATATTTATATATTAATGTCAAGAATTCAGAAGTGCATAGCCCTAACCCTAACCCCAAACTACAAATAAATTATATACAATTAAATTATGCTTATTTAAAATGTATTGAGCAGGCTAGGTATAACAAAATATATTGGCTTTTAATAATATTTCAGTGCGCAAACCCATGATTGAGCCCGTTCTTGCATGATTACATGAAAAACATCGCATTTAAAAGCTCATGTCACAAATCGAAAAAATGTTGAGCGCACAAATCCAAGTGCGATTTGTTCCTTTGTTTCACAGTTATTGTGCGTTTGATGCCGATTTATAATCCTTGTGATATACGTGTGATCTAACAGAACACGGTAGTGAGTCGCTTAAAAACAGCAACAAACTCCAAGAAAATAAAGTAATTTTATGCGAATATACAGACTTTTATCTACAGATCATGCATTTAAAATGACAATATATCATATTGGAGAGAGTTTTACGGTGCATCCAAGAGGCGCGCGTGCTGTTTGAATATGAATGGAGAATGATGACAGTCGCAGAGGAGGGAAAACGAGTTTATACTTTAATTATGTAAATATACTTCTGTCCCTCACATTAAGCTATGGAATGACTTCAGATGACTTTGTCACCCAAACTGACGTGAAAAAAGCGGGAGGCGCCGAAAAGCGCGCTGTTTGCATCCTGTCCAAACGTGGCAAAAACACACCTAAAAGCTGCTGTATACCATTTGGCACTTAAAAAGCACGTCACGACACATAATTCCCCGTCTTCTTTTACTTAAGAATATTTTTGACTTATTTATAAAATGCATAACTGATGCTACAAAAATTAATACTGGCCATTGGGGTGGCCAATGGGTGGCCAGGAGTCGGCCAGGGGTGGCCATGGCCACCCCTGGCCACCCCCTGGTGGCGCCATTGGGGTTAGGATCCGATAACGTCATCTAACCGACGTTTAAGGGTACCCTTGACGTATGGTCAAAAGACATCCCAAGACGTCAGTTATATGACGTCTTGGGATGAGACGTTCCGTAATTTATGACACTACGCTTGTTATATACGGTATTATCACTGATCTATATAGAATGACCAGTGGCTATTATACATCTTCTGAAAGAGTAAGGAATCTCCGGATCAAAACAAGTGATAGTATGTAAATTGCTTGTAAACATGTAAACTAACACGATCATCAAACATTTAACAGCATATAAATCAAAATGGCCTGAGTTTACTGAATGATATGTTGACCCATGAAGAGGTATAGGACTGTGCGAGCTTTGGGGGTGTTGAAAGAGTCGGCCTACTTGGTCTGTTTTCATTAATGTTCTAAATCCAACCCGGACGTTGTCTTTGACGAAAGCTAAATTTTCTCAAGGTTTGATTTAAAAAACGATTGCATGAAGCTTGAATAAAATGTTTGTTCGTTTGTTTAACTCTTTCCAACCACCTGCATTTTTGATAGTTTTCACCTAAATATCATGGCCCCCAGAATAATTTTTGTATGAATATCTGAACATGCAATATATCAAAAGAAAAAAAAAAAACATCCTCTGCTTTTGAACCCCCCAAAAAGTTTTGGTAATGCTTCCTTTTACAGTACAGTACTTACAGTGTACTTACCTAGAAAGTACTGGCTAATATAAGGTAAGTACATGGAACAGGGGTAGGTTTAAGGGTAGGTTCAGGCTTAGTACTAGTTATTATCCAGTAATTCTATGGGTAACAGAACTGAACTGAAAGTTTTTACCGCTTGTTTCTGATTCGTGTTTTCCTGTGTTTTAATCCGGGGATTCTGTACTCTTTCAAAAGATGCCTAATAGATGAAAACACTGAAAGCCAGAATACAGTATATATGTTGTGTGTTCAAATATTCATATGACAAAGTATTTTGGGAGTGATGAAAAGTTTGTGAAAATGATGCAATATTTTTTTTAACAACAAAACAAATGTTTAAAAAATGTTGGCAGGGAAAGAGTTAGGAATAGTTTACCAAACAAATTTATTTGTCTTTATAAAAAAATATATATATATATATCATTTGTTTCTGTACCAGTACTTTTCATAGTGACAAGCTGCCAAATAGGACAAAATTCATAATATTTGCATTATATTTAAATTATTCTGAAGAAGGTGGGGGGGTGGTAGTGGTGGTGGTGGTGGGGGGGGGGGGGGGGTTCTCAAGTGAGGTTTGTGAGGAGGGAGAGTATAAATTATTTAAAATACTTGAAATGCACTTTAAATACTTAATCCGGCACTTTGTATGGTTTTCCACTGTACTTTCAGTGACTTCAACAGGATCTGCACATGGCTTATTTCTTACAACTTTTGTTTAAAAAATTCAGTCAGTTAGAACATTTAAAACAAACATTCTCTTTATTGGTTGTCCACATTTAAAAACATCCTTAAAATTCCCCATTTTCTCTCTCTCTCCCAGATCATGTTTACAGGAAGTGTAAACAGACAGAGCGTTTAAGTGTAATTCACCTCGGTGACCTCTGCTTGTGAATAATATATGATTTCTGGGACTGACCTATAAATTTTGCATTTCAACACAACAATTACAAAAATGTAGTTTTTTTATGGGGATATTTACATAAATGACTGAGGAATTGCTATCCTCTTGTAGCCCACCATTGGGAACAACTTTAGCCTGTAATTACAGCCATTTTGATGTTAATTCTTTGTGTCTTTTTGAACAGTTCAGATGACTGCTTCCTTATGGGAGGTCTACATTCATATACAAAACATGAATCTGAACCTAATTTTTTATTGGGAAAATATATGCTTATTGTTTTAGGAAGAATGCAACAAACATAAATGAAAAAAAGAAAGAACAGTGCCCTCATATCATCAGGAAATTGACATCGTCATTGGTAGGACATTTTCATTTCCTTAAAATCGTCCAAGATCTTGAACAGCTCATCTTGTGATTGGCCGGTTGTCATCTTTTGGTGTCACATGAGCAAGACGATAATGTAGATGAGCAGCAGGCAGATGAGGATGAGGGAGAAGTTGATGATGAGATCTTGTAGATTGCGCTTGGTCTGCGGGTTCACTTCGATGTTGGACGCCCTCCGAATCGCTGACCGCGTCATGTGCTGCACCTTCTCCATCCTGATGTAAAGACTGCAGACTAGTGGAACAAAGACGGATGGAGATGGTGGTGTTGTGGCGTTCTTGTGGTGCTTTATGGGAAAAGAAAAAAATTCTATTTTAAGAGGATGATATAAGTTTTAAAAATAACAATATAACAGCTGATTTGACTTGTAAGTGTTATATGTGTCCTGATGTGGGAGGCTCTATCTTTATTTAACCTTCTGATGCATGTTCACTACAGTAGACAACACAAGCTTTTTGTAACTTTCAGGTTGTGATGTTACAGCCTTACCACAATTCAATATCACTGTCCTCATGCTCTTTATATTTTCCCTCATCCTCTCCTTGGGTAATTTTGACCTGAGATTAATTTTAGATTTTTTTTTTTTTAATTGAGTGTTCATTGGAGTGGTCCAAGACCTTACGAATTTTATCATACTAAATAAATAATAAAATAAATAAATAATCTAGAACAATCCAGAACAAACACGAGTGGAAGAAGCAGAATGAACCCCAAAGATTAAAATAGGTCCCTCCACCTTCGGTGCTTGGCCCCTAATGAAGGCATGAGACTATAGAACATCCCCATAGAACAACACACACACATACACACACACATACACACACATACAATCAAAATGGCTGATGAAAGTGATGCATCAAACCACTGAGATATTTACTGCCACTCAATAGAGACATGATTTGAATACATGCGAAATACATGAATACATGAATTAAATAATCTTTCTGTATTTTTTATATAAGCATTAAGAAAATCTAATTTATTTTTTTTAAATATTGTTTCATTTTATCTTTATTAAATAATAAATAAAAATATAATACATTTCAATGATTTCTTTGTACTATATAATTGTACTTTATTTATTTAACATGAATGAATTTATTCCTTTAATATCAAAATATTTTTTAAGAAAAAAGAGAAAAGTTTATATATATATATATATATATATATATATAATTAAATAAAACATATTTTATTTCCCAAAACATAAAGCATTTATTTTTCTCTTTTATTTTTCTTCCTAATATAACAATTTATAATTCATGTATGAGGGGGTAATGTAATTAATCTACAAAAATATTAAAGGAAATTAAAAATGCCTTGTAGATATCACAAATAGGCTACCACGTAGCTCTTTATTTATAAGGGATTCTTTAATAACAATGGGAACCTTACAATCAGATTATGTCATTGTTTTTATTCATAATTGTCTTCCATATTTGCCATTTGCCAAAGTGATCTGATTAGCATGAACACACTATAGCAGCACTCGACTGTTAAAGAGCATTCACTGCTGTACTCTTATACCCTCTTTAGGGCACTCGTGTTAAAAGTGTGAAGGACATGTATCCGTCAGTGACAGCCACTTGTCTGACAACTAACGATATACTCTTATCAACTGTCTCCAGATAAATGTGCTCAATAATTACAAAATGCACATGCTCTGGATGTGGCAGTCAATCGCGTCACTTTAATGTTGACACTTCTTTTAAATTAAATTACAGATTGTTAGTACATTCTTTCGGGTGCTCATTCTCTTGTACTGATGTATGGGTTTATTAAATTCCAAGTAAGACAGTCCTGAATAATTTTCCAGGAACAACATTCTTGTTAAAAAAGCTGATTGACCATTAAAAAGACAAGGTGGTGTCTCTCTCTCTCTCTCTCTCTCTCTCTCTCTCTCTCTCTCTCTCTCTCTCTCTCTCTCTCTCTATCTGTCTCTCTAGAATTACAGAGACCCTGTATCACCGTTGAGACCTCAAGTGCAGCCCTTTAGCATTGGATAAACAAACATTAGCTAGATGACAAAAATAGAAATATCACAACAAAAGCAGAGTGGGTCAAGACTTAACTTGATCTCAATTTAAAGACACCAAAAGTCAGTATTTATCAGGGGAGGGCTTGCATTCCAGTCCTGTGATCCAGAGACTATTATAACCGCTTAGCTGTAAAGTAAACACTAGCGTCTGTGGTCTCACTGTATTGAAGTTGAATAAAAAGCAACTAGATTCGCCTTTAATTCAATTTCAAAAAACTATACAAAAGTGTACTGGTGGTGCAGTTAAAATAAATAGAATATCATCAACGCACATTTTTATTCCCATGAACCTACACTCTTTAAAACAAAGGTTCCTCATTGGCTTGGATGGTTTCATGAAGAACCTTTCGGTACCTTTCCATTTCATAAAAGGTTCTTTATAGTGGAAAAAGATTTTTCTATTATTAAAATTCACACTAATTAAATACTGTTCACTGAAAGGTTCTTTGGAGGACCAAAACCTTATGGATCCTTTATTTTTAAGGGCGTATATTACAGTTCTTCTACATCAAATTATTGTTTGACTTTGACCGACTGTTTTCTGTTTACTGATTTACATGCAAACAAATTTTATGAGAGAAGGATTCCAGTACAGGATGCAAATGTTTTTGGTGTTCTTGCTACGGATCATCCTCTATGTCCTTCGGCATTGATATTTTTCATATCTTCCACTATTTTCTGATGTTAACCACATGCAATGACTAGCAAATCTTAATATTTTACCTAATTTGTAAATATTATTTTAGCTGTGATAGTAAATAGTTGAAGGGAAGATGTACTTGATTTAAAGTGTTTTTCTTACCCGTTAAATGGCAGCCAAAGAAAGAAGCAGTCCTTTTCAAATATAAGGAAAAGTGTGAACCAGCAGGAAAATGTTGGATGTCGAAACACAGGCTCTCGGGACACGCTACAAAGTTTATAGGAGGAACTGAAAGGGGTGGGGAAAACAAACGGGAGGGCGGTAGATGCAAAGGGAACACATCCCCATCTCAAGATCACAGGACGGGCCTGTTTGTAGCGACTCCTCCATCCAGTGTTTGTTGTGATGACACACGACTGATGAAGGAAGTCAATGATGGATCATTTTCCTTCCAAACTCTAGTTTATAGTAAATAGAGAGTGATATAGAGCAGGACTGTTAGGACAAATAAAGATATGAAATATATGACTAATACAAAGGTAATTACTTAAAGATTTATCACTGTCTATAAGAACATAAATATTATAAATTATTTTAGCCATATTACATTCATCTCTACTATGCTAATATTCCCTTTCCTGCAGTGTGTAATATAGCTGTTTGTGAATGTCAAATGCCTGCTGTTTTAAAGAAGTGCATGATAAATAAAGTTATTGTCTCCTAAAAAGAGGCCGAAAAGAGTCGTCATTAAAGGGATACTCCACTTTTTTTTGGAAATAGGCTCATTATATATATATATATATATATATATATATATATTGGTGGTCCTCATATGAAAATATTATAGCACAATACTAACAAGAGGGAAAAATTATCTTACCACCCAAAGAAACAATGTAAATATTATAAATGTCACAACAAAAGTGTAAATGAAACATGCAAATGTAAAGACAGTTCCTCATATGTAAATGATGATGTTTGTTCATATTTATTCTGGTGCTGTTTGCTTGAGTGATTTTATACTAAACTTTTGGGGCTCAATGTCAACAGTAATTGAAAATTGCTGTAGGGGAAATGAAAATAAAGGAAAACAACAACAATAGGACCATGCGGACTCGGAGACTCCTTTGTGTTAAGGAGCATTACAGTCTTTGGAGAACCTAAATCAAGCATTGGATAAATATTTGAAAAGCACACTGCTCTTATCTAACAGCCGAGGGATGCGTACAGGAATGTGTGCTGGTTGTGTTTTCCCTGGACTTGACTTTTCTGTCTTTGGCATGGCTCCACGTCTCCTTCTGCCCATCACATGCCGGGGCACAAGTGTGCGATTCCACAGCGTAAGCCCTGGTAGCACTGCGGCCTCCACAATAAAACTACAATAATAAACGAGAAGGTGTCAGTGCAATGATGAGTCATCACTGATGGATGAATTGAGCACAGGATAAGGCCGACTTTTATCCCATACTGCGTAGCGCACTATAAAACCCGAAACAGAGTATTTATCACTCACTCTCTGTGGATTTACTTGATGCTTGCTTTGAATGTAGGAAATGATTGCACAGTTTTAAAAAGGAATAGGGCTCAGGATGCGCAAGAGATCATGTGGTATTTCTTGTTTGTCTTTGCTCTCGGTCTGTTTTCTCACAGCTGCAGAGAGCAGAAATGGTGTCAGTCGACAGAAGATGCAGAGGACCCTCATCATCCAGCGCTGTCAACACCTCTTGGTTATGGCAGATGGATGGCTCTGAACAGAAATGTCAGGTCAAGGAAGGTGCAGCTTTTCCACAGGATAAGAGATGAGGCCTGCGTCACATGTCTAACACGTAGCAATGACATTCTGCAAAGGTGGCGTCTGGTGCGCTGTGGCAGAAGAGGTTGAGATCTGGGTGTTTACATGGGTTATTTCAACAGGGGTTCACCACTTTCTCCGCAAAAATGCTGGAATGCTGATTTATTAGAGCTTTGTTGGTATGAACAATCCATGTTTCAGACTAACGCTTTGCTTCAGGTTCTAGATTTTATTCAAAAGTGAACAAAAGTTTCCTTGTAAGGGCTACAACAAACATTTAATTAGTAACTATTTATTTTATTAAAAAATTTTACAAACCATTACGACCCAAAAATGTATTTTATAGTAGCCTATACACTGTTTACACATTTTAAGAAATTCATATTTGTATTTAGCATGCAAGCGTGTGCCAAATTGTTCAATAGATATTTATCATTTTAAATGTTTTTATATATTTTATATAATCTCTACTCTTTTGAACTCTCTATTCATTAAATAATCCTGAAAAAATAGTTTCCACATCCTAGATACATCCCGCATCGTGGTTTCTACAAAAATATTAAAGTGCCCCAATAATGCTACGTATTTTAAAGTTTCCTAATGTTGTTTTGGAGTCTCCTACAACAGGTTTACATGCATTAAAGGAGTAGTTCACTTTTGAAAAAACTTTTGCTGATAATTTGTCATCCAAGATGTCCATGTCTTTCTTTCTTCAGTCGAAAAGAAATGAAGGTTTTTGATGAAAATATTCCAGGATTTTCTCCATATAATGGACTTCAATGGGAACCAAACGGTTCAAGGTCCAAAAGGCACTTTCAGTGCAAACTGCAAACTGTTCAAAGGACTTAAAACGATTCCGGATGATGAATAAGGGTCTTATCAAGCGAAACGATCGCTCATTTAATAAATAAATAACAGTTTAAGTTTTATAAGCTGAAATGCTTGTTGGATAATGCTTGTTGGAAACGTTGGATTAAGAATGTAATTAATTAACCCAATGGCTGGGTTTGTCCATATTTGACCCAAAGTTGGGTTAAAACAACCCAGCAATTTTTAGAGTGTATTCATAACATGTGTCATGTCATGATTATAAAGGTGTCATGTTATGCACACCCCTTCAAGTAAAGTGTTACTAAGTCATTGAGTCATTCTCGCTGCAAGTGAATCTGTTTAATCTAGTCTGAGTCATTTCTCTATAATGTTTTATAGCTTTGTTCATGGATTTTAAGATGTCATGCAAGCTGCCTCGTATACTGTAACTACCTTCTACCATGTGAAATGGCATGATGATGTTCAACTAAAAAAGATGCACACAGCCTTTGCTATTAACATCAGAAGATTTGAGAAGTGTGTTCACTCTCAGAAAAAAAGGTACAAAAGCTGTCACTGGGGCTGTACCCTTTCAAAAGATACACTTAAAGGCTGCATACCAAGGCTACATTAGCACCTAAAATGTACATATTAGCACCTAAAATGCACATATTAGCACCTGAAATGTACATAGTAGCACCTGAAATGGACATATTAGCACATGAAATGGACATAGTAGCACCTGAAATGGACATATTAGCACATGAAATGGACAAAAGTTTACCTTTTGAAAGGTACAGCCACAGTGACAGTTTTTGTACCTTTTTTTTCTGAGAGTGTTCTCGTCCCTTTTAAAAATCGCTATACGTAATAACATGATTGGTTTAATTTTTTTTTTTTTTTTTTTTTTTTGCATTTAGCATTGTTTTCCCCCTGCTGTTTCATCCTGTAGTGGCACTAGATGTAAATTATTATATCCAGGCCGAAATTGGAAATAGATGAGATGTAATGCATACAAGAAATGAATATCTAGTGAGTTATTAGCAGGGTTTTCAGGGACACAAGCAGACAGATTAACACACCTATCACACTTCCCCCGGCTCTGTAAATTAAAGAGCTCTCGGGAGGGATTTGGAGTGAATGGAGAATGCCTTGAACTATTTTTATACACATGCACATTCACATCTGCCCTTATATGGGAACTGAGACATAGCTGGACACAACATTTTACTAACCAAGAGATTAAAAAAATGCTAATTGCGTTTACTTATATTGCTTACTTTTAATCAGGTTGTCAAGCACCGTGAGTCATATTCTAGGGATTTTCCTTAACCGCTTGTTGGATGTTGCAAACAAGGGTCTCCCAGAATAAACTTCCTTTGTTCCCACAAATCCTCCACACTCTAAATTAAACTTGCACAGCGATCTTAGCATGGTTGTGGTGGGCTGATCCTAGGAGAATCACCCTAACCAAACTTTCACTGCAGTCCCCCAGCTCTGCAAACACTCCCACACTTACGTGTTAAAGCAGGTGTGAGGGATTTTGCAGAAGCATGACAGACCTATAGCTTTAAACGTGTTTAGAAAATGACCTCACGGGTGCCTTATTACAACAACTTCCGTAAAATATGCTGCCAGTACATTTTTGTTACATCAAAATATTATTATAAGGATGGCCTGTCAATAAGCAGGGCCCTGTGATGATAGGAATGTATAGTATACACTTCTGATTCGCCACTCATAAAAATGTTTCCCCAGGCCTCATGAATTTAAGCAGCGGCAGTATGGAATGAGTGTCATGCTTAAGGGATTGGCCTTGGCTCAGAGTAAATCCAGATTATTAATCCATTGATACTCGGTCTGGACAGTGCTGTCGTCGTCCTGTCTTGGATTGCAGTTATTTATGTATATATAGTTTAGACAGAGTCTTTTTTTTTTAAAGTTTATCATGTTTTCCACAGAAATATTAATCAGTTTTCAATATTGATAATAATTAAAAATGTTTCTTGAACAGTAAATCTGAATTTTATGATTTCTGAAAATTCATCTTTATTCACAGGAATAAAATATATTTCAGAAAACAGCTATTTTAAATCGTAATATTTTACAAAATGACTGTTTTTACTGTATTTTGTCAACCTTGGTGTGCATAACAGACTTCTTTCAAAACATTAAGGAATTGTATATGTATTGAACAGCATTCATAACCTTATATCACTTTCATAATTCAATATGTTTATGAAAATATGTGAGGAACTTGATTTTATCCATGTGCATTGGGAATTGATTGGATTATAAAAAGTAGGTCTTACATCAAATTAAATCGAATATGACTTCAAGTTTGACTGTTGTGGACAATTAAACTGCATATCATGAAAAATGTTTAACTGATATTTAATTTAATTTCACTATAGCTGACATCAGTTAAAAAAAGACTGTATTAAAAGGTAAATGGGGTTTATCATGCTACGTACATCTACATACATAAATCCTGTAATTTACATCAAATTGTTTCATATGGCATTTACTGATATCGCATCATTGGGGTCTCAAATACCAAGCAAATAATATATAATAATAACTAACTCTGATATTCATGCTCTGTTCTTTTGATCTGCCCGCTTGATATTTTAAGCCTGGCGAGGAGACAACTTGGACAAAGACAGTGGAAAAACATTTCTGCTATTTATATGGTCTGATTAATGTTCAGAGCTTCTCATGTGATAAAAACATAAACAAGTACATCTAGTTCATTGTCACATCACAGGGTCAGTCTTTGTGGATTTAAAGAGCAGCACCTTATCAACGGGACCGGCAGCTTAATTAGACACATCACTGAAAGTCCTCTTGTTTTCAGACACCGCGGTCCTCCTGCCTCATGCATGTTTTGCATGCTGTATACATGCAATAACCCACAAAAGGCAAATTATCTAAACCACTACCTAGTCTATAATCAACATGAAGGGCGTATATAAGCAAATCTCTTCCGTAAACATGCAGCATTTTTGAATCATTAATGTTCTGTCAAATGGAGCTTGAGAAAACTTTGTAAAGGGAAATGTTACCCAAAAATGAGGGACATAAAAGAAGATATTTTGAGATATTTTTTTTTGTCCATAAATGTCAAAGGAAGTCAATGATGACCAGAAGTGTTTGGACCAGCATTGTTCAAAATATCTTCTTTTGTGTTCCACGGAAGAAAGTAGGCTAAGTCAGGTTTGGAATGCCATAAGGAGAAAATGATGGCAGAAGTTTTTTGGGTGCGCTTTCCCTTTAAATAATGCCGAAAACCCACAACTGAGGCTTCATCTGATATTGCATACCATAGTTTGTGAAAAGAATGTAAATACTATGTAAATACAATGAAGGAGATTAATTTAACCATCAGAAACTCAAAATGATATGTTATCTGAACTAAATAAATTATTTAAGTTGATTTGACAAAAGAAAAAATGTGATTACTTCACTGTAAAAAATATTGTTGGTTTAACTTAAAAAAGTAAGTAACCTGGGTTGCCTTAAAATTTGAAGTTGATTGAACTGGAAAAAGTGAGTTAATACAATGAAGGAGATTAATTTAACCATCAGAAACTCAAAATAATAAGTTATCTCAACTAAATAAATTACTTTGTATTATAAAGTTGATTTGCCAAAAGAAAATATGTTGTGGTGTTTAAGACAGGTTCTTTTACAAGAAATGTACTGAGAAATTGACTTAAGCTTCAGCAAACAAGTACAATAGGTAAAGAAATTATACTATAAAGATGGATGAATACGTCTTATCATATAAAAATACACATGATATCTCTGACTAAAGCAAAGGTTTTGTGAAGCATCACCACCTAGAGGGAAAGTCAGGTAAAACACACATTAGTTTGAATGAAAAACATGCTTGTTTGATACCACTGAAAATCATTTAAACTACTTTTATAAATATCATACTGTAAATGTGATTGTTGTTTGGTTTATAACTAACTTATTTTCAGTATTATCTGACAATGATGTCAATAGGGCTAGTAAACCCATTGCTTTAAGCTGAATGAACCTCAAGTACAACCCTGGTTCAGTACATTACTATTCTCAATCTATAGGCTTGTTTAAGTGGTTCTATACATTATCTGGTAAATCTGGCACTAAATACCTTTAACTGCTAAAGTGAGTAAGGCACCTAGTGTACGTTGTTATTGATAAAATTCACACTTTTCCTTCATTTTGAGCTGCAATTACACTTTAACCATTAAATAAACACTTCCTTGAATCCATCTACAACAACTGTAAAGATAAGAACTTTTATACTTCACAGCCAAGTGACCTTCAGTCTGTTTAATCTGTCTGCATGGTTATCCGCCAATAATATATGACACATACTTCGACGGTATTCTTACGAAACACCATTTCCATCTGCTTTCTTGTTAGACACACCTGTGCCACACGGACCAGGTGACCACAAACTTGGAGGGACTGTTAAAGGGCCAGTGTCCAGCCATGATTGCGTGTTACTGCTCGATATTTTAGGTTTTGGGAATATTAGTCATGTGAACATTTAAGCTACTGGTGTGCTTTGATTCAAGAAGTTTGGTTCATGTGAAATGGAAGAGATTTGTGGTGAAAGGAAGGAAATCGCAGGTTTAAAGTTTGTTTCAGCACTATTTCTGCTTATTTGTCTCAGAGCCTCATCATGTGATGAATGGCTTCTTGATGCCTCAGTTCAACCCATGGTAAGATTCTTAAGATTTGTTTATATGTAGTCTGGACCAGTATTGTTTTTTTTTTTTTTCTCAATATACTTGAGCCAATGTCTAAAATATTGTAATTGTAGACAGCCAGGAGTGGCTTCAAACAGTGTACGGATGCCATTTGCCAAAGTGAGTAGGACTACTGCCAAGTTTTGCCAAATTGATGTAATAAATTTACATATTAATTGCATCTTTTGCTTCTGTTTCTGCTTACTTGTTGGTTTACAACCTTTCTGTCCAGATGTTGTGTGTCCGCTCGCAGCACCTTATTCAACCTGGATTGGCTCTCATAATATAACTATGAGCTGGGAGTCCCTGAATCAGTCTGATGTGGTGCATATTCTTCAGTGGACCGGTCCTAGTCTGTCTGGGATTTGGGAACAAGCAGAGGTACTGAATGATTTTATGTTTACAATATGTTTAATGTTTAATAATTATTTGTTGCTTTTGTACATCATACTTTATTAATGAGAGATATACAGCATCATGCATTTGGATACAAAGAATATTCAGGTTATGTTTAATTAAAAAAAAAAGAAAAAACATTTTTTCATCTAAAAAATAAAGACTATTTTATGACCATTCAAATAGTTTACATTGTAACATTGTTTTAATGACAATTTCTCACATATCTGTCCATATAAATGTTTTGGTAATGCTTCCTTTTACAGTCCAGTTACCAATGTAAATAATATGTGCTTATTTTAGTAACTACAATTACTGGGTAATAACTAGTACTAACCCTGAACCTACCCCATGTACTTACCTTATATTAGCCAGTACTTTCTAGGTAAGTACACTGTAAGTACTGTAATGTAAAAGGAAGCGTTACCAATGTTTATATATATATATATATATATATATATATATATGCACATCTGTAAAAAAATGGCTTGTATAATTTCTTTTGTTGCCACTTTTTAAGTACAATCAACTCGTCATTTTTACGTCGTGTTCGTACGATGTTTTTTACAATGTTTACGATTTTGTACGATTTTTTGTATGATGTTTATGTTATTTCATCTTAAATTATATTAAACTGACTTAAAATCTTTTCTAACTTAAAAAAAAAGTTGAAAAATGTACTCTAACCATAACCCTAACTTATTTTTGATGAGTTAAAACGATGTAAAACCATGTTGTCATAACTTATTGATCAAAACTTGGCATGAAATATCACCTGTACATTTCTTTACAGTTTGTTTTGCATAAGAATAATCATTTTGGCAATGCTTTGTTTTTTTTCCTCATAGAATGTTACAGAATCAACATACACCGTCAAACACTTGGAACCTTTTACCTACTATAAGTTCAGGCTTTGGGCGATGATAGCAGAAATACACGTGTGTTCTCCAGCAAGCCCTTGGTACCAAACAAAACCTTTTGGATGTAGGTTAAATCGACAGTCTTTTTGCATTATGTTTCAAAATCAGTTGTTTGGGAGCTGTTTAAAATGTTTCTCTTTCAAAAGTGCCCTCCAGCCCGTCCATTGAGAGTATTGAGAGTGTGTCTGGACAGAGTGTGGAGGTTCGCTGGTCTCTACCTGAGAAACCAGGAGGACCTATCTTAGGCTTCAACCTCAATCTCACATCCAATGAACACGTCATCAGTGTCGCAACAGGAGGAAATGTATTCTTCAACACATTCTACCCAACGATCCATAACACTACATATAGGTAGTGTGTGCATACACAGTCTCCTCATTTTTGTAGATATGCATTTTAAACTTCAATTCAACATAGAATGCAATATACAATGCATTTAAAGGGTTAGTTCACTCAAACATAGCTCACCCTCATCATGTCGTTGGTATTTGCACTATGCAGTTTGATGTTATTATTTTTTGTTGATATAAAATCATGCTTGTACTTACCGTGTCTTACACAGGATCTCAGTAGCTGCTGTAAATGAAGAGGGCCAGGGTTCAGTTGCTGAAGGCAGCATAACAACACCAGCACAAGTTGGTTAGTTTATGCTCACAGTGAAACTTTCCTGCAAAGATGACCCTAATTTTGCCAAGTAGGATGCTTCCTTGGATATAATTATTTTAATGGTCCTGGAGCAACATTCCTTTTGCTAAAATTGTAAATTAATAATAAACATTTTCTATTCGAAAATATTTAGTGATATTTTTATATCTGCAATTTCTTTCATATAATAATAATACATTATAATAAAGTATTATTTCACTGTAAATATACATTACCGTTCAAAAGTTTGGGGACAGTATGTTTTTTAAAGAAATTAATTCTGTTAATCAATAAATTGGTCAAAAATGACAGTAGAGACCATTTACAATATAATGTTACTAAAGATTTCTGTTTCAAATATGTCTTTTGAACGTTTTAATCAACAAAGGATAATACACAACTGTTTTCAACACTGATAATAATAAATGTTTCTTGAGCAGCAAATCAATAGCATTATTATATTATGTTATTGTATTAATGAATATTATAACCTGTATTAACATGAATTTTGAAGGATCATCTGACACTGAAGACTGGAGTAATCCAAGGAATAAATAACATTTTTAAATATATTAAAATAAAATAAAAAGAAAAACAGTTATTTTAAAATATCGACATTTTGCATTGTTAACTGTATACGTATTTGATCAAATAAATGCAGCCTTGATCATAAGAAACGTCTTTCTGCCATAATCACGTTTTTTTATGCCATAATCACGTTTTTTTAATAATTATGTTCATCTGTGCACTCATCAATCACCATCATTATCACATGTTTGCTCAAGTAGCTTTTGAGTGTTTTATTTTGATGTATTTGAGCTCTGAACCTTCGTCTTTGTGAACTTTATACAAAACTAGCTGTGACACTTTCAAAAACATTAAAATAAAAAGAAATCTTACCAGCCTCAAACTTTTAAATATTGGCACCAACATTGGAAAAGCATATCAATTTCCTTTAAACCAACACCAAACTTAAAATCTGAGTATGTTAATGCAAGAACTACTTGGTCAAATCACTGAAAGCTTCATGCAGCCAAAACACTTCAACTCTTCTTTTACTGTTTCTCAATACATTGTGTTTGCAATGACTTGAAATAAACAATCTTATCGCTTCATCTGTGATGCTTTTCAGAGCAGAATGGAGGCCGTTGGGTCTTTGTGTCCAGATGGAACTCTTTAAGGATGAGAGAAGAGGATGCAGATTTCTTCACTGCAGCACTGTGTCTCTCAGATGGTCTAATCCAGAGCAACATCACAGGTCCATTCCTCTGCACATCAATACATTTTTAACATCTCCATATACACTCACCTAAATGATTATTAGGAACACCATACTAATACTGTGTTTGACCCCCTTTCGCCTTCAGAACTGCCTTAATTCTAAGTGGCATTGATTTAACAAGGGGCTGAAAGCATTCTTTAGAAATGTTGGCCCATATTGATAGGATAGCATCTTGCAGTTGATGGAGATTTGTGGGATGCACATCCAGGGCATGAAGCTCCCGTTCCACCACATCCCAAAGATGCTCTATTGGGTTGAGATCTAGTGACTGTGGGGTCCATTTTAGTACAGTGAACTAATTGTCATGCTCAAGAAACCAATTTAAAATGATTCACGCTTTGTGACATGGTGCATTATCCTGCTGGAAGTAGCCATCATTGGATGGGTACATGGTGGCCATAAAGGGATGGACATGGTCAGAAACAATGCTCAGGTAGGCCGTGGCATTAAAACGATGCCCAATTGGTACTAAGGGGCCTAAAGTGTGCCGAGAAAAACATCCCCCACACCATTACACCACCACCACCAGCCTGCACAGTGGTAACAAGGCATGATGGATCCATGTTCTCATTCTGTTTACGCCAAATTCTGACTCGACCATCTGAATGTCTCAACAGAAATCGAGACTCATCAGAGCAACTCTTTCCTATTTGTAGTAGAGATGTGTTGTACCTGATGGGGTCTTCTGCTGTTGTAGCCCATCCGCCTCAAGGTTTTGTGGCTTCTCAAATGCTTTGCTGCATACCTCGGTTGTAACGAGTGGTTATTTCAGTCAAAGTTGCTCTTCTATCAGCTTGAATCAGTCGGCCCATTCTCCTCTGACCTCTAGCATCAACAAGGCATTTTCGCCCACACGACTGCTGCATACTGGATGTTTTTCTCTTGTCACATCATTCTTTGTAAACCCTAGAAATGGTTGTGTGTGAAAATCCCAGTAACTGAGCAGATCGTGAAATACTCAGACCGGCCCGTCTGGCACCAACAAACATGCCATGCTCAAAATTGCTTAAATCACCTTTCTTTACTCATTCTGACATTCAGTTTGGAGTTCAGGAGATTGTCTTGACCAGGACCACACCCCTAAATGCATTGAAGCAACTGCCATGTGATTGGTTGATTAGATAATTGCATTAATGAGAAATTTAAAAGATGTTCCCAATAATCCTTTTGGTGAGTGTATCTTAAATATCTCAGTTGTTTCTCATAGACAGTAAGAAGATACTAAGAACTAAAGTTTATCCCATTTTACAAAAATTCCCAAGACCAAATTATCTGAGCTATTACTACACACAATATTTTTATAGCTCTATACTTTGTCAACAATTACCTCCAAATCATTTATTGTAATGATTTAAGAGGGACGTTTGATACAAAAGGTGATATTTAAATTTAAATTAGCTTTGGAATAGCCACCTTTAGGCAATAAGAATTTCCTTTATTTGTAGATGGTCCTTGTTTTCTGGCTTCTCACTGTTTTTTTTGTTTTTTTACAGGGGTGGCAGTGCACTACAGTTCCAACCATGTCTACTTCTCTGAAGGGACTCGTATCTGGTCGAAAGGGGCTGGAAATCTAACGGACCACTTAGATCTCAAACTTCTGCACTCTGCCCCGATGGAGGTCACAGCACTGACCGTAGACTGGCTTTATCACAGGATTTACTATGTTTCCAGTGGAAGGGTGTGTATTTATCGTTAATTAGGGAATAGATGACGATTTAGACAACTTTAAATTGTACTTTCAAATCATTTGTTTTTGTACCAAATAATTAATATCACCACATTAAAAACAATATTCTGTAACTCCTTGCCATACAGACTTCCATTGTAATTACATTAATGTAAACAATATACTATGTTTCTAGTTGTACTGTATGCATTTACCTTAATTAGGGACTAAAATGACAACTTTAAAGATGAAATATAATATGTTTTTGTACTGAATAATTAACATGAACACTTTAAAAACAGTATTTAAATGTTCTGGAACATCCTACCCCATAGACTCCCATTTTGCATTAGAATTTGCACATTGTGTGTATTTATTTGCCTTTAAATAGGTAAATAAATGTTAATATCAAATCATATAATTTTTTTGTACAAAAAACTACCCAATGCATATATCTATTGTACTTGTGTTTACAAACTGAAGGGCAATTCCAAATGTAACAGATACCATACAGAGAGATGAATTAGTTTGAAAGTGGAATTTTATTTAAATAATGTCATCATACTTTATTTCCCACAAAACCCAAATGCAGGTCTACTATTGTGGACTGGATGACTGTTCCTTTCCAGTGGATTTAAATCTCAACCTTTCCAGTGACATTGTAAATATAATTGCAGATCCGTATAATGGGTGAGAATCATAAACATTATCAAATACTGTTTGGTTATGCTTGAATAAAGCAATGTCTCTGCTTAATATAAAGCTATAAAACATTGTATAAACCCTTTGCATTACATTATTTTTATAATATCCATTAGAGACAAGATTTTAGTTTATTATTTTGTTGGTTTTATAGGAATAGTTCACACAAAAATGAAAATTCTGTCATCATTTACTAACCCTCACAGTGTTCCAAGCCTGTTTGAAGTTCTTTCTGTTGAACACAAAATAAGATGTTTTGAAGAATGTCAGTAACCAAACTGACTTGCATAGCATTTTTTCCCCCCCATACAATTAAAGTCAATGGGGCCCATCAACTGTTTGGTTACCCATTCTACAAAATATCTTATTTTGTGTTCAACAGAAGAAAGTAAGTCATACAGGTTTGGAACAACAGGTTTGGAGAGTGCGTAAATGATGACATAATTACATTTTTGGGTGAACTATCCCTTTAAGTAAAGAGTAATTTAATAAAATTGAAAAATTGTATTGTCAGATGGCTGTTCTTGTTGCTGAGCAGTGGAATATACCGTTGCCCTCTTCCAGACGCCGGCTCAGGCCAACAACATGAGATAAGTCACATCGTAAAAACACATTCGGTCTCCAATTTTGTGGTCAGTTTCCCCAATAAGAGACTGGTTTATCACGACAAAAGTGATCAAACTCTCAACGCCACATCTATGGACGGATTATTTCCCATAACGCTGTACAAAAACATTAACTTTGAAGCAAACAGCATTGTTTATGATGATGATTTCTTCATGCTCACCAACGGATATGCACTTTATAAACAAGTTGGCCAGACTCAAGTGGCCACCTTCAATGAATTCACTATGGACTGTGATGTCATCCAAAATCAAAATGACGGATTTGGTAATCTCTGTGATTTTAGCACATCTGCACAACCATATCCTGTGCCACGAAAGCCAAGACATCTACAAGTCCTGTTTGGATCAGATAAAGCCAATGTCTATTGGGATAAACCTGAAAATATGATTGGAGCAAGTGAGTGATACCAAGTTAATAGCACTATTGGATTTTGTATTAGTAGGTGACAATTTCTTTTTTAATTTATATTGTTTATTAGTTTATTAAAGCCAGGTTTATTGGTTTAGATTTCATTTTGCCAAACCATACAGTACAATTGCTGTTGTCCATTAAATAAAAAATTAGTTCTGTTTCACACAGGTCCATCTGCCTGGCAAAATTGGACTTATGCTATAAACTGCTCTATGAATGGTTTGGTTGTGATGAGATTTAGTGTAAAAACTAGCACACATGTAACCGTCCCAGATCTGCAGAGCTCGCAGCAGTATAGCTTCACAGTCAGGGCTTGTTCTCCTTCTGGATGCTCCAGATCAGTCTCATATGAAGGAACAACTCTTCAGCCTGGTGATTATATTGATGCACTTTATCATTTACTTTAATGGTTTTAAAATGGCCACTATGTAAAAGTCATCTTTTTTTTCAGCCGATGAGCTCCCATATATTGCTGCTGCATGTGATGATGAAATATGGAGGCAAGATTTGGAGAGCATTGAATTAATGGAACCAATAGCATCTTATATTGGAGATGTGAAAGGTAAGAAACCAGGAAAATCATACAGTATATATGACATAACAGTGGAACCAACAGGTATTTCGTCTCTTTTGAACAAAGTCACAGTCACAGTGTTTAGTTCATTATGTTGACAATAGTGTTGGGGGGGAAACACATTACACAATCAGTAATGCAAGTTACCTTATCAGATTACTTTTTCAAGTAACTAATAAAGTATACTCATTACTTTTAAATTTACAACAACAAAAAAAATATCAGAGTTACTTTTAAAGTTTTTGTTTGAGTGTTCAATTTGAAACAATCCCAAGTAGTTTGTATTTATTTGCTGTGGGCCAGATGAGGGGCTATGGAACCCCAAAAGGGACAAAAAATATAAGATGGGAAGAAAAGTAGCATTATGATATGTGATCTTATTTAGAGCAATCCCGTTTGGTAAACTGAAAAATTGTGTATCTGGGTGATCAAATCCAAATTTTTCAAAGCAAAATTGGATATAAATAATATGGGATTTCCAAATCCAGACAATTCTGATCCAGATTAAACTTTTTAACAGCATCACCCTAGTGTGAAAGAGCCTTTACATTTGCCAAAAATAGATTTTTTTTTTTTCACAAAAAATAAATCTTACTTTCTAAGCTTTTCAACAGTAGAGTATTTATATAAAATGCATTCCACTTGTTTTTTTTTTTTTTTTTTTTTTTATATTTTAGTTTAAAAAAAACTATAGAACATCATTATGCATCCCACATTTCACAATGCAATTCCCTATAAAACAAGGTCAATATGATCTTTTTTTCGTGATGAGCAGACATGGATTGGTATAGCTCCACAATCTACTGGACCAACAGTTCGGGCCACATTAACTGGATTGAACTGGTTAATCAGTCTCTGAGTGTGTTTACAATGCCATCACCCATGAATGCTGAAGCGCTGGCCTTTGATTGGCTGGGACAGTATCTATACTGGAGCTGCAACTCAAATCAGGTATGTTTTTAAATGAAGTCATGTTTGAATAAGTGAAACATTGAAGACTATGCCTGTATTGATTTTATATGAACTAATTGTGAGTCATCTTGCATCTCTCATCAGATATGCCGAGGGTCTCCTACATCTGGTCATGGGGTTGAGATATTTCATCAAGCAGAGCAGAAGATTCTCAGTTTGGTGATTGATTCATTGAATGCTGCCATCTACTGGACCACTGAAACATCAGTAGAAGGTTGTAGACTGGATGGAGAAGACTACAAACTCCTGGATAAACTGAGTGTGTTCTCGGGGAAGGAGGTGAGGACCTAATATACTGTACACTGCTACTACCATTCAAAAGTTTAGGGTCTGTAAGATTTGCATTGTTTTTTTTTGTTGTTTTTTTGTTTTTTTGGAAGACTATTATTCTTACCGGGATATGGTGATACTATATAATAGATAGTAAACTAATAATATTGTGAAATATTGTTACAATTTAAAAAGAACTGGTATCTATTTTAAAACGTTATGTGTGATAGCAAAATTACATTTTTCAGGATCATCACTCTAGTCTTCAGTGTCACATGATCCTTCAGAAATCATTATAATATGTTGATTTGCTGCTTAAGAAACATTTCTTATTGTTATCTATGTTGAAAACAGTTGTGCTGCTTAATATTTCTGTGGAAACCATGAAACAGTTTCTTCTGGATTCTTTGATAAATAAGAATTTTACACTTTTACATGGTGACACTTTATTTTAAGGTGTCTGTGTAATGGTATACTGTGTAATATTAATTAACTACAGTATTTACTAGGGTTAGGATTAGGGTTTGATTTTGGGTTAGTTGTATGTAATTATACATTATTTACTGTTATTACTTTAGTAACATGTAACATAACAACACTGTAAAAAAAAGTATTACCGAAAGTTCAAAGTATTGTCAAGTATTACCGAAAGTTCATCAATTTAATGTATACGTTCTGAATAAAAGTAATAATTTCTTCATCTTTTAATACAAATTTATGGAAGCCCCAAATGCAAGGTGAGGAAAAAAAAAGAAAACTTATCTCGTTATTTCGACTTAATATGTCGTTATAACGACATAATATCTCGTTATAACGACATATCTTGTTAAAACAACATAATATCTTGTTATAACGACATATCTCGTTATTTCGACTTAATAAGTCGTTAAAACGACATGATATCTCGTTATAACGACTTAATAAGTCGTTATTTCGACATAATATCTCGCTGTAACGACATAATATCTCGTTATAACGACATAATAACTTGTTATAAAGACATAATATCTCATTAAAATGACTTAATAAGTCGTTAAAACGACATCATATCTCGTTATAATGACATACTATCTTGTTAAAATGACATAATATCTTGTTTTAACGAAGTCGTTATTTCGACATTACTGTCTCGTTATTTCGACATAATAAGGGGCGCATTCTAAAATGCGTTGAGCTATATTTAGCGTTCTTATAATGACTTTCTATGGGAGGATACGGAAGCCCTGAATAAATCATACTGACCCCAAACTTGTGAACGGTAATGTCACATACACACCCTGTAGACTCTTGAGTCCTCTTAGCGAAAAGTTTTATTTCACAGAATAAAATCTCTAAATTATAGGTCGCTGGTATCACTTTGAATGTGATTGAAGGTAATCTGTATTGGTTGGTACAAGACGGCTCCCTGTTGAATCTTTACAGAGTCAACATCAGTCCTCTCAGGTTGGTACATATACAAATATTGAACAGCTAGATCTCATTAATGAATGCATTGTTTAATGTCCAATTTGGCTCACAATAATGTTTCTTATTGAAAAAATGTGCTGTAATTTTAAAGGATGCAGTCCAAAGTGGAGGAATTTGCAAGATGGACCACATCTCAAATCTCCAATCATCAAGTGGGCTCCTATAGCGGACGACTTGTTTGGTTAGATGAGAAGAAACAGCTCAGGATTCAAGAGTTGAACCAAAACAACAGTGTCCTCATGTCTTCCAGCAAAACACTGACAGCTTTTTCTGTTGTACAGCAAATGCTGAAACCTCTTCCAGGTCAGCACTGTTAACATCCTGTATATGTCACATTGCTGTATGCGATAATCATAATCATTTTGTGTCTTTGTATTTGCATCCCAGATGGATTTGTATCTTCTCCTTTAGTTATTCCACCTGCAGTTTCCAAAATTATTCTCGAAGGGAATGACACATTTTTTCAGATACACTGGGAACCCAGCAGTGTTGACTACGGGACGGTGATTTATTGTGTAGTGTCTAAGGGACTGTGGAAAAATGTGGAACAGCTTCAAAATGTACTACACCGAATTTTGTTTATCATTGTAAACTAGATATTGTAAATCCACCCTAAGCCCTTAAACATTTAAAACTATGTTTTTTGACCATTTTTTTGGGGTAAAATGTATTGATGATGTATTTACAACACATTTCTGCAGAAATACCCCACCAGATATTGTCACCCTGTTAATACGTTTTCTGAAGCAGTCATAAATGTCACACGATTCAAACCAGGAGCCAAATTTAACATCACCATAACCCCCTTTTCATATTGGGGTAGAGGGGAATCGACACAAACAACTTTCATTACTCCAGGTAAGAATGCCGCATCGTTGAGAATATATATATATATATATATATATATATGAAGAGTTCAGATGCAAAAGCCTCTAAGTGCCATTTGAAATTTTGTTCTAGAATGACCATTTTTATCAAGCTTGTGTATTTAATTTCAGTAATTTCACTTAAATGACAATTAATAGGTAATCTTCATTGCCATTTAAGTGAAATTACTGAACTTAAACATACAAGCTTGATAAAAATGATAAGTTTAGAAGAAAATTTCAAATGGCATTTAGAGGCTTTTGCATCTGAACTCTTCATATATATATATATATATATATATATTAAGATTAAGAATATATTACATAACTTACATTTGAATGAAAATGTACTTTTTGGCTTTTTGTGTATTTTATTGTGCTATCTAATACAAAAAGGCCACTTTAAATGCACTGTGGTTGTCATCGCAGGTACTTCATTAGACACTGATGTGACGATTATTTTGATCGTATCAGTCGCTGCTGGTTTTACACTGATTATTCTCATCGTCGCAGCAGTCAGTAAGTACACAAATGACGCAATTCCCTTTTACAAAAGACTGTTTAATTCCTGTAAGACTGGAAGAACTGGAAGAGAGGGCTACACTCTGAGAAAACAAAGGAAATTGACATGAACTCTCTCTTGAAAAAACTAGCATCCCCATCCTAGACGCAAGTCACACCTCAGTATCACCCTAATCTACATCTCTTTCCTTCTTCCCCCATTCCTTCTCTCTCTCATGCTGAGATCACCAAAAATCCATATGGTTTAATGTGAATTATTATCATACACCACTATATACATGCCTGGTATCAGTTGAAATTTCTCACTTTGACTGGTACAATGGTCTCGTCTCCACAGAAGTAAATCAAAAGATATTCAAAGTTTGTCTTGCTTACAGAGGAGGGTGGGTCTTTCAAATGGCATCCTGCCCTCAAAAGGTGTAAAAACTGAATGTGAAGAGTTCAGATGCAAAAGCCTCTAAATGCCATTTGAAATTTTCTTCTTTAATGATGATTTTTATCAAACTTGTATATTTAAGTTCAGTAATTTCACTTAAATAACAATTAATAGGTAATTATCATTGCCATTTAAGTGAAATTACTGAACTTAAATATACAAGTTTGATACAAATCATCATTAAAGAAGAAAATTTCAAATGGCATTTAGAGGCTTTTACATCTGAACTCTTCATGTATTTCCCATCGTTAGCAAATTTTTCCATGTGAAAGAAGTTTCTGTCTCGATCTAAAGAAATGCCACAAGAGGCTCTGCGATTTTATAGTTCAGTTTAGCCCTTAATGCTGGATGTCCTCAGACATTCAGCATTATGAATTTTTCTAATGTAAGGTTTGCATCTTTTCCCTTTCTTTTTAATAAATTGCATGCTACATTTGGATTTATTCAGATTTACTCTGAAATGATTAACTTTAGTATATTACTTTGAAACCCTTGCTAGATCTCAGGTTAGATGGAGTATGGGGGTCATCTGGTGATTTTATATTCCTGACTAACTGCTTGAATTGAACTAAGTTGTTAGGCTTGATAAAAATGCTATTGATGTATAGCAAGTGTTGGAGCAGCACTATTTGAATGTACTAGCCCAAACCCAAGGTTATTGTTTGGGCTCAAATTTATATAAGCGACTGTATGGGGGGGCTACATGGGTACTTTTTAACAATAGCAAGCGTGGGCGGCATTGTTAAATTGCTTTAGCCATAACCTCTGGTTATTGATCAGACTGGTGAGTTTGTAATCGTAGGCCCGCATAAAATTAACGGCCGGTGTGAGGACCCTGTGTGACTTTGCTTGTGCTGCTAAACTATATGACCATTAACCAATTGGCATTCCAACCTAAAAGACAGTACTCGCAATAAACCTTCACCCACTTATCGGAAACTGACCGATTGGGCAGATATATCAAAATGAATGATAGAATAGAAAGTACGACATTTACTTCTGTTTTGATGTAGATCTGTGCAACATTTACTTCCCCTGCTGTTTTAATGTAGTTTGGTACAGACGCCATAAGAAAAAGGATCATGGGACAGTTATACAAACCGGTTTGCACATCCATCCAGATGTGGAGTTAGAGTATATTCGAGGTTTAGTTGGTCTTGGGAACGCCTGCTTTGCCATCAGGTATTCAAAAGCATCAAACTACAAACTAAAGCTTTATTTTAATATGATTTGGTGCATCTACAAACCACAAAAGTGTGTTAATATTTAAACAACTTTCCCCAGTGCCATACCTGCCCAGGAAGAGATTGAGGCACTTCCTGTGTTTCCTAGAGAATGTCTGAAGCTCCAGAGGTTGTTGGGTAGTGGTGCTTTTGGAGAAGTTTATGAAGGTGTTACAGTTGGCAACCAAATCACTGGAGTTTTGCCAGACAGGAGAGTGGCAGTCAAGGTACATTTGGTTTAAACCGTTTGCATGTTCTACTTTAAATAACACACACACACACACACACACATTTGTCAAATCAAACAAATCAATCTCTTCACAGACACTGAGGAAAGATGCCAGCGACTATGAGAAAGCAGAATTCTTAAAAGAAGCTCATTTGATGAGGTAAAAGAAAAAATTGCTAAAAGCATCACACTAAAAATGTGATTATAATAGGATTCAGTGGTAAAAAAAAAAAACATGATGATGATGAGGCATCCTGGCCTGAGCAAATGGCAAGGTTGTGCTGGGGTCTGTTGTTATTCAGAGTTTTGGGAGAAAATAAAATCTAAATGGATGTTTTGTCCACGGGGTCTGTTTACTTATTGAGTTACACTACTGTTCAAAGTGTCTTTTATGCTCACCAAGGCTGCAATTATTTTAGCAAAAATATAGTAAAATCAATAATATTGTGAAATATTATTACAATTGAAAATAATTTAAATTTTAAAATGTCATTTTTTTTCTTTGACATCAAAGCTGATTTTCAGCATCATTACTCCAGTCTTCAGTGTCACATGATCCTTCAGAAATCATTCTAATATGCTGATTTGCAGCTCAAGAAAAACAAAAAATATATATTATCAATGTTGAAAAGAGATCAATATTGACCTAAAACCTTTTGAACGGTATTTTGTTTTTCCAATTATTTGGAGCACATTTATCATGCATGGTTTTGTGTTTGTGGCTCTCCAGCCAGTTCAATCATCCCAACATCCTGCGCTTGCTCGGAGTGTGTCTGCTAAACGAGCCTCATTACCTCATCCTGGAGTTGATGGAAGGAGGAGACCTTCAATCTTACCTGAGAGGAGCTCGTCCAACCAATGTTAGGCTTTGTTTTCAAATATACTGAATGAGATGATAATTTACTGACAGCACTGACATGTTTTTATGTCTCATAGACCCACAAAGGGCTACTAAACCTCACCAGCCTTCTGGACATCAGTTTGGATGCTGCCACTGGATGTGCTTATTTAGAAAGGAAGCACTTTGTTCATAGGTAAAGATGTGCTCATATGCTAATGCATTCCAATCACATGCATTGGTGCTCACAATGCCAAGGTCATGGGTTCAATTCCCATGGAAAGCATTTGAATGCAGTGCGAGTCACTTTGTATGAAAGAGTCTGCCAAATGCATAAAAGTAAATGGATTTAAATGAAACTATTCAATGGTTCGTGTACAGGGATATTGCCGCAAGGAACTGTTTAGTGTCAGTAAGAAGCTACACAGACCCAGGAAGGGTCGTTAAAATTGGAGACTTCGGATTGGCCCGTGATGTGTATAAGAACGACTACTACAGGAAGAAGGGTGAAGGCCTGCTTCCTGTTCGCTGGATGTCACCAGAGAGTTTAACCGATGGCATTTTCAATAAATATTCTGATGTCTGGTCAGTATCTTGAGTAGTAATGTTTGCCTTATCTAGTAACATGCATATTCCAATAAACATGTTTTTATAATTTGCTTTTTCCAGGGCATTTGGTGTGCTCTTATGGGAGATTATGACTTTAGGGATGCTACCATATCCCACCTACACCAACCATGAAGTCTTAAGCTTTATCTGTACAGGTGAACGACTGCCTTTACCAGCAGGATGTACACAGAGATTGTAAGTGTTACTAGTAGATGATTTCTACAAATACATGTTATTGATTGGTTGAATGCGAAGACAAAGATATGACGTGCTTTGAATGAATATTGTAAAAAGCAAAGATTACATTTCCATTATTACTGCACTTTGTAGGTATAATCTGATGATGAGCTGTTGGAGTAAAGAACCAACTGAGAGGCCAAACTTCCAGTACCTTGAGGAAACCCTGAGCAAATTGAGAGATTATGAAGAGGATAAAAGAGCAAACCAGAATGGAGCTGAAGGTCATATGAACCAAGCCTACCAGGAAGATGGTGTGATTTTATATTAAATTAAATATCAATATAATCAAAAATATTAGCTTTATTTAATCATATAAAAAGGAATAAATGTTATGAATCTAATTCATACTTAAATAGATCTGAATCAGATGTGCACAGATATGTGACTCATTACATGTACTCTTGCTGATTTTCTCCAGAAGAGGAGGTCTGCACTGGTGTCGATGAAGATGAAGTTCTGGAAACTGGACTGTCTCCTGTGCTCAGCAACGAGGGACTGAATTACTTGATGTATCAAGCTGAGAGCCCAGACAGCGTACAAACAGACACATCGACACCCACTGAAGATAGATGAGACTGCCAATGTGCTCTTGAAGTCACACCTCAAGTTTGTACAAAGACCTGTGAGCTGGACCTCACTTTTGTCACAATCTTCATTTTTGTAAATATTGTATTGTTTAATGCGTAATATTGAATGATTAATAAACAGATATCAATATTCTGCAAAAATAGATCTGTACTCACTTAAAGAAATACCAGTACTTGAAATTTTGCAAATCGACTAAATTTTTATCTGGTTAAATTATGCAAGCAGCAAGATAATACCAATGATTATTTTATGCATAATGTGTAAAGTGAATAAACAATAATAATAAAAAAAAAAAAAACATTATATCAACACTATAAAAATTTTGATTTATATAGGCTACAGTATATATATATATATATATATATAGTTTTTATCCTAAACAGTAAGCCTCTCACCTTGGCCTAGGCCTACTTGCAGTTCTGCAACTTAAGAGCGGACACTGGCAAAAACGTCAGTTTTGAGATTTGGGGTTTTCCTAAAGTGTCAGACTAGTGGAAAGAAAACATCCAAAATACACTTTGAAGACCCTCTCACCTTTGACTAATATGTCCTCGAAAAATTGAACCTGGCATTATTAAATGTTCCGATTTTTATTGTAGAAATGTATGAAAATTAGTATATATTTAATTTGATTTCGCATTTGCATATTTAAACATTTCCGGAAACAAATACACGGGTTTCCTGTTTACAGACATTACAGGGTGTGTGCACATAAGCCAGATTGCTGAGCTGGTCCGCTACAAGTATTGAAGCTTTCTGTTTGTATATAACTGCTGACTCAATAAAACGTGATTTTAGTTGGATTCAATTCAGTTCAATTCACATTTATTTGTATAGCGCTTTTCACAATACAAATTGTTTCAAAGCAGCTTTACAGAAAGTGCATTTCAGAAATGTAGGATACATGTATCTGTTTGTCTTTAATTGTGCAGTGTTACTGTGATATATGAATTTTCATGTTAGGCTAGTAACTAATTTAATAGCCAATGTTATTAATAACATTATGTTAATACCCAGCACTGGCTCTGTTGGTACAATTAACCACGCAACAATTCCTTGGCATGTTGACTTACAGACACCACCACTACTAGTCTACACTTAAACCCATGACTAAACCACGAAACACGTTTTTTTTTCTGACTCCCGGTTGCGTGCGCAAGCAGTGATGATGTTCCCGAGAAATCCCCATGAAAAAATTGGGGAAGTACGTGATATCTATTTGTTTATCCTATTCACCTAGAGTGTCTTGCCTTAAATTGGTTATATTGTGCAAACATAAATTTAAGCCTACACTGTAAAAAATATTGTTGGTTTAACTTAAGAAAATGAAGTAACCTGGTTGCCTTAAATAAAATTTTAAGTTCATTGAAATGGAAAAATTGAGTTAGCCTAATACAATGAAGGAGATTGATTTAACCATCAGAAACTCAAAATATTATGTTATCTGAACTACATAAATTATTTAAGTTGATTTGACAAAAGAAAAAATGTGATTACAAATCATGAAAATATATATTTTTTACAGTGTAATAATACTTTTCATAGTATAACAATAGTATAACATTTTTGATTTAAATATATATTTTATTTCCTTTGTCTATCCCTTGACCGTTGAATATTTCTGTCAATAAATAAATATAATATTTTTCATGTCAACAGATTTAGGACACCGCCCCTTTCCGGTGTATGGTGCTCGCGTGTCACGTGACCGCCGTAGGTGGAAGCAGCATGGCGTGCGTGAGCGCGGAGCTCCTCCAAAAACTGTACTTTATTTGCACTTAGTTCATCTTAATATTCAATCCATCAAAGGCGACGTGCACGTATTGAAAGCTGGAATAACACTCACAGGATGGACGAAGGGAATAAACTTCAGTTCCCGTCCCTGCCCGCCGCCAAAGAAGAGCAGCTGGTATGTTATGAACATTTAGCTCAGTGCTAACAACTGCTGGATCACAGTCACTCTTCAATATGTCTGTTTTATAGCATTGCCTGTTCTGACTAGTATTTGTCAATACATGAATAAATACAGAGGTCTTTGCTGATATTTTAATGGATAATATAGCTATTTAACTAACTCTTTGCGGTGAGCGGTTAGCATGTACATCTAGTGGCAGTGTACAAGAATAACAACAACTCTGAAATCAAAGTCATCTATACTGCAACATATCTCATTACAAATGACGACTTGGCTAGTATTCATTACGATACACTAAATAATAAGTGAATAATCCGATAAATGAAATGTATTACCCATTATTTATACGTTCACTTACCTCCATTACAAGATTAATATTGTGTATAGTCATAGTCAACAACAACAAACATTAACCCATATTCTTTGCAAACACAAAGACTTTGGCCAGTGCATTGCAAGTGTGATCCCTATGTATGCACACCGGTAGTTCAAGTACCTTCTTGCTTCCTTGCTTTATTTAGGTCCACTTGAGTTACCTGTTAGAAACCGATTTAGACAGAAACCGATTTAGTGAGAAAGTGTAAACATTGTTTAAAAATGTCTGTCAAACCGATTATTAGATGATTAGTTTCATTCCTGTATTGGGCTGCAGTTTTTGTTGTGGTGTTTATAGTGATATCTTTTTGGGATGCACCGATATGAACATTTTGGCCGATACCGATAATTCTTTGTATTTGAAAGCCGATAACCGATATATCGGCCAATAAATCTAAATCCAATTTTTATATAATTTTTGAAAGCCTGATTGCAAAAACAAAAGTCTCACAATTAAAATGTGTTCCCTAACACAATTGTAATGTTCTCATTATAATTTCATGTAGCTGATTTGACAGCACATTTTGCACTTAACTGTGATTTCCTTTTTGATTTCAAACATATTTCAAGCAATTAAGATCAATCATGTTGAACAGTGTGCATCTTAAATGTTTCAGGTGTCAAGTGTTGAAGGAATTAATTCATTATTTATCAGCTTTAATAGATCAGCCAAATTTTATTATCGGGCCGATAACGGTAACATAAAAATTAGCAAATATCGGCCGATACAGATATGATGGCCGATATATCGTGCACCCCTAATATCTTTTCCTTTATCTTATTATTGTAAGAATGCTTGTAAAAACTGATAATCTGATTTTGCAATCCCATTTCTGCAGGATTGGGCGTATCCAATGAGAAGAGAGATGCAGGTGATCATGAAAATAGACTTTGCACATGATTGTATGTCATTATGTGTTGTTATGGCTTTTGTACAGTATTTTTGCATTTTGTATTTGGCGAGTCACAGTCTAAAGTATGTTTCATGTCTCATGATCCCTTTTTCTACTTTTACTAAAACTAAATCTGATGTCATGATTTAGGAAATTCTCCCAGGCTTGTTTCTTGGGCCCTATTCAGCTGCTATGAAGAGTAAGGTACTGTAGAGATGATCGGTTCTCCTCATTCATCATGATGAAAATAATCTGTGCCCGGTTTCCTGTAATAATTCATCCTCTCTTTCAGCTCTCAATGCTGGAGAAGCAGGGCATTACTCACGTCGTGTGTGTCAGGCAAGACATTGAGGCCAACTTTATAAAGCCAAACTTTCCCCATAAATTTAGGTATTTTGATTTTTGGTAGTCCTTTGTTGAGTTGTACTCAATATAAAGGTCCACTATTTCTAACAGTTGGTTTACTTTAATTCTTTGTTTATAGGTACCTTGTTTTAGATATAGCAGATAACCCTGTGGAAAATATAATTCGATATTTCCCAATGGTAAGCTGATCTTTATATATTTTGTTATAAATGCTTTTTATTTGGTGTGTGAGACTTTTGTCTAATTGTGATTACCTGATTTTCTCTCTGTAGACTAAAGAATTTATTGATGGATGTTTAGAGACGGGGGGTAATGAATGTTTTTCCACATTAATCTTGTGTAGTAATGGCAGCATTGATATGAGTACAAACTTTATTCTAAATATACATCCAATACTAGATTTTCTCATCCATCTTGCACATTTTTGTGTTGCAGGAAAGGTACTTGTTCATGGAAATGCAGGGATATCAAGAAGGTGCATGAGGTTTTTTTTTATTATTTATCTGTTTATATAAAAAATTATCTTGACTCTCTTTTCATATTTTTTAAATAATTTTTAAAATGATCACACTTGGGGATGTGGTTTGATTTTACTTAAAGCTGCAGTACGTAACTTTTTTGGGGTTAAAATGATCCAAAATACATATTTGAGAAAATACATAACCAGCCAGTGTTCAAAGCTCTCTGCTTGCCGTTGCTCGATTCAAAGCGGTAAGCTTGTAATAATGTTTTTAACGCCAGTGATACTGGTGGATTTCTGCGGGAAATTCGAGCATGTTTTTGCGTCATTACGTCACATCGGTACACATAAACAAGGAGTCTCGGCTAGTGGGCTATGTTGCAATTTTTAGATTTAATCAGCGTGATTTATTGCAATGTCAGAACCAGAACAAAGGTGGATGTTACTTACTAGTTCAGATGACATTTTCCGGTGAAAATTCTTATGTTGGTCATACTTCCAAAAATAATAATCTGTGATTCTGAATGCCAGTGTCCACACCAGTGCGGTGATTGACAGCCTCGCACTCTCCTCAAACATTGTGTTCATCCACGTTGTGCCGTGTCGAGGGTGTTGAAGTACAACTCGCGTAAAGTTTATAAGTCCGCAAACGACTGCAATTGCAGATTTCGAACAGAGATGGCGACAAAGAGGAAAAACTCTGGACTGCAGCTTTAATACATGTAATATTTTATATACATTATTATATAATATATGTTGTTGTTGTTGTTGTTGTTGTTTTTTTCAGCGCTGCCTTAGTTATTGCCTACCTTATGGAGACATTTGGTGTAAAATACAGGTAATAGACTTTATTTGAGAAACGTTTCACGCATTTCCAAAAATATTAATACATAATACAAATTTGACTTGAAGCCAATTGTGGAAGCACTGTTAAAAATCTTCACCAATACCGATATGTCTTGGTGTATCTTTGAAAGCCGATAACTGATATATAAATCTAAATCCAAATTTTATAAAAAAAATTCTGATTACAAAAACAAAAGTTTAACCATTAAATCCATATCTCAAGCACACTATTATAATGATGCTCTCGTGATATTTTTATGTAGCCTATATGACAGACTTACCCTTCACGCGTTGCAATTAACTGTATTTTCCTTTTTGAAGGGATTTCAATCATATTTTAAGCAATTCAGTGCGCATCTGAACAGTGAACAGGAAGGAAATAATCCATTATTTATCGGCTTTAATATATATCGTCCAAATTTTCTTATCGGGCCAATAACATCAAAAAGGAGAATTTATTGTCCGATGCCGATATGGTGGCCAATATATCGTGCATCCCTAATTGTGTCACATATTATATCTTTATAGGGATGCCTTTAGTCATGTACAGGAGAGACGGTTTTGTATTAATCCCAATGTTGGCTTTGTTCATCAGCTACAGGTATGATTTTAAAGTAATCTCAGCATTAACAATTCATTCAACATTAAGTGCTATAGCTGTTTTATATACATACATACATGCATGCATAATAAATGGATGTTCTTTCTGTTTTCATCAAGGAATATGAAGCAATATATCTTGCAAAGCTAACCATCAAGATGATGTCACCCATTCAGTTGGGCAGGTCTTTCTCCATCCAAGCTGGGATGCCAGGTAAGAGAACAAGGAGCAAGATGGAACAGTGTAGGACACGCTGAATGAAAATGCAAATTCCCTCTCTGACCGAAGGTGGCGCTTATGGAGCAGCAATAATATAGTGGTTTCCAGAATACTTAAAGGCATAGTTCAGCTGCCATAGCGCCTGTCCCCGAATGTTGATTCTTTGTCTGTGTGAGTGGAGGGGGCGTGGCTTAGCCATAGGTCAATTGTGATAGATAGATTGGTAGATTTTGGGATGTGCACACCATTTTTGTATTTTTTGACATTTCTAGTTTCAACATTATTTGTTGTTTAGATATTTATATTTAAAGGAGTAGTTGCTCAACTTTTGCTGATAATTTACTCATCCTCATGTCATCCAAGATGTCCATGTCTTTTTTTCTTCAGTCGAAAAGAAATTAACGTTTTTGATAAACATTCCAGGATTTTTCTCCATATAAGGGCTTTAAACGATTCCAGACGATGAATAAGGGTCTTATCAAGCGAAACGATTGCTCATTTAAAAAATAAATAACATATTTATATAAGCTCAAATGCTCGCCTTGCTCTGTTCTGTGATGAGCATTCGTGACTCTCCTGTTCGAATTTGTTCATCAAAATGAACGAATCTTTTTTTCGAGTCATGACCCGAAGGGTCCTAGATAAGACCCTTATTCATCGTCTGGTGTCGTTTAAAGCCCTTTGAAGCTGCACTGAAACTCTCATTTGGACCTTGAACCGTTTGGTTCCCAATGAAGTCCATTATATATGGAGAAATTTCGTTCGTTGAATGAACCAAATGACACGAAAAAAATTATTCGTTCATTTTGATAAACGAGTTCGAACAGGAGAGTCAGAACGCGCATCACAGAACAGAGCAAGGCGAGCATTTGAGCTCATAAAACTTAAACTTTTTTTTTTTTTTTTTTTAATGAGCGATCGTTTTGCTTGATAAGACCCTTATTCATCGTCTGGAATCGTTTGAAGCCCTTTGAACAGTTTCCACTGAAAGTGTCTTTTGGACCTTGAACCGTTTGGTGACCACTGAAGTTCATTATATGGAGAAAAGTCCTGGAATGTTTTCATCAAAAGCCTTAATTTCTTTTCGACTGAAGAAAGAAAGACATGGACATCTTGGATGTCATGGGGGTGAGTAAATTATCAGCAAAAGTTTTTTTAAAAGTGAACTACTCCTTTAACAGGAAAAAAATATCAACTGTTGGCAAAGTGACCCACTGAAAATGTGTACAATTGACCGAGATATAACTAATAGATCTACCAATCTCTGTTTAAAAATAAAATTATGCTGCCATCTTTCAAAAAATATGAACAAAATCAAAAACTTATGACAGTTGATTTGACATGGAATGACCCAATTATATTCCACAGCTCTATTCATTTGTACATATTAATAATAAATGAAACGACATTATTCTTAAATGCATTTGTTCACACTGTGACTGTGCCTAATATCTTCTTTTTTTTTTTTTTTTTCTCACAGGAAGCCTAAAGCGAACACTAGAAGAGGATGAAGATTTTGGGAGTATGCAAGTTACAGCAGCACAAAATGGATAGACTTTACTAAAAAGTGCTTTACCACAGTGGACTTTTCTTTTTACATTTTTATTGGGATTAAAAATGTAAATATTTGTACAGAGGATGGGAGGGAGAGACTGCTCCTCGTGACCCTTGGAGCTGGGGATGGGTTGATCATTTTTTTCTTTTTGAGCTGTATGCACTGAAATTTTTTGCAGTTTTATAGTATTTAAAGCATTTTGCATTTGCAGCGGGACAGTATTGCAATAATGCACTTTTGATACTTGAATTACTGTTATGTTTATGGACAGATTTGGGCTGGGGTGAGGGGGGTATCAAAGGAATGCGACTCACTGCCATAGAAATGAAATGGTAGGATGAATCAGTCGTTATGTAAGGAATAAGGAAATTCTTTTGCCATAGAATTAACATCCCACTGCTCAATAAAAGATGGCTACTTACACCATGTGTGTTCAACGTTATCATTCCCTGGTGGAAAGATAAGCAACTCCTTATGATACAAATGTTGGGTGTGGATAGATTTCGAATGATAATCCAACTTTTTTGAAATACACTTTAAACTTCATATTTTATTGTTTCAAACCCTTCACCGACTTGTCATTCAATGGTTTTACATCAATTATAAAATGTAACAGTTATAAAAGGAAATATTACATCACTGCCACATATTTAGCTGTTGACAGACAGATGACAAAGTATGTAGATGCCCTTTATTTGTCGGCTTTTAGTGCAAGTACAAAAATAAAGGCATTTAGCGTACAAAGATGTGCTTTCATTACATCAGGATATATTTCAAAATAATTTATTTTCCTTCAACTAGGTTTGACAACTAATGATTCAGCCTCGCCAAAATCGAGAAAATACATGAGCATAATAAATAAATGTAAACCATTTTTTTATATTAATGATCTCTATATTGAAGATGTGTACCTGCAATAGAAATTGAAATAAGATAAAATAGATTCAATACCAGACTTGCACCTTGCATGAAAACTGATTTGAGTTTTGGTATTTTTTTAAGCATAAAGCACAAACCACAGCATTAACATGAAGTAAAAGAGGGAAATATGCCATTAACAGTTTTGTAAATTGTTTGAAAGTTTCTATGATTAAAAATGCTTTCCCTCTAACAAGAAAAAAAAATTATAGAAATCTTTTCATTAGAAAATATTCAAGTACATAAGCCCTTCTTCCTTTAAAACAGAACACAGTGTAAACCACATCATCCGTATAATCAGATCTGATTTCTATAGCTTTCTCTGCAAGTGCTCGTTGTTGACGTTTAGAAATAACTTTCACGAATAAGCTCATTGTCTTGTAGTGAATTCAAAATGCTTCTTTCACAATATTTTGTTATTGTTACTTGACACCAAATGATCAAGTTTATTGTTTTTCCTTTTCTTTCCCTGGCTAAAAGTGAAAACTTGGAGGTAGTCTGATCCAAGATTCTCGGAGAATAGAACAGATCAGAGTTCTAAAGCAAACATTCTGTGATGTTCCAAGATTCTCATGGATTCAGTCAAAGAACCGGCACTGCATGTAAGCCTCATCTGAAGAGGAGTAGCCAAACTTTTTGTAAAATTCCACATTTTTCGACGCACACTCCAGTGTTACTTTGTAGCACTGCAGTTTTTTGCTGAGGAGAGTCAATGTTGATACCAACCTACAAAACAAATTAAATACAATATTCAAACATTCACGTTTTTGACACAAATGCGTTAAAAGACAATCCGGTATTCCTTAATCAAAAGCAAAATGATTTAAAAAAGTGTTTTTAAAACCCAAACTCACAGTTTTCCCAGTTGTTTTCCTCTGCACACATCACTCACAACCACTTCTTCCACACGCCCCCTCTGCCAGGACAAAAAAATAAATGACATTACCTGTTCTATGAATATATGCAGTATGAAAATACAGATTTAAAATGTATTGAAGTACCTTAGCACAAGCGTGGATGAATTTGTGTTCAATGATAAGTGTTGCTGTGGCAACAATTTGTCCAAGATTCGTGTCTTCCACCACTATGACATAATAGTCTCCAGATTTCTTCATATGTTCAAATTTTGCTGAAATTTTTAAAGTGAGTCTTTTAATATTTAAAAAAAAAAAAACCATATAGACCTTATGTAACCCTGTCCGCTTTTTAGGACTGCGCTCGTTGTGTTCTGTCTTCCAGTTGTATTCTCACAGTATGAAGGTAAGATCCTACGGATTTATGAATGAACTGCTCGTTTCAAAATTTGCAATGACATCCGCTTAAAACAAGAGCTACAATGCTTACGATAACTTTAGTTAACTCTTTAATTAGTAAATTCACTTCACCAGCTAATTACTCTTAAAATTCTACAGATGGCTGAGCGCTTGTTTCTCTGGCACATAAGGTCTATATGAAGAACTGTGAGATGTATTGAGCTAGGAACTTGCAGAACCTTTGAACTGTTCTTCTGTGACATCCCCAGCCACCGTGAGCTGTGATAAGACCTTGTAGAAGCCTAAAAAAGGCATAAAGACAAACATATGTTCATCATGATTGTTTGTACTAAAATACTACACACGAGATTGCTGAATGGTAACCAGTACCTCTGTCTAGGTCAGAAGTACACAGAGGACGGAGGACCAGCCCTTCTCCAGGCTGAGACGGAGAAATGGGAGGCGAGAAGGAGACGGTGTTGCTGCTCCAGTCCAGCTCTTGGAGTAGAGAGGGATCAAACAGGGGCATCTCGTCCAGCAACATTCCAGACGCCCTATAATAAAATAAAAATTTAGACAAATTTATCATGGATCAGGACTCCCGGTCAATAAATGTGTTACAGGTAACATTTTATTTGGACTCTGATCATCCAATATTTACAATTCAAAGTCAAACTTGTGTAGAGCTGCAGGTGCCTGTGTATGAAATCATCAGACATTCTGCAATAAAATACAAGACACGCTCGACTATTAGAGTTAACTAAAACCATAAAAGCATTGTTGTTACTTTTTAAATAACATTCACTAAAATAGTCATTTAAAGAAATAAATGTTATTTTTCAGCTAGTTGCCAAAGGAAACTATTCTCATTTAGCTGTACTTCAACTAAAATAATTAAAATGAAACTCTTAATAAATATAAAAGCTATTTTTTAAACACTTTAAAATTAAAATGGAAAATATAAAATTAAACACTCATTAAAATAATTAATCGAAACTATGATAGTATCTCAATGATAATAAGATCTTGATCTTTCTTTTAGAAGTGGGTTGTGTAAAGTATTTGAGTAAATATAATTAGTTACTGTACTTAAAGGCTTAGTTCACCTAAAAAAATGAATTCTGTCATCATTTAGTCACCCTGAAGTTGTTCCAAATCTGTGTGAATTTCTTTCTTCTGCTGAACACAAAATAATATATTTTATGAATGCCCACTGGCATTCTTCAAAATATCTTCTTTTAAAAAAAAATCCAGACCTTGGGTGCGTTTCCCAAAACCATAGTTGCTAACCTGTTAGGGTTACTGTAATGCACCCCTGGTGAGTAAATGATGGCATAGTGAACTATCCCTTTAAATGAAACTTAAGAGTCTGTAAGGCTGTTATGTCAACCTTGATTTAGCACAATATTGAGGTGTTCAGTTTTATATTTTTTTATTTTTATCTCCTCACAAATAACCAGTTTCTTGTTTTTCACTATGTCTATCTTCGAACCTACATTTATTACGAGTAAAATCAAAAACTCTAACCCCTGCGTTTACAAACAAGTCTTAAACATAATCCCAGACTAAAATGCATGTTTGAGCTGTTTTAACAGAAAGCAAATTTAAATGATATCTTAAAATATGCCAGTGCCATTGTTTTGTCTCAAGATGTACACGAGTAATGCACGTTTATAAAAGCTATTTAAATGTCCTAATTAAAACTAGGTCTAATACTGGCTTAATCTAATAAGCCATGAAACCAGGCCAATAAGACTTTTTTGGAATTGGTTACACATGTAACTTACTGGTGTCATTTTGTCTGTGTAAGGTCTCTGAACTTTTACTCAAGTAAGTTACTCTTTAAGTTTACACAGTCTGTTACAAACCTGTTTATCCAAAGTATGACATCTTGTACAACATTAAGTCTGTAGTAAGCTGTGTTCTCTTCATTTTCAAGAAAAGACAATATTTCAAGTAACGTTAATGAACAAACAACAAAACAAAGTAGTTTATGACAGACCCTAATAAATGAAACAAAATAAATGACAAAGGTCACAATTCAGTGTAGAATAGAAAGTACATAATATCACGTCCAGGAAGTGATCAGATTCATGTCATATGCCTTTCATTAAAAAAAAAAAAAACCTACAGTTCTCTGGGGATGAAATCATAACGTTACTAACGTTACATTCCCAATCTGTATCCCCAAATACCATCCATGTTCAATTAAATGATAAAATAGCTCGCGATCATATTGCTTTAGATTCGTGTAACTTATCT
>NW_024121099.1:25051206-25306206 GCF_016745375.1 Pimephales promelas
GACAGAGACAGATGTCTTGACATTCCATCATATAGAAAAAGTAGTAATTTTTGCTTTTTGCCACATGTTAAAGACAGGAAGATAAGGAACAGAACAGAATAGGTTTGGTCCACAAAGTAGGTCAGATTTGAAGCTTCATCCATGCAAAAGCATCACAGATCATTTTTATCAGACACTTTCAACTTACAGTACATTTATTACACAAAGTGTTCACCCTTGCATCAATCAAGGGTTACGTGTTTTGCTCAAAAGCACAATAGATACAGGTCACCTCTTGTCAGACCTTTAGTCATTAGCCCAGACCTTAGACCACACGTTTCAGATAAATCATAGATAAAAACAGGCTCTAATAATCTGACCAATATTTCATCCTTTCTTTTTTACCATTAACCCACTCAGACCTTTACCAGCTAGAGAAAGCCAAACAAAGGTCTATTTCAAATTGTGACAGTGTCCCATTCACATCCTAGTCATTATGCCTGCTACAAATGATCAATAGCGCCAAATTGCCACCTCAATTTTCAAAATTCACAGCCATTATGCTTGCAAATTGAACTGAACTGATTGTGAACCGACTGAGTTCCCTCAGTAGTACACTGGACTATAGTGGGATCTTTGTTGTAAAAGAGTTGATTCAGTCTCGATGGGGTGGACTCTGGTTGCTCAGGACTCCTGCAGCGCTGCTTGGCCTGGCCTTTACAGTGCTCGTCTTTAGCTGAGTCAACAGCAAACGGCCCTTTGAAAATCCCTTGTGGGAAGGAAGAGCTGAGTTAGGCAACCACTGGCTGGACGGAACAGACAACCTGCTATTTTTAAGCATTAAATCCTGTAAGGCCCCTCAAGTCTCTCTCACAGAGCTCCCACTTTGATGCCTTTGAATGAATCAAGGCGTTAATATGAACACATTGGGATGGGCAGCAATGAGAAAGGGAAGGGGAAGAGTCAGAGAGAGAAAGTGGCAAGCACAAAGAAAGTCATTGTAGCATGCAACCTAGCTCACAAAAAACACTGCACACACTCTTTCTTCGCCGAGTATTTCTGCAAATCCACGAGAACGGAGCAAACTACAGTATAGGAAGTGAGTCTGAGCTGCAGTCAGAGTGGAGCCACAGGCAGAGAGGAACATCGCTCTGCTCTGAATGTGTGTCAGTGGAGCACACACAGCACAACGCTTGGGAGTCGATGTGTGAAGAACAAGCAAAACTTTCCCTTTAAATATGTGACGCAGTTTCAGTCAGAAGAAAGAAACTGTCTATTCACTAGCAAATTTTTGATAATATTTTTTACTTGACAAGAGCCTTATTTTTGCTCAGAAATACATTTAAAATAAGGGTATCTGTTTAAGAGAATGAAATAAGACATTTTAAATATTTACAATGCAAAAACACATATGCACACGCATAGTTTCTATTTGCGTAGTTTCAATACGTAAAAATCCTGCGACACACAGAGAAAGAAATGAATAGTTGAGTAAAGTCGTTTTTTTCTTTGTTTTTTTGCGCACAAAAAGTATACTCGTCCCTTGATAAAGTTAAGATTGAGCCACTGTAGTCACTTTGACTATTTTAACAATGTCTTTCATAACTTTTGGGCCGGCAAGTTTCAATCCCTTAAGAAGCCTATGGACTAGTATAGCTTTAGCTTTATTTTTTTTATTTTTTCATGAAAATGCATTATTTTTTACCAATCACATACAATTCATTTGAAATTTCCTTTAGATTTCCATGATCAGAAAGGAGCAGATGGTATACTTTCACTGCACATGCGCAAGGGTTCTCTCGCTCTCTGCACAGTTTGAAACACAGTATGTGCACGCTCTTGCTCACTCACTCTAGATTCCGGGAGATTTGAACTAATTTGTGGGCATCAGCGAGCCTCTATCAATCTGCGGGAGACACCCGGAACTTCTGGGAGACTTGGGATGTCTGATATTTACACAACGCACACATACACTGCATATCAAATCTGCCGCCTTTTCAAACAGTAACATATTAAAATGTTTCTCAGCTTGACGATTGGCTGTCCAGCGGGAGGGGCGGGGCATTTGCATAAAACCACCATATTTGGTGTTACGGGTTTTCCCTATACATTTGTATTAAGGATTGAGGAAGTGGCATGTCTTTATATAAATAGTCTATGGATTTAATCAAAAACATCTTAATTCGTGTTCCGAAGACGAACGAAAATCTTACGGGGTTGGAACAATATGAGGGTGAGTAAATACTAACAGAATTTTCATTTTAATTTTTGGGGTGAACTAACCCTTTAAGTCATGTGGGTTTTTTTGTGTCAGAGATCTCTCCAGACTGTGAGTTACCAATGATCAGAGATTGAGTTCCTGTCTCTTACCTGTTTGCTGGAACATGGCCATGGTGTGTGGGTTGGTGTGGACGGGTAAAGATCGAGTCCTCTGAACTGAGCTGTGTGTGCGGCTGGGCATGCTGTTACTGCCCCCTGGGTTGGCAAACCACAAACCCTAACAATAAACAACAAAACAACACACGTCAACTAAATTACATTCACACCATCTTACAATCTGTGTGGGACTGACATAACAGACTTGGAAAATAATAACAAATGTAACGGAATTCATTCAAATAAAAAAACAGTTTCACCTATTATAAAGACTTTTATTGTTCTGAACATAAAATGTCTAGTTATAAAAGCACATCCTTTCTCATTCATTTAGCGTGAAACATGTCTTTTCTTAGCACAGGTCAAGAGCAAATTTAAAGGCATAGTTCACTTTGAAATTAATTTTTGGTATGTTTTAGCTTACCTCAAGGGCATCCAAGACGTAGGTGTCTTTGTTTCCGCAGTATTTTCAATTTTGACAATTTTCGGTCAAACCGTTGTTGTCTGTCAGTCATATAATGCAGGTTTAGGGGGTCCACGTCAAAGAGCATGCACAGAGAAGTCCAAATTAAACATGATTTAATGACTCGTAAATGTAAGTACACATTGATGGCCTAAGACACGAAACGAGCGGTTTGTGTGAGAAAACGAACAGTATTTATGTTGTTTTTACCTCGTGTAACCACAGCCATGTCCAACTGATCTGAATCAGTTGTCCAATGTCCAACTGAACCGTGTCCAACGTTCTGCCGGAAGTGATCTCTTGCGAATGTACGCCCCTCATTGTTTACACAGAGATTTCAGAAGTTTTACCCTTCACTGTGAAGATTTAAACATTTAGATATACAGGAAATCGCAATGGAAGACGATTTGGATATATCTAAATATGTTTAGTAAAAGGTAAAACTTCCGAACTCTCTGTGTAAACAATGAGTGACGGAGATGCGCGAGAGATCACTTCTGGCGGAACGTTGGACACGGTTCAGTTCGGTTCAGTTAGACATCTGATTCAGATCAGTTGAACATGGCTGTTAACAAGAGGTAAAATGATATAAATACTGTTCGTTTTCTCACACAAACCGCTCGTTTCGTGTCTTAGGCCATTAATGTGTACTTACATTTACGAGTCATTAAATCATGTTTAATTTGGACTTCTCTGTGCATGCTCTTTGAGGAGGACCCCTAAACCTCCATTATATGACTGACAGACAAGAACGGTTTGACCGAAAAATATCAAAATTGAAACTACTCCGGAAACAAAGACACCTACATCTTGGATGCCCTTGAGGTAAGCTAAAACATACCAAAAATTTATTTCAAAGTGAACTATCCCTTTAATGTCACACTGGGTAAATATAGGGTAAAATAGGATTTCTTTTGATTTGGGGATGATTTGTAACTTATGGTCTTGTAAGATTCCTCCATTCATGGAGTGATTTGAAGCGAATACGCCCTTCTAACCTGCCTATCCTTCTTTCATTCACTCCCTTCATTTGACTCCCTCTCCCCCCTTTCCTGGCCCTCCCGTTCAGAGGAGCAGGGAAAAACAGGAAATGCCTGTGCACTGTTCTCACTGCCTCTGACTAGCTCACTCTCTCTTTCTTTTTCTCCTCTCCTCTTCTTTTCTCCCCTCTCTCTCCTCCCTCCAGCACTTCTCCCCACACATGACTCATCGCTATTACGCACACCTAACCCCACCGTCCACAGACTCTGAACCAGGGAGGCAGTTGGAACTTCCTCCCATTGTAAGCGTGCCTAGAAAAATGTTTGAGCAGACACGCAAGAATGCCAGGTTATCGCTGCGCTTCCAAAACCCCATCCTCAGTTGTTCCATTCAACAGTGATGTTGGAATTCTGGAATGCCGTAAATTGCCTCCAGCTCCATCCACTTCAAGAACTAGTGCTCCCTTCAGTTTGAAGTGGTGGTAATAGAGTCATTTGCGCTTTGGGTTTGGTGTGGTTGAAAGCCACTGTGAAATGACAAACCTGTCTGCCCTGTTTCAGGCCGGTAGGGGTGCTGCTGCTGCTCCGGGGGGTTGGTCCGTACAGGCTGGTGGTACCCAAAAGGCCAGGTCTTATACCAGGCAAACTCCGCATCTGATACTGCCGCAAGTTTCTCCGTGTGGGAACGCCGCTGCCTACACAGCCCGTGGTTGGGAGGGAGTTGGACTGACCGTAGCGGCTGCTGGAATGAAACAGGCAGACAGCGTTGTAAAATATATAGAAAAATTATGTATAAAAAAAAAAAAAAGAAAATTATAAAAATATTCTAAACTAATTTTAAATGTATAATCTCTTTAATGTCCTACGTTATTGGAAATGTAATAATTTAAAGGCAGTAGACAATTAATGTCAGTGTCTTAAGGTCTATTCCAGAGGTGCATGTTCAATAATAATAATAATAATAAAAAACTCAAATCTACACTTTAAAAAAAACAACATTGCCAAAGGAAAAAATGACAAAAAATAAATACAAATTTTATATATATATATATATATATATATATATATATATATATACACTGTGAATACACACATTTTATGTATATATAAATATATATATATAATATATATAATAATAATATATATATATAAAAAAAAATATATATATACAATGATATGTTAATTAAGGCACAAAAAGTGTACAGTTTAATTGATTCATTACTTTAATATATTTGACAGCCCTACTTTGTATTAAAAAAGACTGAATACAAGTGAGTCTTTTTGATTTTGGCAAAAGTACAAGATGAAAAACCAGAGTCTGTGTAGGAGGGCCTTCCAGTACTGGCTTTGTCAATGGGGACCATAAAGTTACAAAGGTTGTGAACCACTAATGTAGAAGTCTGTAATGCTTCACACGGAGACATAAAATCGGAGATTGTAGCTGAGTATCATATGCTCTATTTTCAGACCCTGATGCAATCCAGTAGGGAGTGACGGCATACCGTGACTCATGGTCCTAAACACTTCTCTGTGGTTTGTGGTATCCGATCATCATTAAAGTCTTAGTCCAATAAATAAAAACACAGATGTCAATTTTGCCCTAAATCAGTCAATCTGACAGGGCAAACCTCAAAAGTTCTGTTCTTGCCTAAAGTCTGTTCTCAGTCCACTGTATGAAGTCATTTGGTAAAATTTGAGCAACAAAACGGGTTTTGCTAGGAACTGCCCTATTAATCAGATGACAGCTGTCATGATCAGAATCTTCCACTGAAATTTACTCAATCATTTACAAGTCAGTGATACATGTAATGTACAGTTAACCTGTCAATTTAGTGCAATAATGATAGTGCAATAATGATCTGCTTCAAGGGAAAGATCGTATTCTTTAAAATATCTTCTGTGTTCAGCAGAAGAAAGAAATTCACACAGGTTTGAAACAACTTTAGGGTGAATAAATGACGACAACACTTCATTTCTACCAACCAAATTAAATTCCCCCAAATTTTTTTATGAAAACTGAGAATTTCCACATCAAAACTGTCCTCCATTTATTTTGTCCTCCAGAGAGGCATTTAAACATGTAATGGATTTTTAAATTGCTACACCTATCTGATTTTTTTATTGCATTTTTCTACAGCATGTTTCGGCTTGGGTCAAACTAACCCCAAATGGAAATCCTGAAGAACAATTCATTTTTTAAGGGTTAATTATAGGATAAAACAGGGTTAAAACTTCAGTAATATCGGTCTAAAGGGTTTTAATATGTCGGAGGGACATGACGTTTTCCAGTATCAGGGTTTCTAGGACCCTAGACAAAAGAAAAGTAAATCTCAAGAGAAACAAAAGTCGAAAAATTCACTCTACCTTCGTCTCTGTCCTGTTAAGTCCAGTAAAGTTTTCCGTGAAATTGACCGGAACTGCACCTGCACCTGCTGTTTCCATGACAACAACCTCTTCTTCTGCGTCTCTGTGAAGGCCTGCGTGGGGTGCAAGACATTACACCTCATAAGTGAAGACTCCAAAACTGTGTCTAATGGGACTATGTCTGCTTATTCTTTAATTGTTAGTAATTTGTTCAGCAGCTTCAATAATAAGAATAATACAAATCAATACAAATAACTGGATGCTCGCCATTTTCTGACCATGACAGTCTTACACAAGAAACTAAAGCAGTTTTGTATTTTGATTTGGTTAAATATGCCTAATACATAAATGCCTTAAACACCATGAAATCAAAATTGTTTATTGACTTTAATATCATTTTTATTAGATTTGACACCTGCAATAAATTATATTTTTACCAGATACATTCTTCTGCAGTCTTCCTGATAAGAAGACCATAAATATTGATGACAATATACAAATGCAAATTTTATCCAATCTAATGCTCTCTAGAATGATACCATCCCATTTGTCTAGATTTTTATGTCATGTCCTTTTGTCTTTTTTATTAGCTTTAAATATATATATATATTTAGCTTTCATTTATTTATTTTACATTTTTATTTTATTTAATGAGAATTTATTGAATAATAAAAAGCTGATCAATATTTGACAATAAGACCCAGAACTTTCATATATTAATGAATGCTTACCTCATGAATTAGGCACTTATCAATAAGCTGTAGGTAGGAACTAATGTTCTCCTCATCCGACCCGGAGACTAGGAGTTGTGTGCAAACTGTCACAAAGACAGACAAAAAGAGTCACATAAAATAAAATCTTTTTTCATGATGCCAAAACTACTACTACTGCTGCTGTGTTTTTTTAGTATGTGTTTAATGTGACTTTCAGTCTCATATGTTTATGGAAAGCTCAGCAAAAATTAAGGAAAGTCAATTACATCATGTCTGTCTGACAACCTCTGACCCATTTTTCTGTCTGTGAGATAAAGATGTGTGGAAACGCAAAGTAATGGATAGGATTTAAACAATCCTAAAAGCCTGAAATGATTCTCAGATTGCAGGAAGGAAGAACTACGCGTGAACCTTTGCCCATGACGCGAGTGAACTGAGCAGGGATGTCTCCCTCGGCTATGAGCGTGGAGTTTCCCTCCGTCTCTCCTCCGCCCAGGTGTGAGCTGGCCATGCTGCTCTTCCCCTCTGCGCTCAGCAGGTGGCGCTGTGAGGAATCCTCTGTGCTACAGGTTTTAATGGGCGTCTGGATGATCTGGTGAAGCTCTTGCAAAGGAGCACGTAGATTCCCTCCCTCCAAAATGTCCTGAAAGATAAAGCGAGAGAGAGAGAGAGAGAGAGAGATGACAAATGGATGGATGCAAGTTATTCAAGGTTGCGGTGCAGCATTATTTTGGACACTTCCATAAATTCAATACGGGCAACTGTCAGGTGTCGGGATATTTCAGACATGTAATGAGGCGGAAAATGACATGTGAGGACAAAATAAAGGTCTACCAAAAATACGTGCGTGTTTGTTTCCCCGTCGCACGGTGCGACTCTAACAGGGCCGAAACATGAGGGACATTAAAACTTTAAATGGATCCGACTATCAGGAGGAGGTGTCTTATTTCTGATGCTACAAATGCTCCGAGATGGAAAGCGTGATGAAAAGGTTGCTCTGAAATTAGACATCTGGCTCCTTCCTGTCTCTTGTTGTATCAAATATTGTCCTTGAATTAAATAAAGGATAAAGTGAAAAGGATATTAGCAGAGGTTTGGGCTCCGGAGTTAGTGTGAAACTGCAGTTAATGATCAAGGCTGGAAACTGAAAGATTGAAGGTGAAAAGCATCTGATGTACAAATGAATGCAAATGTGAAGTTTGTGATCAATAGGACGGTTCAGATGAACAAAGTTTATGGGTTGAAATAAACTGAGATGGGAAAAGAGAGGCTCTGACCTTCTCCAAACAGCGCAGAATGTTATGTCGGTCTTTCAGCTTCTGAATACTGATGATGATCTTGTGCCGTGCCCCTTTAGTGACTTGCTATATCAGAGGAAAACAATGCTTAAAACACAATCTGACATGCATCATGACCGATTGGTGATAATATGCAACAATGCTACAACATATACAATTTACAAATCTTTAAATGCAAGTACAAGATCGACAAATTATATGATTCCCCTACAATAATAGCCAAATTTCACACATAAAAACTTCGAATTGTTAAATGGTCCCTTGTGTGTTACTTATTCCAAAAGCAATGTCTTTCTATGTTTTGTATGCATTGTTACCACAGTTACTAACGGTGCCGCAAATACAGTAGGCTACAACTAGTTGTGGGCACAAAGTATTTGGAGCTAAATGCACAACATAGCTAAATCAAGATACTATAATTGTGAGTATCTCATGTATCACATAAATTACAAGAAGTAATTAAGTCTTGTGTCTGGCATCTTGTACATGCTAGAAGAACCTCTCTGGCAATGTTACTTTGTAACTATAAACTATTGAACCGGTTGGAGGTGATCTGCACTTATTTTCCGATATAAATACCTAAACATTATTAAAACAAGATACATTTAGTTGAGAATGAAAATGTCATTATATATGAAGTCTACTTTTAGAGATGTCTAATAAAACTGAGTGAGATGTATGCTTCAAGCTGCAGTCCGCATTTTTCCCTCTTTGTCGCCATCTTTGTTCGAAATCTGCAATTGCAGTCATTCGCGGAATTATCAACTTGACGCGAGTTGTAGTGATACTGGCATTCAGAATCACATATTATTATTTTTGGAAGTATGGCCAACATAATAATTTTCACCGGAAAATGTCATCTGAACAAGTAACTAACATTGACTTTTGTTCTGGTTCTGACATTGCAGTAAATCGCACTGATTAAATCTTACAATCACTTATCATCACACAAAACCGTGCAAATTATACTTTGTTCTCAACTTGTTAATGTTAGCAACGTCAGCATTGCGTGACTACATGTAATGTCCTTCCAATATCTATCCGTTTTTTCGCATGGGTCCAGTTGCAGTCTCTTTTTTTCTGTAGTCACTCTGAAGTCCGAACGAAGTCTTTTGCATTTTACAGCAGGTGAATCTGTTGTCACTGGTGATTGTCGTTTGAACCTTTCTGGATCCGCCATCAAATTGATAAGTTTAATTATATCAAGTGCTGTGAGAAAAGACTATAAATCTCCACCTCCAACATCCCCATACGCAAAATAGCCAAATTGCCGAGACTCCTCCTTTATGTGACGTAATGACGAAAAGACATGCTCGAATTTCCCACGGAAATCCACCAGTACCACAGTAGTGGAATTAAAAACATTATTACAAGCTTACTGTTTTGAATCGAGCCATGGCAAGCAGATAGCGTTGAACACTAGCTGGTTATGTATTTTCTCAAACATGTATCTTGGATCATTTTGAACACAAAAAAGTTACGGACTGCAGCTTTAAATTTGAAAAGAACTGCCAATGGGGTAAGAAATATATATAAATATAAATTGAAATGTGGTATATATATATATATACACTTTGGAGAATAAGACAAAAATTAAGAAAAACATTTTTTATTAAGGTGTAAAAATGAAGAGTAACGAAAGCACCAACCTGAGCTTCCAGCTGATGCTCTGACAGTGACATCATCTCATCATACGTCATGGTGGAGAAGAGCCCAGCGTACTTATGTAGACGTAGACTCTTCAGCCAAGCCGGCACATCTGAGAGAGACATCACATTATTTCGGAAGAAAAGCAATGCAAGTTAGGATTTCATGAGAGTGACCTAATTTTTAAAGTTCTGGGAAAACCTTAATGACTCATTAGATCAATTATTTATTTCCAAGATCTTGCACTAAAAAATGGGTTTAACACAGTCAGTCACATCCCTGTTTCTATAAATGTACATGTGGCTTACCCCTCATCCCGCTGCCATCCTCATGGAATGTACTTCGGACAGCAGCGTGTTCCTCCAGGTGCTCGCTGCCTCCGCTGCCCGAGGACGCCACGCTGCTCTGGGGAGAGATGGGGGCATGGTCGGGGGCCGGCCCGCGGGGACGCAGGTCCTCCTGAGAGAGCCAGCCGTGCCCCAGAGGCTGGTTAGATCCGCCACTCATCGGAGGGGTCAGAGACACAGAACGCCTCAGAGGACTGTGCTGCCCACCCGACAGGACTGCGAGAAGAAGAAGAAAAAAAAACATGCAGCATGAGATCAGGCCTTGGCATCAACAAATCAGGACCGTTATATTTCCAGAAACTTCTATCAAAAGCTTCCAATTTACAAGCTACGTTTAGTAGCTCTGCTGTTACCAAGCAGACATAAGGATGAACTTTTTTAAAACACACTATTTTCTGTCTAGTCAGTGCGTACAATCTGAGGGTCGAATAGTACGGGGGCTTTCAGTATGGAAAATGATTTTGGACCGCAATGAATATGAGAAAGTGGATATGCTCTCATACTCAAGGGGTATTCTAAATAATTAATTAATTAATAAAAAATAATGAAATCACAATGTAACAACATACCATCTACTCCAAATTCCTGTGACACTGCAAACCATGCAGCTCTTATTTTAAACTGAAACTTTTTTGCCGTGACCAAAACACCAAAATAAGAGTTTCTTAAGTGTTTAATTATTACATTAAATAAAATACAATAGAATTGGATATATATATATATATATATATATATATATATATATATATATATATATATATATATATATATATTCAGGTTTTATATTCATTTTAATTTTAAGTTTTTGTCGTTTACTTTTATTTATATTATTTATTTTATTTATATTTACTTCAGATTTACTTCTAATCTAATCTTAGTACTTCAATTTGTTTTAATTTAAGTTAGTGGTCAAGGTAACTTCCAATTTTAATTTCTTTTTCTTAAATTTAAGCTTTTCATCTAATTAAATTATATCTATATACTACAAAATATTAAACTTCATTTCAATTAATGATTTTTTTGCATAGTTTTCGATTTTGTTATCAATAACACTATCAATAACTTTGTTCAGACGCATAATATATTAAAATCACAATACTAAGAACAAAAATTGTTCATTTGTTTTGTTCAGTTATTTTGTACAACTGACTTCTGACAAACATCCTAATTTATAAGTCTCACAACATAGCATAAGAAGTTATAAGCTGTTAAGGGTTAAGTATGTATGTTTCACTGTCAAGTCATTCATTTGGGATTCAAATTACACTGTTTTTGATTCACTGAAAATAACCAACTCATAAGAGTCTGAAAAATGTATAACCTGTTCTAAATAAAAGTTTTCTTTCCCTAAAGACAGGCAAATTATAACAGGTAATCAACTCACAATAGTAGATACACATGAACCGTACCCCAGAGCCCATTTTCAAGCAGACATGTGTGTGTTTCACTCCAACCAAACAAACCTAAATCTGATGTCAAAGAGATTCAGATTTACAGCACAAATCTGAAACAAGTCTGACTAACAGCTTCTGTAGCACTAAATTGCTTTAGCCAGAACAACCAACACAAGTTTATTTGTTTCCTACGAGGGGGGAAAACCTGGCAAACCAAACAAGCTGCAAGTCTTTTCCACCTACTAAACAGGTGAGCCTGTCTTCTTCTGGAACATTCAACCCCGTCACGGGTGAGGGGAAAGAGGAAACAAACAGAGACTGAGATGGAGAAGATACGTTATAGGCCGTGTGGAGCCAGTCCTCTCCTCCTATATGCGGCTGTAAATGTTTGGACTATGTATAGGTCTTCGCGGGCTAGTTTAAAATAGGTGCCCAGCTAACATTTCAAGTTCCAGTCCCTAAATATTAGCCATTTTCCCTAAATACAAACCTCCACAAAGGATACCTTACAAGGGAAGAGCTGGGATGGTATGTAGTACTTAGTTAGGGAGGTGAGAGGGTGTTTGTGTGTGTAAAGGAGGGCACAGGATGCTCTTCTAATTCAATTTACCAATGTTCCATGATGATTATGGTTATGTCTTATACATTGTTACATTTTATTCTTTGTCAAGGAGACAGTTGTGTTTTTTACTCTTACTTCACAATAACAATTAAGGTGAATTTGCACCTAAAAAGTAAACATGCATCTATTTCACTTTGTTGACCTGATGACAGAAGCAGTCATTAATAATATTTTACATTTTATAATATTAAAAAAAGTATATAGATTAAGCAGTAAGTTTGTGCCTGTGTCACTTTTTGTTGACCTGTTGAGCTTACACGGATCAAAATCATCATGTTTTAAAAGCCTACATCCTGAGGTTGCTGAAGAGAGTTGTGAAACCAGTCCTTTGTACTGTTGAAACTCTAAGTAGTCAAAAAATAAAGAAGATCTGGTGAAGCAGTGCTTTAAATGTTCCCTTATTTATATCCTCAGCTGTCTCCTTCATCAGAAAAAAAGACCCTAACATTCTTAGCTGGAAATATCATGCTCTGACCACAGATATGTTCAATCTGAATATCTTTGTTACGCCCACAGCACGGCAGTGCCGCATGTACACATTTTTGCTCTCGTTTTGTGGGTCGAAAGGCCTCTGACGTTGCTGAGCTATCATAGTTATGAATGCTCCAACATGATTGGAGATAAAATCGAAGTCTTAAGTACAGCATCTGAATTTTCAAGGGGGAAAGGGGTAGGGATTTGAGAGGGACACTCACATTAAAGGGACACTCCACTCATATGCATTAAGCTTTCCATTGTTAGAAACCCAGTCATGCTATTGAATGGTCATGCAAAACGCTCTCATTTTCCCCTGAGACGAGAAAAATACGTTATTTACCTTTTTCACTTCCTCCCAAAATGATGCAAAAATTGTCATTTTACGTCATTGTAGGAGGAAGTGTAAGAGGGGGGATTTCTGTAAAGACTACAAGCACTAGATCTCACCCTTTCAAACCCCGCCCTTAGGGGCTGGACCTAACGCGCAAACAGACCAATCACAGATCAGTGCCAGTGCGTTTGAGTTCACCGGCAGAAACTTTTTGAAAATATGGACGAAGGTACTGAATACGCAGACGGATGCATTATCGAGGACAGGGATTACACATAGCGTCAGCCATCTTTTATTTTGAAAGCTAAGCTTGCAGGCTCTAGTTCTGTGGAGAAAGCTGAGTAGTAGGTGTTACCATCCTCTTTTTCCGGACATGTCTGGTCGTCAATGTCCGGGATTCGGCTTTTGCTTTCTGCTGTCGCCAGTCATTGTTTACATGCAGATCTTTTGTTTCAGGTCCTGTTTACACAAGAAGGCTTGTGGGTGAAAACGTAAGAATATTTTATCGGATTTGCCTTTCGTTTACACGGCGACGGCGTTTTTGAGGCTTAAAAATGAAAAAGTGAAACCACCCTCCAGAGTGGAAATCTTAAAAACGCTCCGCCACCGCGTTCCCGTGTAAAGGGTAAAAACGCAAAAGTCTGCTTGACAGTGAAGGTTGTACGCAGGCGCGCAGACTTGGTGTTGTTGTGTAGCGGTGCTTCACATCGCCACCTAGCCGCCTGGAGTGCATACTACATTGAATTTCACACACTTTTGCGTCACCATTTGGACATGGATTTCCCACCCAAAACGCTCGTCGAAATGCAGAATAAAAAGTGATAACGCAACGCCACTTTTGCGTTTTCTCTTCAGAATCGTTTCCGTGTAAACATAGCCTCAATTTAACTGTATTCATTCCACTGGTGAATCTGAATGTAGTGTTTACTTGAACGCTAAACAAGTGATCGGTTGATGTGCGTTTTAACATTGGTAAGAAAATTCCCGCTCCTCTGTGAGAGATATGAGACCGGTGCGTCTCAGGTGTCGCTTATCCATAATCACGTCACCGGCCTGGCATGGCGCCGTTCTCCCGCGGCCCTCACTTTCATTACAGTAAACATAATGAATGTCGACTGTACAACGCAAAAGCCGAATCCCAGACATTTTGGGCGATCTCGAAAAAAAATTTCGGGCAGACTCGTCACGGAGACTCACTAGTAGCCTAGACTTGTTGTTTAACTACTGCGCTCTGTTACTGGTAGGCATGGCCTCCTAGGCAGTGAAGCAAGTGCATTCTGAGAGTTGTTGTCTTTCATCCACATAAGCCAAAAATACATTTTCTGTCTTTTCTCAGTCTAGAAAGCTCCAAATTCAAAAATCTTTCTTCTACATAAATGACCCATTTTAAATACACATTCATCTTTCCATAGGTGAAGTATCCCTTTAATGTAAATCTCTGACTCTGAATCTGCAGCTGTTTTAATCTCACTTGCCAAAGACAAAATAGAAGAATAGCCCACTCACTTGTGTTGGTCCCACTGCCTGTTCCTACAGCATTGATAGTGGAGGGCACAGAGGATGCTGGGTACAGGGAGAGGTGGCCGTTTTCACAGCCCTGTTGCTGATGCTGCTGCCAACTTCCGAGCCCAGAGTCCCTCGAGCTCTGCCAGCCATTGAGACGGTCATCCGACCCGTAGCGCTGGTGGTGGGGGTAGAGGTGCGGAGGCTGCCCGTGGTGAGATGAAGACACACGCTCAAGGGAATCTCCCGCTCCTCGGGCAGCCGCCCGCTCCTCCAGGTGGTTGAGCCAGAGGGCGAGGTTCGCCCGGTCCTCGAGGGAGGTTGCAGGGTGAATGAGGGCATAGGACAGAAGCTGCCGGCTTTCCTCCAAGTGCCGCCCATGTTCGATGGTGTGGCTCAAGATCTTTGGCAGGAGACTCATGTACTCCACCTTGGCCTCGACGTTGCCAGGTTTAAGGAGAGGCAGGTGGGTCAGAACCAAAGAGATGACCCGTTCCTTCGTCTCACTCTGCCACTGACTGATCAATACTGCAAAACAGAAAAGAGTAAATGGCATTAAGTTAGGAAAAGGTTAGCATGAGTTAATAGATAATGCAGTTTAAAATAAAGAATGAAATAAAAGGAATTCAAAGTAAGTTTACACCTTAATAAAATAATTTTTTTTTTTTTTAGCACATGTTCACAGAGAACGGCACATTAAACATAAAAAATAAAATATAAGCAACTCAAGGTTAATACAATAACATACGAGATTAACTTGGGCAAAATCATCCCTGTTTTTTACTCTTCCTTTAAAATAGCTGCCAGATTTTAAATATTTTTTTTGAGAGCACTACTCATAACCAGGGTCACACAGCCTATTTTACCATGCCTCAGATACTATAGGAACTATTTGAGGTCACGGCAGAGGCTTTGTCCACCACCAATAATAGAGAACGTCGGCCATGGAGTGAACTTCTGGCCACTTCCAGATCAGGTCTGTGACTCATTTATTCTCTTGGTCAGCCTTTTATGTATAGTCACAAATGGGATCCAGGAATGTCTTGTATGATCACAATCTCATGAAAGCAGTCAAGAACATGTCTCACTCATATTTTTAGGCTGACTAGGTTTTGTTTGTAAAATCATATTATGTAAATGTGAGAAAATAATGATATACTGTATATATATTTACATATATGTAATTATATATATATATATATATATATATATATATATATATATATATATATATATATATATATATAATTAAGCATCATTGTAGTATGTGCAACTGTGTGGACTTAAAGAAATCATTATTTTAAATTGTGAGTCACAAGTGAAAATAATGGGAATTACAAAATGTAACTTTATAAGATGATGATCTACACTCAAATACTCTATTACTTGCCTTTATTAAATAGTTTCAGTGGGGCACAAAAATTTACTTCTTCAACAATGTACAAAGTAATTACAAAAATTATCACATCTACAGGTAGATACATTATGGTAATGAGAATTTGCGCTTAGTAAAATAAGTCATATTTGTTATGCAAATCTTTCCCCTGTTTGATTTTGGGACAAAATGAGACCCCGACACGTTTTGACCAGTATGCAAATATCGAATGACATGTTTTGCACTTCAAAAAGACAACAATGATAGTAGTGTTAATGCAACAGGATCATAAATGACTGTTTCATCAGTGTGTGCATGAGTAGAGATGTTTCAGAGGTCTTCTGTCATGTTTAGCAGGGAGCTATTTGACACACAGACTTGAGGACAACTGGAGACCAATGATTAGGTGTCTCTCTGGGAGTCTTTTTCAGGCACTTCCATTTTTACTGATGGGCCAACGAGCTTCTAGAGGGCAAGGAGACAAACCTTCTGGTGGTCCTTTACTGAGACTTTTAAAGCAATATCAGTTACTAAGCCAGACTTTAAGGCAATCCATTTGTTATAAAACACAAAACAAAAAGTGTTTGATGGAAACATTTAATTAAGTTCATGTCTTCAGTACTAAATAAGACCACGTGTGTGCAACCTCAATCACAAACCACTATAAACATGTCATGTTAAGGGGTGACTTTTGCAAGATGTGACAAACTATGTAAAAAAAAAGAAAGTTTCTGACATCAACATTAGACAAAAACGCCAATTCAGAAACAGGAAAATCCAGAGTGTGGTGAGAGAAGGTTATTCGTCCACCACAACGTGTCACCACTCAGCCCAGTTCAGTTTGTGCCTTGGCAAAGGTTGTGATGAGTTTATCTGGTAATAAAGTCCTCATGACCCTCAGTAACACTCCTCTACTAAAATTAGAGCCCAGCATTCAACTTGGCCAGCATCCTGCTCTACCTCAGAAGGTTGCCAGCTCCTCTACGGCTCCCACACTCCTCCATCATTACACAGTTCTTCTTCCTTCGCTCCACCCATCCAGCTGGATATAGAGGGAGTGCTGCTGCTAAAACAATGCAACCTACTCATCTCAAGGATTCTGACTTCCTCTGTCACCATCCCCCCGTTCACTTCCTTCAGGATCCGATCACAGAGCTTCCAGAGAGACGGTAGCCCTCTTTCTCACACTCTCCCTTTTCCATGCGTCCCATTGCTGAATCCTACTTTGGAGATTTTGCAAGAACAGACTTACCAGATATTGCAAAACCCATCTCATTTGTGAGCTAAACATGCAAGTTTAATAAATAATCTGAGTTCTATGTTCTGACACATTTCGGAAGATACCACATACCGATAGGCCATTAATTAATAACCAATAAATTGCTGATATTAAAATTCTATATTATTAAGTTATGTTATTATAGTACTGTACTTTGAATTAGCTTTTTTATGTGCTTTTTATTATTTCTATATAACTTTAATTCATTTTAATTTCAGTTTTCATTTTTAGTACTAGAACTTCTATTACTACTTTCATTTTATCATTTTAAGACTACAACTTATTTCAGATTGTCCTATTCTGGTACAGAAAAGTAATACTGGCTGCCCCTTCACAGTTAGTAGATCATACTAGATCTTAAGACACTGTCTTAAGTTAACATAAATGGCTATATGTTTATGCAACTGACAATGTTGGCAAAATGGTCTAGTGACTTAGCCAATTAAATTCCCCAAAAACCCCTTTAAAACCAGCTTGACCATGCTAAGAGAGCACACGCAGGACGAAAAACCTGGATTAAGCTGTTTTTATCTGTAATTCAGTGAAAGGTACATAAAACATAACAATTCATATCTAATAGCTAAGCAGTTAGTTCATAGACACCATTGACACCATAATTCATAGACACCATTGTGGAATGTAACCCTTCTGTGCCCACCACAACCCTCTCCTTTTTCTAACTCTTCTTTTAACTTATCCACCAAACCACCATCCTTTTACAGTATTTAAAGTGTTTACAACTATTAACGGTACAAATATGTAAGAATTTTGTAAGAAAATATCCAAAAATCACTAGCACAGTGCAATGCATTTCCTGCAGTTGTGTACTTACAATATCCCAAAAAGTCTCCAAATATTTTTTTTTTTTATTTCAGAGAAATTCCAATTTTAAATAAGTGGCCGTCCCAGAAAAAAAAAAAGTCGCCTGACAATGACGCATTAACCGCGTTATCTTCGGTTTCCGTTCATACCGCCACAGCCATGATGTAACTATGGCAACAGACGAGGACAACTGCGTAGTGCAAAACGTTTAGCAGCACGCAGTTCTTGTTTCTTTCAAACATAGACCATGGCAAGCAGACTTTGGGACAAACAAGGAGAACTAAAATGAGGATCAATATCAGCGTGGCATTCTGAGATGCAGAGAGCTCGACATCCGCGACTAACTTGGACTTGACAGAGAAAAACATGAATGTTTGCACTCATCCATAAACATTATTAGATCCATCAGCTTGACAGCAAGTCCCATCATTCAGCTCATCATTGCGTCATCAACCTACGCCTTTGTTATCGTTGGAAACTGCGGCCTCTTGTGGCTAAAAAATCTTTCATAGTGACTTTAACTAAAGCATTGGAATGAAAAAGTTGGATGTGACTTAAAGAAAGAGAAAGAGGCCCAAATGGAGTGAAAGCAACATTCTGCAGGGAGTCTGTGAATCACAGTTGATTCACAGCGGTCAGTCTGGGGAAAGCCCTTCTTTAAGGCTTCACTGAGTCATTTTTAGACAGTAAAACAATGTGTTTCAGTGAACTCCACGTGGCGCCCGCTCTCAGGGAACAGAGCTTTCAAACATCCCTGAGTTCGGCTGTAATTTGTTTTTTTCTCCACCCCTTGTACTTAACCTTCTGATTGGCTTAAATTAGAAGCTGCTCTTCAATGGCACGAGTGCACAAACTACTCTAGAGGAGCGAGGTGACTGAAAACACTGACTGAAACTATTCCTTCTGAGTGAGCCTCACTAAACACATTACTGTCTTTATGAGCAGGTCAATGAATCATTCAACCAACTGTTTTGCTCAAGAATGAAACAACTGACTGGCTGAATTTGGAATATCATGCTGTCATTCTACTACTAATTTTAAGATTCAAAGGTCTGACAGAAATTGTAAGAGTAGCAATTCAAATTCAGCCACTGTGTTTATGAGTGAGACAATGAATCATAAATCGGAACCAATCACAGACATATCTGATGAGCGCATGAACACAGTGGCCAATCAGAGGTGTTTACGATTACGCTCAACAGTGCTCAAAGTTGATAGTACTGAAGTTGATCCTTTTTGACAACTCTATTCATGAATAAAACAAGAATGGCTGAATTTGGAATTTCATACAATGATCCTACTACTAATTTAGCATAAAACATGATATAGAAAGAAATAGAAAGAAATAGAAATAGTAATATGCTAGTAGCACGTTGTTTTAAATTGTTTTTATGAGTGTCGGAATCAATCATTTTACTGATTAAATCTCATATACATAATAATGATCAATATCAAAGTGTATCTTCATAGCAGGGTGTCAAAGAGATATTAGTTACATATGAAGCAAAGAAGCCAGTGTACATCGACAGACCTTTAACAAACAAATAAACAGAACCCAGAAAGACATGCTGTTCACCAGACGGAGATGGGTGGTTAAACCCAAGCCGACCGTACGCAGACAGACATTTTCCCCTTTTAATTAGATGAACTTTGAGTCACTTATAATGAGAGATTGAATAACCCCCCCGCCCAACTGGATACAAGCCTGGATAACATGCAACCCCCCCTCCAATTGTATGCCATCAGATGCTCCATTAACACCAGAGACACAATTGGCGGCTGATAAAAACACATGCACAGTCATACAAACAGTCACGCACATGTCTACGTCTGCATGGGAGGAGATGTCAGACACGTGATTCTCTCGAGCTAAAAATAGGATGGCCACAACACCAAATCCAAACACCAGGGGACTGGTGATAACACCCTATTTATACGAGACCATCAGAGACGGCATCAACTGAAACCACACACACCCTGTCCTTGTGCTGACACACTAAACACAGTAAGAACAAAGGTCACTAAAATGTGGTTTTGTGACCTCATTTTCACCTCTGTCTCTTAAAAAAACACTATGGTATCATTTTTCCATAGTACATAGTCTTACACTGGCCACTTTATTAAGTACACTTTGATAGTACCAGGTTTTGCCTTCAGAACTGCCTTAATACTTCATTGCACAGATTCAACAAGGTGCTCAGTTGCCCAAAGTGTGGCGAGAATAAATACCCATGGCCATTACACCACCAACAGCCTGAACTATTGGTACAAGGTAGGATGGATCTATGCTTCATGTTGTTTACGCCAAATTCTGACCCGGCCATTTGAATAACGCAACAGAAAATCGAGACTCATGAGACCAAGCAGCACTTTTTCAATCTTCTATTGTACAATTTTGGTCAGCCCATGCCAATTGTAGCCTCAGTTTCCTGTTATTAGCTGACAGGAGTGGCACCCGGTGTGATCCTCAGCTGATGTAGCCCATCTGCTTTAAGCTTTGACGTGATGTGCATTCAGAGATGCTCTTCTGCAGACCTCGGTTGTGTAACTGGTGATTTGAGTTACAGTTGCTTTTCTATACCAGTCTGGAACCAGTCTGGCCATTCTCCTCTGACCTCTGGCATCAACAAGACATTTTTGCCCAAGGAACTACTCACTGTAAACCCTAGAGATGATTGTGTGTGAAAAGTAGATCAGCAGAAATACTCAGACCAGCCCATCTGGCACCAACAATCATGCCTTGTTCAAAGTCACTTAAATTATCTTTCTTCCCCATTCTGATGCTCAGTTTAAACTTCAGCTGATCGTCCTGACCATGTCTACATGCCTAAAACCATTGAGTTGCTGCCATCCATTTGATTGGCTGATCTTTTTGACCCCAAACTTTTATACATATTAAAAGGTAATTCAACAGCACCATCATAGTTGTGTTTTTTTTTATAAAACCGTAGGGTAATACAATTCAAAATGTGGCTCCATCCACAGTGATTCTGGACTGAACTATTGTCCAACATTTGTCTTGTTAGCACAACAAACACAGCAAGACTTGGTTTAGAACAGGGTCATTGGTTTTTTATGGTTGTTGAGTCAACAAAGTAAGGGCACAATGTGTTCCTGGGAGGATGATGCACCACTTTTTAATCTCTTCGGAGGTAGACAGTGGACACACACCCTTAGGTTCAGGAATAATGCCACCAGACGCACCAGACACAGCTGTAAAAGAACTAAAACTGCTGTATAACACATCAGAAGGTCTAAAAATTAGGTTTGTCTGTACTCTTTTTTCCACTTATGAGGGGAAAAAACAACACTGGAATTGGTCTGTGGACACAGTACGAACTTGCAGAGAGAAGTTTTTTTTTTTCCAATAGGGAAAGAGGGGAAAGGAAAAATGGCCTATTTGGAAAAAGTGGCTAGAGAGTGAGAAGAGAAAGAACGAGAGAGAGAGAGAGAGAGAGAGAATGCCCCACCCATCCCTCTGGCTGCTTGCATCAGCTCAGCAGTGAGGAATGTTCTGGCATACCACAGGTCTAACAGAAGAATGCACAGTTTCCGACTGGGGTGCGTTGCATCCGAAAGGACGCTGGTTAGACACATACCTTCTTTTTGAGATCATCCCCCTCAACGCTACTTAAGCAAACACTTCCTTAAACGGGCTCCCCAAGATCTAATGCATTCAGCAGAGTAGTGGGTGGAGAGAAATATGGAGCATCATTGATATAGAGAAAGGAAAGAGAGGGGAAGAGAAAGAAAAAAAAGGAAGGAGAATTACCGTATGGCTAAACCAAACACCATTCCACCTAATGACCAGTGGAAACACTTCCATGAAGGACAGAGGCCCATTGAAAAGATTCCCAGGAGTCCGGAATAAGACACTCCTGTGAGTGGGAAGCTGGGAGGAAAGCCTCAGATGACACTCCAGAAAGTAACAGAGAAAAGAAAGAAAAAAATGACAGAATCAATGTGTGGTATCCTGAAATGACACCCACAGGGAGTGTGAGCGTGAAGCTCTGGAGAGGCTGACGCTTTAGTTGGCAGACAAAGAAAGAATGTAAAAGAGGCCCCTGTTGAACTTCAGTGGCCCCACCTTTTTTCAACAGCAGTTTTAACAGGCAATGGCTCCATCTCTACAGGTCTCCACAGGCCCGGATCCCACCGGCACCCTGTCTGGGCCTTATAGTGCACCAAAATTTCAGTATGTACAGTAGGGCCAAGCCATACAGTTAACAAATTGGCACTGTCCATTGGGAATGAAAGAGGTTTCAGTGAAGTTCTTGATGGCACAAAGTTATTTCATTCTCAAAACTGGGAATAAACTTGTATCCCAAGACCATGTTTATTTGTGGGCAATCTATGTTGCAACAATCACTTACGCCATTATTCAGCTCAGGCCAGTTGAATTTGTGAAGGTTTGCCAACCATATTTGATTGAAATAAGGCATTCTCATCTTCCCCAAAGGTCATGACCTTCTTACTCCTACACAGACAGAGTTGTCCTTGGTCAGCTAAATTAATTACCCAGAGGGTGTAAACATGCAACTTCAGGCCATTCGCCCCCTAAGTTCCTCTTAGCGCACAAATCGCCAAATGTTACGTCTGCTGTAGAAATTAGAGAATGAGGCCGACAGTTCTAATTTTGGCTTGGCAGGCGCATTGTACTGAGAGTTTGTCTGTACTTGCGCATACACTTTCTTCCTCTCTTCCTTTGAGCCAGTGATATTTATGGCCGCTAATCCTGTTCAATGTTGGAAATAGCAGTGCAGGCTAACTAACCACTGAGCTCAGCTGGACAGACAACAAAGTGGGAAACACCTGCCTCTGTCAGTAGACACAGCAGTCACAGTGGCTCCGAGTCATCTGTGCGTGTCTCTATTGTTCAGAACGGATGATGAGCTCTCGCTCTCAAATGCAGGAAGCCCGTCACGTCGCACACATGAACCTCATTCACTGACCCCAAAGCATTTTTTTTCTTTCTGATCTTTCAGATGTTAAATGAAAGCCCAGACAAGCTTTCAACCTGTGCAAATGAGCAATGCTGTTTCCGTCTTGACCGAAATGTGCTGCAGCGCAAAAACAGGTTTGGCCTGATCCAACAAAAAAGAAACATTCCGATATTTTGATGATTATCTGTGATAATCGCTAGCCTGGATGCCAGCCCGAACCCCGCCCACAACATTTTTTGGTCAGGAAGTTCGGTCTGGACTCGATCCATTGAGGAGAAATTATGATCAGTCAAAAAATGAAAGGGCCAATCAAATTGCAAGGGCAGGCTTTAAACGATGATGGACAGATGATCTGCAGGGACGTAATCATCACGTTATCACGTATGTAAGAGCGCTTAACTGGTTTTCCTCAAAGATGACTGCAGCTGGAGAATTGAGATGTATAGATCCCACTGTCGCGTCTGTCGTAAAATAAATCGACAGTGCATTCATTTTAATAGACAAACAGAAAACTGCAATCAAGGCATTTGTCGATCAGAAAGATATTTTTGCTGTCCTTCCTACATGATTCGGGAAAAGTGTAACTTATCAGCTGGCTCCGATGGCCGCTAAGAAGATGGGACGTAATGAAAATTCTCCTTTGCTCGCACTCATGGAGGAGTAAGTAAAAGAAGCAACACTCGTTATTTTACTTCTAAAATAAGTAAGTCCTGTAGTTGACAACTGTATGCAAAGTAGTTCGCTTACTGCGTTGCTCTGATTGGTTGTAGGTTTACCGACTATCCAATTGAGTGCAGAGTTTTTTTTTCCTGGTTCAGTTAAGACACGCCTCATAATCAAAGCCATATGGAGCAGTTTCAGACTCATATTCCGACAAGAATATGAGCATGACGAAGTCAGGCTAGATAATCGCTGAAACAACAACCGCAAAAATATGTTGACTATGAACAATTCCTCCAAAATCACAATAATGAATGGCCTAGTCGTTGCATTTTCCTTTTGATATGAAGGCTTATGATTGTTTTGCTAAAGAGTGCTAATATTTCACCTAATCAGCAGTCAGTGAGGAAACTATGAGGCCTCCCACCCCCCCCACCCCAGAGACGACAACCTCGGGCAGGAAGTGCCATTGTAACCTGATGACCGTAACAGCCGTAAAAGATGTGCTGGAATCAAATGGAAATTTAGTCTACCTGTAGAAGCCCAATGGGATGCGAGTGTGTTTAGCCACTTTAGTTAACTTTTATGACAAATTAGTTACTCCATGTACAAATATCCCATACAATGTAAAACAAACAAATAAGCATGTCACATTGAAGGACATTTTAAATTGAAGGGACATAAAATTAAAGGGCATATTGCAGGTTAGAGGACCCAACGAAACAATGGTAAATGGACTGCATTTATATAGCGCTTTCATTAACCCACATATTGCCTCACATTCACCCATTCATTCACACACCAATGGCAGTGTCAGCCATGCAAGGCGTCATCCAGCTCGTCGGGAGCAGCTGGGGTTAGGTGTCTTGCTCATGGACACCTCGACACTTGGTCAGGTGGAACCGGGGATTGAACCACCAACCTTCTGGTTTGTAGACAACCTAAAATAATGTAGGAACTAGATTTTCTTTAAAATATACTTAGAAATACACTGGAGTCGTTTTTGTGAGAAAATTTTACTTCCGCGTCTGAAAATGGGTGTGGCAGTGTGACACAATGGGTGGGAGAGCAGTCGATTCAAAAACAGAAAAAAAAACAATGGATTGCAATGACATTTCAGACTCTGAGGAAATGCTCATATGACGGACGAAGCCATAAAGTTATGAGCCTGCTATGCTAAAGAGAGCAGGGACAGGCCAGGATAATGTTAGACAGAACGATCAGAGACAAATTCAGTTGTGGTGTGAGGAGAACCAGTGGAGAACAGAGCAGGTATCTTTTGGTGAGAGACGTGCTTGGATGTACACGTTTGCAAACGATATACTGTACACTGTGCTCCCAATATTGTACAGATTATTATGATCCTATAACAGGCCAGCAGACATTAGTATGTCTATGGATTTATACTATTAAATGTATAAAAACTATAGTTATTTCTATTATACTAAAAGTATACTGAGGTAATTCTTTAATACATATTTTTCACCTGGGTTATAACATAAACAGAAAATTAAAGATTTGAGTATTTAAACAACCAATTTTGTTTTTAAATTACAAGTTGCCTCTATTTAGGACATGACTACCGATGCCATTGGTATAGTATACGATCAATATTCTTGCTTCGGCATCCCATGTTGAACTCCATCATATCGCCGGGATGATATTCATTTGATCTGAAGTGAACGCTACACACGACCGCGTTTTCCGAAGCGGAAGAGAAATCCGTCTCTATAGCACCGTCCCTTTTCTTGTAATGGAAACTTGTTGACACAAAGTCCTGACAGGCCGGAGTTTTTGCAATCTCAACAAACACAATAATTTACCATGACGATGATAAATTATAATACAAAAACCTACTCTGTACTGAGCCGAGGCTCCCTAGCATGACGTAAAATGATGCGATGCTGAAAAAAAGCCGTTTTTACGAGCAGTCCAAGAAACGCTCACTTTATCTACTAAATTAGTCCCCTTGTGTTGTTTTAAATCCTGCATTATCTTTTAAAATGGTATTTGAATGGTTACCTATAAATTTAGATTTTTTTTTACCTGCAATATGCTCTTTAACAATTGTCATTTGACTTTAAAGTCCCTTCATGTAATTTGTGTTATACATACATTTAAAAGCTAGAATAATTTTGGTTAGAATAACCAAATTAAGAGTGTCAGACACCTCAGAATTGTAAAATTTGAATTAATAATAATGACATGATTGATGAATGGTCGATAACAACATATCCTATTACTTTCTTATGAAAAAGTAACTAAAATCTACTTAAAAATAGTAGTACTTATGATAATTTCCATATAAAATAAAACAGAACTTAAAAATATGAAATGCCTAAATTGTTGCTGTTTATCATTTATTGATGATATCAAACCTGATGTGTTCCTATAAAAAATAATAAACAATAAAATAAAAATATCATATAATTTTCATATAATTTAATAATTCATATAATGAATACATTTTTTTTTAACTTCATATAATTTTTATTTTCCCAATGAAACTTTGGGAACAAACTCTGGCACAATGCATCACTGTAACCAGATGGATGTAACATCTATAAAAGCTTTGACTGACGGAACATCAATTTAGTCTACCTGTAGACGTTCCAGGGGTTTGTGTGTGTGTGTGTTCGTGTGGCGCAGAATGTCACAGCTGGAGCTATTCCTGGAATGTCTGCGGATTTGAGCTCAGAGAGCTCTATTTAAGGAAATGTCTGGGCCCATGTGCTACTTGAACCCCCTCCTTATTCACCGATCATTATTTTCCTATTCGGAAGAAAAAAGAAATCTTTATTTCCGTACCTGCAGGAGAGAGAACAGACATTCTTTTAGGGCGGTTATATAATTGCAAAAAAATTGAGCTTATCCGTGAAAAAGGTCCCATTTAGGGCAACTGAAAGGAACACATCCTCAAACTCAAATACAAACCCACTCCCCACTTCACGACTGTCTGGGAGCTGAACGGAGGAGTGGTGGGAGGGGGAGACCTCTTAAAAGCGCAATCAGCACTTTTGAACAAAGTCTGCATTGTGTCACCATGATGCAGCTGCCTGCATTATGTATTGCAGCTGCAGAATAACACATACTAACACATACATACACAGTAGCCACAACGAGACATGACAACCAAAGACACACTCAAGACAAAGTAAAGCTAAGAGAACTGCTCGGTATGTGAAGAGCGAGTGTCTTGACGCATTGTTCTCCGCTGCATTCAAGCATGCACTGACAGCTCAACCGAAGTGTGGCACGAGCTACAGAACTGGTCTGACGGCGTGGGAGCCAACCGAGAGGAGCATGAGGTGAAGAGGAGACCGTTGAAGAGATCTTTTCAGCAAAGACACATTCAATTCATCAAAAGTGAGAGTAAAGACATTTAGGCTATAAAGTTAGAAAATATTTCTATTTCAAATAAATGCTGTTTTTAACATTTAGCAGCACAACAGTTTTTAACATTGATAATAATAAATGTTTCTCGAGCATCAAATCAACATGTTAGAATGATTTCTGAAGGATAATGCGACACTTAAGACTGGTAGCCTGGCATGCCAGACCTATATCAAGATGTTAGGTCAGGGAACTCATCATTGACAGGGCTCAATCCGAGGGGCGGGATAAACAGTTGTCTTTCAAATTCCCTCTGCGCGCAACTGGATAGAGCTACAACCAATCAAAGCAACAAAGAAGTGACGACTGAGTCCCAAGTTGATATATTAAACTTTTACCGTATCCAGTCGGCAAAACTCCGAACACATCTTTTTTTTTTTAATGACTCAAGTGCCGTTCTTTGTTCTGGTTTCAAAGAAAAGCTTAAAGGGTTAGTTCACCCAAAAATGAAAATTCTGTCAGTATTTACTCACCCTCATGCAGTTCCAACCCCGTAAGACCTTCGTTCATCTTCGGGACACATAAATTAAGATATTTAAGATATTAAGATCACTCCTGCATACTAGTCCATAGGCTTCTTGAGGGAATGACTTACTGGCCTCGAAAAGTCATTAAAGGACATCGTTAAAATAGTCCTAGTGACTACAGGGACTCAATCTTAAGTTTATCAAACGACGAGAACACTTTTTGTGTGCAAAAACAACAAAAATAACGACTTTATTTCAACTATTCGTTTATTTCTCCCTCTGCCTCGAGTCAGGTTACTAGTTTAATAGCGTGAGCTTCTGTTATTGTACGTCACATGCATCACACACATGACCAGCGTCGGCCAATAGTGAGCCTACGTGTGACGTAGCTCTACGCAAATCACACTACGTTAACTGACTACAGGCCCATAGAGAAGGAAGTGAACAGTTGAAATAAAGTTGTTATTTTTGTTGGTTTTTGCGCACAAAAATTATTCTCGCCGTTTGATAAAGTTAAAATTGAGCCACTGAAGTCACTTGGACTATTTTAACGATGTCTTTGATGACTTTTCGATGCCAGCAAGTGTCATTCCCTCAAGAAGCCTATGGACTAGTATGCAGGAGCGATCTTAATATCTTAAATATCTTAATTTGTGTTCCGAAGATGAACGAAGGTCTTACGGGGTTGGAACAACATGAGGGTGAGTAAATACTGACAGAATTTTAATTTTTGGGTGAACTAACCCTTTAAGTTCAAATCAGACTCTATATACGATGTGATTGGCCTGACTAGAGTTTGGTTTTTCCAGCTAAAACGTCTATGGAGAGTTGCTAGACATGAAATAACAGCGAACAGTTAACTAACATTAACATTAAGATTAAAAAATATTGTAAACAAATGTATTGCTCATTGTTAATGTTATTTAATGCAAAAACATATCAAATGGAAACATTTTGTAAGCTGTCAGCCACATTTTCATAGAAAATTAATAAAAAAACAAACATTTTTTAATCATAAAAAACTACTACTAAAAAAAAAATCATATAGTCATCTTGTCTTATATAATCATCTTATTTAGCCATATTCATTGCAATTATGTTTGCAAAATTTTAAAATTGCAAGTTTTGCCATAAATAAATTACTTAAAAATAATAAACTATTTTTTTTAAATGCAAGCAATGAGACTTTTCTCTTTAAATGACAAATTTCTAATGGTATATCATATAAAACGGGTATATCGCTCAACTCTCCTGGCCATAGTAAAAATTAATAATTGGATGTTTTATAGCCTAATCATCATACTGTCCTGGGATAAAGCTGATTGATCTCAAGAAAGATTCATCTAGCAAACCTCAAGACACAAGAATCTTCCAAACAACAAAAATCCACATACATGAAAACTGCATTTAACCAACATAAAAGAACTATTAAACTATTGGTGTCTCAGCGAATCAAACCGATTTGCAGTTGAGCACAATAGTATAGACAAGACGGCAAATTAAACACAGTCTCCTTCAACAGCAGCAGAGATGCCATAAGGAAAGCAACTGTACTCAGTAAGGAGAAAGGGTGATATATCTTATGCCTTTCAAGTACCTGCATGTCATCCATTCCTTTTCGCTGAGATGAGCATATTTTGCCATTCATTAAGATGAGAAACAGGTGACGTGTAAGTTATCACCCAGACTGACTCGAGTGCTGATGTCATCCAAGCTCAGCATTTCTCTGAAACACCTTAACAAAGTTAACATCGGCGCCAGTTTCAACAACTTTACTAACATGAAAAACAAGAAGTGGTACAAGTAAAGCAAGTCTGATAGGGCAAAGTTAATGCTTGCTTACACTACATTGAGCTTCTCTTGAAAAAAATGTTTGGTTTAATTTTGGACTTCTATATGCAACAACACATTCATATCTAGATAATATTTTATATTCGATTAAAAAAAATGCTAACACATGTTTTTTGCTATTAAATTGACATGGACAACTGATTTTTTAATATTATTAATGTCAGTTAATTGAGTCTGGTTGAGAGGAACGTGAGGAAATTTAACCGATATAGAACATATTCATTATATTATTGATTGTCAATTAAAACTGATGATTGATTATGTTACGTAATATTCCATTATTTTAGAGTATAAGAAGACAAAAGGTTCAGATTGAGTATCGTGATCAATATTGTTACCTAGCATTTGGTATTTTATTTTCATAAAACCATTTTATGGTTTGACTTTGTGTTTTACTAGCAACAAGTGATACAGTCACTATAGCGTCAGAAAATACCTGCTGTACAAGAAGAAGAAGATCTTCAGGTCTGGAGATTGGGAAAGATTGACAAGTTTAAGGGGAAACAGTCTAGCAGAATAATGTGAGACTAAAGACTAAAGGCGACGCGACAGTCAATTAGCACGTGCGCTCTGCACCTTTGTATACTGTACGTAAATACCTGTCTATATCAGCAGGTATCACTAGTCTCATCACGTTCTTCATTCCAGTCAGCTGATGTTATTATGAACATATTTGTGCATTCGAAAGCTTAAGAAAGATGATGTAGATACGTTTAACAGCCTTCTATCTGTACAGTCTTGACTTTGCTCGCTTTCATCACTCGTTTGCTAAGCTAAAGCCGATCAGAGTTCTCTCTCTCACTAACAGCTCAAAATGCCCAGACGCCGTTGGACAAGAGACTTGGTGTGCCCTGGTCTTTACACCAGCGATATTGGTGATTCTGGGACTATTAGTGACTCCAAAGTGAAGTGTACTATATGTTCTACCCCATCAACGTCACCACTGGCCAGTCATAAGTCTCAAGTGCTGTAATTTTAAAATGGTCAAGCCAACACAAAAAACAAGGGATGAGCTTTCACACTGAATCAAACTCGCCTTTTTTACAGTGTCAGCCCTTTTTGAAAGTTTAAGATGAGTTGAGTCAGAGCAAAAAAGGAATATTTTGGCAGGGACAACATGGCTCTCCCTAGGGTTGCGTATGAGTTCACAGAACACACCGAGGGCCAGAAATAAACTGTTTGCTCATGCGTGGGTGCGATGTAACAGTTCGACACCCAAACCAGAAACAAGCACTCTTTATTTTCCAAGCAGCTCATTGAAAGTCTCCAAAAGGCAGAAGAGGGAAAAAAAAAACTAAAAACAGGCCGGACAGGAGAAGGGTCTGGACACTGGTCACTAGGGGAGGTGTGTCTCAAGGTCAGTGGATGAAGGCTGTGAAGCACGCAATTTTAACTGACTTCTCGATTATCTTCCTTCCCAAATGTAATACTTACTCGTAATGTTTTCAGTTCCACAAAAGAATCAAAATCATATGTAAAAAGAAGCTTTAGAAAGCTCACACACAAAAGTAAAACATATATTTAAATTAGGGCTGTCAAACGATTAATTGCGATTAATCGCATCCAAAGTAAAAGTTTGGGTTTACATAATATATGTGGGTGCACTATGTATAATTATTTTGTATATAATGTATATAAATACACACACATGCTTGTATATATTTAAGAAATATTTTCATGTATATATACTGTATATAGATTTATATATAATTTATATTATATATAAATATAAATATTTTATATATAATATTTTTTTCATAAAATAATTATACACAGTGCACCCACATATTGTGTGTAAACACAAACTTTTATTTTGGATGCGATTAATCGCGATTAATTGTTTGACAGGGCTAATTTAAATATATTAGTCATGTAAAGAATAATATAAAAATTAAATTAACTTAAATTAACTTAAATTAATTAATCTTAAATTAACTATTATAATTTCAAAAGTGTATGGCATAAATAGAGTAAATATTTGCACAATAAAAAAAATAATAATAATTGAAACACTGCAAATAAGTACATTTTCTGGTGTGTGCATGTTTCCAAATATTTGTTAAATAAAATGTAGCTTCTTTCCTTAAAGGGGTCATGTGAGAAATCTATTTGCGTTGATCTTTTGACATACAAGAGGTCTTTGTATAATTAAATCATCCTGCAAGCTTCAGAGCTTAAAACTTTCTTCAGATTATAAACAAAGCATTTATTATTTGATCAAGATCCTTGTGATGTCACACGGGCAAATGCATTTGCATATGACTGCCTCAAGAGCAAGACACAGATGAATAGTTTTACATCACACCATAGGCCTCGCCTACTGCCGTTCAGTCACTTATCAGCTGACACTTGTCAACACCGTATGCAAGCGCAACATCAAAAGCAAATAAAACCCATTATAAATACTGACGCTGTCTACATTGGATACAGTATACAGACGCCTCTTCACTTTGCTTCAGTCGCCAGACAAGAGGACAACTGTAGAGTAAATAGAAGCCTAAGGAACATTCGTTTTGTCCTGTTAAAACAGCTCATTTGCGTCTCTGTACAGACTTGCAGGGACAAGAGGACAGTTTATTTTTAAAGGCGTCCTGGATTGCTTTGGAGTATTATTCACCTTATGTTGTCACTCCCAGACAATCAACCCCAAAGCAAAAAGATCAATACATTAACTGATTTATGGGACAATTCTAAAGCCCTAACATTTCAGCTCTAACTGGAGATTCACTACAAAACATAATTTAACAGTGTGAATGGGGGACAATGATCAAACAACTCTCCCGTCACAATGGACAGTGACAGTTAGGTCCAGCTGGTTCGGTTTAGAAACTGTATTTTAATGTTTGGGTGTTTGACATTTCCGAAGGTACATTGCAGCATCTTACAGAGAGGCCACAAATTCAATGTTGGAAAAACAACGCAAAGAGCCTTCATCATCTCAAACACACACACACACACACACACACACACAGAGGTATGAAGTCAGTCATTCATAACAACAGTGCCCCTCCTGTCCGGGCTCTAGTCTTCCTCTGGGTTGTGAGGTGGAGGGGTGGAAAAAGGGCCAAGGGTTACACACCAACTCAGACAGGAATAATATTCCGACAAACACGTACCCTCTCTTGTTTACGCACATAGAGTTACACACACACTCTCTGTTTTATCTGACATCCACACTGGATGGAACGGTCGAAAAATTCTAACAACAACAAAACCTAGGCCAGGGCTGTGTAGCTTTGTGTGTTTTGGCCTCACTTCTTTCATAGATACTTGATCGCAAATATGCCACCTTAAACCACTGTACTGATGGTGTTTAAGACTAATAGAAATAAATGAAGGTATCATCACCAAGTAAATGTAAACGCTACTGCACAAGAACAGCCTTTTTAGCATTTAAAATGTAAGATCAGAAACTGAATCCATATGCAATTTTACCTGTGACTAACACAAAACACACATGCATTTTGTAAATGTGTACGATGCTGAGATGAGAGGCAAATAAGTTGCATCATTTGGGTCAGGGGAACAAGGCAGCTCCTTCACAGAGGGGAATAAGTAGGTCATTGTGGATTCCTCTCATTGGCGCAGCTCTTTCCAAATAGTTGCATCTTTCCACTCAACTTCCAGCTGTGAGTTAACGCCGAATACACCGTTCTAATGAACAGGGATGTCTTAAAGTGGTCATTTACAGGCCTTTGATTTGAGGATAGATGAGAATACTCGTTCTAAAATAAAATTCAACATGACATGTCTAATCAAAATACAACATATATGTAATAGTAATATAGTTATATGTAAGATATTTAAATATATACACAACAGTCAATATTTGAAGTGGATCAAAACCTTTTATCAAAGTTATACATCAATTTTGAACAATACTTTTTCTTGTCTTTGGACAAGAAATCATGATCATTTTTATCAAACTTGTAAGTTCAGTAATTTCACTTAAATGGCAATGAAGATTACCTATTAATTGTCATTTAAGTGAAATTACTGAACTTAAATATACAAGTTTGATAAAAATGGTCATTTTAGAAGAAAATTTCAAATGGCATTTAGAGGTTTTTGCATCTGAACTCTTCATATATATATATATATATATATATAAATGTGTATATTTATTTATAAATGTTTTATTAATATATAAAATATTAATATTTATATTTAATATTAATGATGCATAAATATATATATATATATATATAGTATATACATGCAAATATTTCTCAAATATATACAAGCATGTGTTACACAAAATAATTATGCACACTACACACATATATTATGTAAACACAAAGTTTTAATTTGGATATTAATTTGTATTTATATATATATATATATATAAATTAGTTTTAATTTGGATATTAATTTATATACACAGTATATATTAATTAATTTATATTTATTATATATTAATATATATATACAGTATATATATATATATATATATATATATACGTACACATACCTATATACATACACATTTATATACATTACAAAAATTCTGTAAAATATCAACGTGAGATTGGTTACAATTTTGCTGATCTAAACAAGTCAAAACGTAACCTTCATACAGGAAAGCAGACAACTAAAACGTCTGAAGTGAGATAGTTAATGAGGGCCCAGGCTAAACCAGACGTCTGCTTGAATGAAAGAATATGTGCTGATTAACCAAAGAATCCCTGCCGGCTGGTGAGTAATAGGAAGCTGACATGAGCTTTGGGCTGACATAGGCAGGACCGCGTAATACTGCCCTTAGGTGAATCACACAGGTAGGCATGCACAGACAATCACATTTGGAGCGCATTCATTCAAAAGGTCACCACCACATACAGTACAAGCATGCAAATCCACCATCTGCAATTACAAACCAGAAACTCATCATCAACGTATGATTCCAAAAGCATATACACTAGAAATACACCATCCAGAAGGGTTTCAGATGAGCTGCACCCCGTCAGCTGGTTTTAATGTCAGTGGACACACCAGGGTGAGGACCACTTTAAAAACTTCATGAGATCTTCTTTGATGTCTTCATCTTGAAGTTTTAGAATAACAATGACAGAGCTGCACTAAAATCCCTCATATAAAATACAACACGCACCACTGCCACGAGGCTCTTTATGAGTCTCAGCCCACTATAAACTCTGATGGGAATCCCATGTTTGAGTTTTAGAGCATGTATGTGTGCATGAAAGAAATATACAATTTTTCACGCACGTATGAAATACCCTCAAGTCATGCCTTCAGCTCAGCATGTTGGTCTTTTGCATACATTAATGTGCTCTTTCGTCATTTGGCAATTTTCCATGGTCACATGCACATTTCCTCAAATCTAGCACAAGACCATAGACACAAAATCACATATTATGCTTTTTAAATACAGATTGGAGTCAGAGCGAATCTATTACATGAATCTTGAAGTTGTACCAATGTCTAATGGGTAGGTTAAAGACACCAAGAAACCTCTACATGAACCAAAAGACCTGGGTGCACCTGTCCTTAACAGGTACAGCTCAACACCAAGCGCTTGCATACGGTTAGCAGTACTGGTAGAAAAGGTGGTAGCTTCTGTACTGACCTGGATTATTGGCCTCCCTTTCCAGAACATGCAGCTCAGTGCAGTCAGCCAAGGAATGCTCCAGACAGAGCTGAAGGAAGCGTGCTTGGGTCCGACTGACCCGCTTGAGGAGAGACAGTAACGCCACTGTCTGTTCGCACTCGTTCCAACCCTTAAACCAGCCGGCGAGGACTCCCACCTGGTCACGAAACATCATGATCTGGTGGGCAGGCTCACAGTACCAAGAATTGGAAATCGGGTTCGTCAAGAGGGGGAGAGAGAAATGGCCACGACCCAATGATGTTGCTTTGCAGCTTAGTGGAGACTCACCACCTTGCCCTCACTTTTGGTTTGACAGAGAATAACCCTTTGAGATTTTATTTGCTAGTGGGAACCAACGTATTGCATCTTTGTTCTTGGGTTTTGGGAGTTAGACTTGGTGGTAGGAAATCCCTGTTTGAAGCTTTTGATGTGGTATTTGTCAGAGCTCTCCTGCCCTCTGGCCACTTCAGGCTTACACAACTTTCCTCAGCTTTCCTCCAGCATACAGTGACTGTCCAGCTTTAGTTTTGATGGCATTTTCCACAGAGAACATCTCCTTTCTGTAAAAGTAAAGAGTAGAGATTTTACAGTCCATATTTCAGAAGAAAAACATACACAAAAAGGCAAGCCCTGGTAAAAATGTCATCTTAAAGCTGGGAATTGTGTTTTGGAAGCTGCTTTATGAACCAAGCTGGTCTTTAAGCTGTTCAGCCAGTTCCAAAAAAAGCATGACTACCTTATGCTGGTTTGGCCAGCTGATAGTATACTGTACTTGCTATCAGTCTACCAGCTAGTAGACTGTATAGTCCATATATTTTGAATCTCATTGCTGATTTCCATACCCTTGGAATCTGATGGATGACTCTTTCAGACTGACAATGACAAGTACATAACATTTCTTCCAAGACACACAAACAGGGTAAACATTTATAACAAGTTGGCAAATATCAATGGTTTCGAGGTATGAAACAACTCTATATACTTTCCTTTCCAGAGACAACAAACGTAAAAAAAACCCAAATGACCCAAATGAAAACAAACGTAAATGAATCAGTGTTAGAGTCATTTCAATGCAGAGACTTCTAGTTTTTTTTACTCACAAGCTGACTTTAGTACAAAAAAATAGCATTAGTCCATTATCTAAATGAAAAAAGAAAAGAACAACAACGAGGAATCTATAAACTAGCACATCTCATTCAGAAACAAAAGAATCTTCTCAATAGTGATTCTCGCATCTACGTACCTCGGTGAGAGCCGTCGAGTTGATTGTTAAATTCTACACGTGTTACAATTACAAAAAGGACAGAAAAGAGGTGAAAAATGTATGATCTTTCGCAAATTAAGAATAATTCATAAATGTCGTAAAACTTAGGCCTATTCTATGGGGACAGACAAAGGTCTATATTAAAAACACCTTTATCTATGGATTTATTTACACAGATAAATTGTTCACCACAAGGCTATCTATGTGCCCTAACAAAGTAAATATAGCCTATTCAATTTTTATTTAATGCAGACTCAAACAGACTATGTTAGCAAAAACAAAACAAAAACGTTTTGGAAGCGATTGTGCGTTTAAATTAGAGGTCAACCATATGTTTTTTTTTCACGCCGATGCCGATACCGATCTTTTGAAATCCGGGTCGGCCGATGGCCGATTAATGCCGCCGATTTATTTACCTCTATTTGAAAGATAAAATGTAAAAGAAATGATAATTACGTAGCACAGACAAACTTTCTAAACAAAAACATTTTATCCTCTTGTCCTAAAACATGTATTTTTGGTTTGTTTTGTTTGTTGACGGACAAAGACAAATGGACATAACCTAATTATCACCAAAAAAGGAGAAAAAAAACTTTAAATTATTGAATTTTTTAAATATAAGATTTAGTATATTTTATTTAATTTAACTTCTAACAATAACGTATTTCTGCTGCTCACTCTGCTGGGAAATGACTCTAGCGGGTGTGTCAAACACGTGTTCCACGACAACACTAGGCTGCCCAAAGATGCGCCTGCCTAATAATCGGCTTGATATACTTGGATATTGGCTGATGCCGATTATGTTAAAAATTGGCCGATTACTCTAGTTTAAATGAATCATTTGACAATTCAATGACTCAATCACACAAAAAAAGACTCGCTGATCGCCACCTACTGACATAACGATGGATCACGCAAACAGAAAACAAATCCTTTTTAGTGATACTAAAGATTCGAGTCTGAGAGGAGATGAATCAAAAATCAAGTAGCTATTTCTGAGGGGCTATTGACACATTAGCGGGCGCGAGCGAGAATGCGCAATTCTGAATTAGTGAGCATCTAATAAAAGCACGCGGTGACGTTACACACAGATGAACTGTAAAAGGGAACTCCTCAAGGATAACGCATCCCTCAATATCTTTTTCTGAGTCCTGTATGACAACCTAAATACGGCTACACACTTAACTCCAAAAGCATCAGATGTGGACAAATAAAAATAAACACAGGCTTTCGGTTTCTATTCGGGTTCGGTATCTACTCAAGCGAACGTCTAGTTTAGCTAATCCGAACTGAATCGCAGACTGTCCAGAACATTCCCAAAAATTGTTGCTCGACTGTCCCTACTGTAAGTGTGTACAGCCCTCATTTTCACAACTCTTAAAATCTGAAGCAATTCCCCACTCTTAAGTCAGCAGTGTGGTTGGTTACCCCGCATAACCCCTTTTTAGGTAGCCTATTAATGAACAATCCAAAACCTTTAATAAAATAGATGCGATTTCCATTTTGCATACTCAATGAGTAGCCTACCCACGAACGCTACTGTTGTAGCAAAAAAAGCTGTGACGAGAGATGTTGCAACCCGAGTTTACACTGTAAAAGGCTTGATATACTAGTAAAAACCCTCAGAAGTGACTTACCTAAAGGCACAGTTGCATTGGTGCTGGTCACAGGACAGGACTGGACGGGACGGGGAGCGGTGCCCCTTCACTCTGGGTCAGTGTGTTTGTCCATCTTGACGAGGTTTTTCTCCCCGCAGTCAGTCGCTCTTGTTTAAGCAGCAGAGGAGAGTCTCGGCATCGCTTCCCACATGCTAATAATTAACACGGAGCATTACGTCAGGGGCTTGGCAGCACAAGGAAGCACAAAAATAGAGAATGGAGTTAGGGAGCAGATCGTATTGCTTATCCTACAGGAGACGACTGACCGGGAATCAGTTTTTTTTGTTTTGTTTTGTTTTTCTAGGGAGAAAAGAGTCCGAGAGGTGTCCGCATCAAACTGGACAATGTTACAGCAGGAGTGGAAGTTTTGTTTGAACTGTTTAGAGGGGAGGGGTAGCTAGATAAAAAGTTCTGTTCGTCGACGTCTGAGGACGTTTGTTTTAGAATGGAATTTTGTTCATTTGACCTAACTGTGACGCGCTGAATGTGGGTTACAAAGTGTCGAAAAAGGAAACTTGGACACATTCGATTCCGCCCTTGATCTACATCGAGGCTCCTTGCAGTAGCGGATTCCGTCCATGGGATGGCGCTGCTCCACCACAGTTTGAAATCACATGAGACAGACAGATCAATTGGAAACATTAGAAACAAAATATAGAATATTATAAATAAATATTATTCTAAGAAAAGAGAGATATCTGCTAAAAATATTCATATTATAATGTATAATTGATAAATATATTACAAGAAAATAAAGACAGGTCTAAAACATGTTGCTGACTTGAAAAAAGGTTTCTTGATTTTAACAGTTAAATAAAAATATGTAGGCTACTGTATTTAAAAGTTCTGCTTGTCATCACTAGAAACATTAATTTCCCCATCAGAAAATATCTGATTCTTTACAGTTGACAGATTGTAACACCGCCCATTAACTTAGTATTTGGCGACATCATGCGGAGAACTGCATGTAGTGCAATTTTCATCCAAAGGAAGGCGTTCCTCCTAGTTCATATTAGAAGAGCTGATATTACTGTTGAACCCGAAAGATTCACTGAGACAGTTATATGATAATAAAATAAAGCATATTTTGTGACAAAATGCTTTGTGAATCAATGTGCGTTAGCTCCAATCATTCATTGTATCGGGTGTCGTGTCGCAGCAGTGAGTTGGGTCACGTACTTCACGTAGCGGCTGATTCAATCGGAAGTGAACGTGTCTTTGCGTGTTATTTGTTTGAACTACGCATTACACAAATACGTGTAAGCAGCAGTGCGAAGAAGACCCTTTGTGCCGAACTCGGTTCAATGACAATGACATCTTTCATTCTGTTGGCTGTTTTACTCACTAGCGTTCACGTGACGACAGCTGGATCCGCTGCTCACAGGTGCTTCTGTCAGGTGAGACGCACAAATACAACATCGCTTTTGGAAACAGATTTTAGTTAATCAAATATGTGTCACTGACCTAAAAAATACAATAGTAATGGTTTATTTTATCTATGTTTAAACCATGGGAGCATGCAAATATGCTATAATCACTCAAAAATAGCATACCGTGTTATATTCCCACTGTCATGGAACATGGCTACAAATATATTTTTTTATTAATATTTTGTATGTTATTTTATATTTTCCGTCTTGATTTTAATTTACTTTAAAGTAACTTTTTTGTTTTGTGTGTTTTCTTTTTCTTTTTTTAGTTCAGTTTTATTTATTTTAGTTCATTGAGACATTTTTGGCATTGGCAACTAACTGAAATAAAATTATTTAAATATTGTACTTTATTTCAGTTAGTTTATTTTTTTAAGTAAATAATATTTTTTATAGTGAACTATAATTATCCTGTTTTGAAATTGTGATTTAGTGGCCTACAAAGTAATTCTATAATTGTTTTGTAGCTATGATCAGCTCAGATATTTCATCAACTTTGGGGCTCTTTGTGTGTGATTAAGTAATATTATCTTATAATTTCTATATCCACCACAAATAACTTGGCTGAAAAGGTGTAGTGATATATAAAGTAGGCTACTATACTACTACAATTTGCAAGCATCACCACACCACACCACACCATACCATCCATCACAGTACTTTTATTTGTAAACGCATGTTCTGAGACTGATTGTTAGTGTCTATTTGCGAATAAACCTGATTAAGCAATTAATGTTGAAATTTGTCACTTTTGGTTGATTAACTCGTGTCATTTTGGTTGTAGGTCACTGGTGATCTTGATGATTGTGCTTGTGATGTTGAGACCATCGACAGTTTCAACAACAAAGAAATCTTTCCCAAACTACAGAAACTACTATCATCTGATTATTTCCGGTTTTACCAGGTGATTTTATTGTTGACAATAGGCTACATAAAGTGAAAATATCTATTCATTGTTCATCTCTAATATTCAATAGTCTGCTCCTCAGGTCAATCTGAACAACCCCTGTCCGTTCTGGACAGACCACAGCCAGTGTGGACTCAAATACTGTGCTGTGAAACCGTGTACACCGGTGAGTTTGCAAAGTCTATTCAGATGATTTTGTCTTGCGGGATTTTGTCAAATGAAAAGACTCATTGTGTCTTTCTGAGCAGAGTGAAGTACCAGAGGGCCTTAAATCCAGCAGTTATAAGGTATTAGAAAGTCATATAAGGTATACCATGCATATTGTTGTTGTTGAATGTTAATCATTTTTCCCTGTAGTATTCAGAAGCTGCTAGTCAGGATATAGAGAAATGTGAGAAGGCAGAAAAACTTGGAGCTGTCAACAGTTCTCTAAGGTTCGTTTCAAAAGTGTTGCACCTTCTGAGAGTCAAGAATACCCCAAGATTTCTTAACCTTTTGACCTTGTCTGTGTAAGTTCTCACTCAGTGTTTCTCTGTGTAGTGATGAGACACTTCAGGCTCTTCAAGAGTGGAAGAAACACGATGATGAATCAGATCGTTTCTGCATGTTGGATGGTAGTTTGTTAGTTTGATCAAATAATTTTTTTTTGAGGTGCCTGATAATTGGCAAGCTCACATTGGGCTACAATACCCGTATGCTTTACAGCTTTAAGTCATCCTCCACAGGCCGCGTCATTGATTTCTTTTGTCTTTTTTCAGATGAGGACTCACCTGAATCAAAGTATGTTGATCTCCTGCTTAACCCTGAGCGTTTCACCGGCTATAAAGGACCAGAGGCCTGGCGGATCTGGAACAGCATATATGAGGAGAACTGCTTCAAGTAAAGAGTCACAGTCACATTTATTCTGATCAGTGTGCAAATTATTCAGTTGAACTTCAGGGGGTCCACTAGACTAGATAGAGCGCTCACACCGAGCATATCGTTCCGCACTCATGGCCAAAGGAGTATACTTTTAAAGGCTAAACTGTGCACGAGATGGAGCGGCACGTGGAAAATTAAGTATAGGGCCTTAAGAATAGTTAGCCAACTATCTTAGCCATCTAACTTCATGGTCTTTTGATAGTAATTTTGTTAAATGTCAATCACAACATCTATTCGTGAGTGTTTTCTGCACTCTGACTTAAACACTCAGTCCTTTTCTGATTATTTGTAAAGTAGATTATTGATGTATCGTACATAACATAAAAAACTGTGAACCTTTAACATTTGTGATTACTGAAATGTTTGAAATACTGTTTGAAATTAATTACACTACCTTTCAGAGGTTTGGGGACAGTAAGATTATTTTTAAGGAAATTAATATTATTCAGCAAGGATGCGTTATATTGATCAGAAGTGACAGCAAAGACATTTATAATGATGCAAAATATTTATTTTTCAAATAAATGCTGTTTAACTTTGTATTAATCAAAGAAAAATCCACAAAAATATTAAGCAGCACAACTGTTTCAACATTGATAATAATAAGAAATGTTTCTTGAGCATCAAATCAGCTTATTAGAATGATTTCTGACACTGAAGACTGGAGTAATAATGCTGACAATTCAGCTTTGCATCACAATAATAAATTACATTTTAAAAATTAATAAAATAGAAAATAGTTATTTTAAATTGTATTCATATTTCACAATATTACTGATTTTACTGTATCAAATAAATGCAACCTTGGTGAACATAAGACTTCTTTTTTTTAAAAAACATCAAAACACTTAATGTAATAAAAAGAATACATACTTTTAAGACCCCCTTCCAAAAGGTTCAGGCCTTAATTAGTTGGTTCATACCTGCAAAACCCATCCATAATGTTCACCCTAAATCTTTTGACTTCTTTTGATGTTATGTCAAGACGTACAGTAGGATCAGCTGCAGATCAGATTCTTAAATTTGTAATCCCACAGTACTCATAATGTTGTAACAACTGCCATTCTTTTTTGTTACTTTTTCAGACCGTATTCAGTTAAGCGACCGCTGAATCCTTTGGTGTCCTACAGTGGTGAGCATTTATTGTTAATGCATTGTTTTGTGTTTTTGAGTCTAAAATGTGTCAGTTTTAAAGCACATAGATTTTTCAGTACACATAGTAGATCAAATAGTGATGCTCAAGACCTATAATCCTCTCTCTCTTTTTCTGTCCACTTTAGGAGATGATGGTAAGGTCATGTTCTTCAGAAACATTTAACCCAATTTGATTATCTAGATAATGACAAGTCTATTTTATTTTTAAGGTCAGGGGTTCCATCGCTGGCTGGAGGGTAAGTGACTCTTGCTATTATGCTATTACTCACCCTCAAGTTGTTTCAAACCTTTAACACAAAATGAGATATTTTGAAGAATGTCAGTAACAGTCGATAGGCCCTATTGACTTCAATAGTACTTTTTTTCCTCCATACTATGGAAGTCAATGGGGCCCGGCCCATCAACTGTTTAGTTACCGACATTATTCATCTTTTGAACATTCTTTTCAACATTCAAGTATCTTTTGTGTTCACATTTACATTCATTTATTTAGCTAAAGCTTTTATCCAAAAAAGCGACTTACAATTGCTATATATGTCAGAGGTCGCACGCCTCTGGAGCAACTAGGGGTTAAGTGTCTTGCTCCGGGACACATTGGTGTCTCACAAAGGATTCGAACCCGGGTCGCTCACACCAAAGGCATGTGTCTTATCCACTGCGCCCTGTTCAGCAGAAGAAAAAAATTCATACAGGTTTGGAACAACTTAAGGCTGATTAAATGATGACAGAACTATGCCTTTTAAAGTGCTCTATCTTTATAATTTTGTATTGACATGTTCCTTATATTCCTCTTGTTGTTTCCCCAGGCTTGTGTGTGGAGAAACGAGCTTTCTTCAGGCTGATCTCAGGACTGCATTGCAGTATAAACATACACCTGAGTGCCAGGTACCTCCTCAATGGTGAGAAGTACTACTAGTTTGTTTCTTTATAATTATTCAAATTTCCTGGCACTGTTTAAACTTGTCTGATTTGATTGGTCAGAAAACTGGTTCGAAATGAAGTGGGGTCACAATGTGTCCGAGTTCCAGCTGAGGTTTGACGAGGAGCTGACAGAAGGGGAGGGGCCGAAGAGGCTACGCAACCTCTACTTCCTGTACCTCATTGAGCTGCGTGCTCTGGCCAAGATTCTACCATATTTTGAACGTTCCACCTTCCATTTGTACACCGGCCAGCCGACACAAGACAACGAGAACAAGAAACTGCTTTTAGAGCTCCTCCATGTGGCCAAGTAAGAGCATTGCAGTGGTTGCATCAAAACTGGAACCAACCCATTTAGAGTGGTTAAAATATTGGGTTATTAATATTTTTATTAAATTAACTAAATGCTAGAATAAACTACGTGATTTTTGCCCAGATCTGCAGATTTTAAGAAGTCAGTTGACCTGAAATTGTGTAGTGTATGATGGTCACTTAATAGTTTTTTTTTTTTTTTTTTTTTTTTTTAGCTTCAGACTATGATTCCATACAACCAGATACAAACATATTAAAAAAACTAGAAAAAGTCTATGAACCCTTTTCACATTCTCAGAAGCGGAAGTCAAACCTCTATAGCTGTGAATGGGAGATGACATATAATGAAAATATAATTTTTGAATTTCCATTTGCTTTGATAGCAAAAGAAAAAAAATCCATGATAGAGTTTCCATGTCTTTCCAAAAGAAGGGAAAAAAAATTAAAGAGATAACAGCAGTCAGAAGAGAGAATGACGTGAAGTTTGCCGTCACTCCATCAGCTGTTGTATTAGAAACGCCCTTTGTTTTTTGTCATTTACTAAAAAGGTCATTTAACACAAAGCATACCACTATAAATGTGTATTAAATTATTTTTTAAATGAAAATATGAACAACTTTATTAGATTTGCCATGTTAACTGGAAACTTAATTGTAATAAATGTTATAAATAAAAAAGTTAGCAGAGTTAATTTATTATCTATAAATAAACAAATGAGTACATTTAATAGTGTGAATACAATACTGTAATATTGTAACTGTATAGATAATAATACATCATTTTAGATTTCTAATATAAATTCTTCAGTGTATAAATTGGGGGTTTATAAAAGATTGATGCCTACATTTTAAGATGGGGTTCCTCACACATGGATGATGATATTTGGGGGTCCGTGTGAAACTTCTGGTGTAGTGTATTCCAGCCGTAATATAACTAATTCTTTATTCGCAGATCCTTTCCATTGCATTTTGACGAGACTGCTCTGTTTGCTGGAAATAAGAAGGAAGCCATGCAACTAAAGGCCAGTGGCTTTTTTCCAAGTTTGCTATAACAACAATGTTACAGAAATGTACGTTTTTAGAGAAATAATAAATAAATTGGCTCTTCCCCGACTATAGGAAGACTTCAAGCGCACCTTTAAGAACATCTCGCGTATCATGGATTGTGTCGAATGCTTTAAATGCAGACTTTGGGGCAAACTGCAGGTAAGGCAACAAAGATAGCGACGGGTAATCAGATAATGTTATTTGTGTTTATATGTGAAATTCAATAAATGTCTCTCATAGACCCAGGGCCTGGGAACCGCACTGAAAATCCTGTTCTCGGAAAGGCAAATCGAGGCCATGCCCAACACAAGCAACACCAATCCATCATTTCAGCTCAGCCGGCAGGAAATTGTGTCTTTGTTTAATGCCTTTGGAAGGTAAGTCACTCAAAAGAAATGTCTATGTCTATTTATGTACAAATGTTTTTAGTTGAAATGGGTCATGATTTTTTTTTTTCAGGATCTCAACGAGTGTTAGAGAGTTGAAGAACTTCCGGTCGCTGTTGTCAAAGCTCAAACAGTGACAGTCCATCCTCTGGCAACAGTCAAGGGCTTGATGTCTATTATCACATGAAATGACGGAATTATATTCTTTTGGGTTGATAAATAACTGTTTTCAGAATGATGTTTTATAACAGCTGTTGATAAATACAGTTTAACAGCTCTTGCACTGTTTAACCCAAAAGAATTGAGCACTTTAGTCGCAAAACTGTAATGTTAGGGCTAATTTTACACTGTTCAATGTTTTTGTATTACAAGTAACAAGTTTCCTCTTGGAAACTCAATGGAAATACATAAATATACCTTAAATGGTTTACAAGAGGGAGAAATGTTGCATTTTATGAAGTTAAGCTGGCATTTCATTATAGGTGTAAATTTTTTAGGGGGGGTAAAGATGTGGTTATAATTGTGGTGTAGTCATTCCTGAATATGACAGATTTTTTGAGCATCTTGACTACATTTAAGATCAATGTTTTATTTTGGACATCATTTTTCATTCACTGTAAAAAAATATTTTCAAGATTTGTTATCACAACATATTTTCTTTTGTCAAATCAACTTTATAATAATTTATTTAGTTGAGATAACTTATTATTTTGAGTTTCTGATGATTAAATTAATCTCCTTCATTGTATGAACTCACTTTTTCCAGTTCAATCAACTTAAAATTAGGGCAACCCAGCTTACTTACTTTTTTAAGTTAAACCAACAATAGTTTTTTTCAGTGTAGTAATCACAACATTTGTTCTTTTGACACTTTTAATGTGTACACTCGATCCATATTGTTCCTTGGCAATCAAACCCTTGGTATTGTTAGTTCCATGATCTTCCAGTTGAGATGTAATGCTACTGACAAAGGCTTGGCATTACATGCTAAAACTGCTGAATATGCAAAGTGCTGAATCAAACATTAAATACACAGCTGGCGATCTTAAGAGGTGGACCCAAGATTCATAGGCTCCTCATTTAAGCTGTTCCATGAGACTCAGTGAGATCTAACCACTACAAATTCAATTGTGGCCTGCAGTTCAGCCAAGAAACGAAAACACAATTAGGTTAAGACATTTATCAAGACAAATGAATGCTAGTATTTTGAATGGAAAACACAGAGGGAAAGAAAGAAACACTTTAGATCTGGAGTTGAAAAACATGTATGCATAGATACACTCCTGGGGGGAAAAAAAGAAAGAAAAAGGGCCGAGCCAAAATGGCTGAACTCCAAGTTTTTAATTGTCTTAACTACAAATTATTGGTCAGGGAAATAGCAAAATGTTAGCAAATTCACCATTTGAAAAATGTATTGTTTCTTCAGAAAAGCATCAAATACAGAATTAAGTTTTTGGCAGAATATGATAAATCCACCAGTGTTTTTTTGTGATTAACCCTCTGATGGTCTTCGTTTAGGAGGAAGTGACCGGACACCTAATGAAACTTCCTCCATCCCAGTAAAAACCAATGCAATTTAATTTTGTTCTATAATATTTATTCTTTTTAGTTAAGTATTTTGAGACAATTTGATTGAATTTATTAATATGTATTGTCTATTTTTATATATATATTGTAACCACTAAATGACATGCACAGCTCTCTATGGAGAGGCATGCATGTGAATTCCCCAGCTGTTTATGAACACTTTTTTTTTTGTGGATTTGAATATATTTTAAGCAATCTCAAAAATGATTTCTTATTAAGTTTTAGATTTATTTTATTTTTTTAGAAATAGTGATAAAAAAAGTGTTAGATTTTGCATTATAATTACAGCCAAACATTTGATTAGAAAGAGAAGCTTGTGTTTTCAAATTTTATACCCATTTTTTTCAGAATTTGTATCAAAAATGCAATGCATTCAATAATAACACTTTAACATTTAAAAAAAATGTGGTGAATTTGAGTTTTTCTCAATTTTCCATTCATTTCCTATAGGGGTCATTTTTGAGCGAAATCCAAAATTGTGATTAATTTTTTTTACGACCACTTAGCATGCCCGGATCATGACCTCAATTTTTTTTTTTTTTTTGTATTCACAAACCAAATGCAGAAAAGTCACCAAGTATCATAACCTTCCGATGAAGCTGTGATTTTTTTAAAATTCAAAACAGAAAATTATTCGGTCAGAAGTGACCGAGGACCATGAGAGGGTTAGTTAAATAGTTAAAACCATAAAAACCCAGACTTCACACCAGACCTGCTTTTAAAACAGTGCAATAAAACTTTATTTTTTATGGTAGTGCTTGTGTACATTTTTAATGAACTATGAACATGGGTAAACAAGTTACATTCATTGGCCTCAAACAAAAAAAATAAAAGGCTTTACTTGCTCTTTTGCTAGATTCAAGAGTTGATAAGACAGATTTTCACAGTAACATTTTACAGACCAGACTCACATTTATAAATTAATAAAAAATAAAAACAAACCTACAACTCATACACGTCCCCATCCTTTCTGTGGTTAGTCAGGAAATGAACCCAATCAGCATTCAATTTGAACGCACAACCATTCCGTCACTTAACGCTCATGTTCGCTAACATGTGAAAAGCTTTGCTACACATCAGCTGGCAGAAAGCAAGGAAGCAGGCCAACTTAAAATGTTCAAATCAATGAAAATCATCCACTTGTTTAGTACAGCATACACAAAATCCTGCAAGACGCTTTTTAAAATAACACATTTTAAAAATAAACCCAATAGAGCAGGTGCGAATGACGTTTCAACCATACAGCTGCCTATTCATCATATTTACACCACATCTGATGATTGCTTCAGCCAAATGATTGTTGATATCTTATACACAGCTCATAACATATGGAGCAGCAAATTAGGGGATACAAAAATAAGCTTCATTTTTTTGTTTTGTTTTTTGCTAAAACACAAAACAATTACATTTCAGGGAAATGGAAAGGGCCGCTTTTTTAAGCTGGATATGGGGCACTGATTGCTGGCCAATCACGCTCCTGAAATACAATTATACAGGAACGAAGATATAAAGCTTATGAAACGTTCAATACAAACGTCAAATTTGTGCAACAATTTTTCATCTAGGAAAACCATACGATGGCACCATTTCTGGCTTCCCTAGAGAATGATATACTAGATTTTGACTACTGATATACGCAGGTAAATTTACCCACAAGCCCTCAGAGTGTTCTTATGAAGCCAAGTACCAAAATATTAGAGGATGTAAGTAGAGTTAGTCACACTTGGTACATTTGAATACACTAGAGTTCAATCGTCATTCCAGGGATTGTGGGAATCAGGAGTCTTTGGGAAGCATGGAAACCTACTACCATAGATGGATTTAAGCACAGGCTCTTTGGCAACAGAATAAAACCGTTAAAGGAAAATCAAGAAAGAGACACGTGGATTTCGTGAATGACAGTGCACGTTTGGTCCAAGTACCAACGGACCCAGAATCCTCTTTTACTTCCATGTCTCGGATGGACTAGGGGGTCATGCTGTTTCTCAAAGACGAAGTAATATTAAAAAGTATACTCCCCCAAAATCCTCACCACCATCACATTCTGGCCTACACCTATTCCAACTGATCCAAATATGAAATGTAGGCCCACAGTAAGTGCAAAAAGTACATCCCAACTCACAGAGGGGAGTCCATGTGCTAAAGTCTAATTGCGACAACATTCTGAACCCAAGGAAAGTTGATGGGATGAATGGTTTTCGGGAATGAGAACATTGAAGAAAGAGGAAAATCTGGTCCATTTGGTCCAAATAAAGCATCCCCCCCCCCCCCCCCCATCTTGGAATTGTCCCTTTAAAATTTTCAGCCACATGGATGCGAGCAGATCAATTGACTGAGGGGGAAGACAACCATAAAACACTGCTCAGTGATGTCCCAAACCTCACACTAGATGGATCCCACATTAGTTCTGAGGGGTGGTGTAGTGCGTCTGAGAGGTTGAGTAGTAGTTTTGAGGGGTGGAATAGTAATTGTGGTGTTGGTTGGTCTGATTGCTGCCGTAGGCAAAGAGAAGAGGGGCGGTTGATGTTTGGGGGCCGTTCAGCAGGTGAGGGATCGGCGTAAGGCTGCCATTCCTCTGGATAGAGCCGTACCAACTTGGGCCCGTCTGTGACGTGGACGACAGGATACTGCTGCAAAACAGAACCTTAACACGTAAGGCCCGTTCACACTAAGGAGGATAACTATAACAATGGAGATATCGTTCTAAATATAAAAGAATAGCAGAGTCACCACACTATGTCGCTATAATGAAGACATCACAGAGAAACAATATCGTTGAAATCAGTTGCAGGACGATTTTTTCCCAGCTTATGAACAGCCAATCAGTACCCACCCTTTTTTTAAGAGCTCAAATTCATACTTTGCACGTGACGTCACAAGTACTGGCTGGCGGGCAAGAACTCCATTCTCCAGCAATGAAAATGTTGTCAGTTTTTATACAAAAGTTGGAAATGACACGCCAGATAGTTGTTGTGCGATTGGTTGCACTAACCAGATGAGATAAGCAACCTTCACAGTATAACGTTACACATCTGTGCAGTGATCAATCCATCACTCAAGGTAATTTCAACATTTGTTTGAATACAATGGGTGTATGATCATGTAGTTAACCGTGTCTTTAAGTTAACCTGTAGTTTCGCCAATCAACGCCCCCAGCTGGTTCGGCGAGTCAGCTTTTGTGAGCAAGCGGCAACCTCCCCGTCACGGAAGTGAATTAAACTGCAATTCATAGAGTGGCCGCTTAAGGCTGGCTGAAAAAGCGAGTCAAATCTGTATCTCCCAGCAGAAAAAAAACATGTTTACAGCCTGGTGGCAAATAGTTGTTTTGGTCTATATCGCTAATTTTGAGCGCGGATTTCTAGTGCATTTACTTGAACTTCTGAGGTAATATCTTTGGTTTAACCCATCTGAGAAATTGAGAGGCGGCCAAAATCAGATTGTAAAATGGACTGAATAAAGCTCTTTACGAACTTGACGTGCGATGCCCTGCTGACTGACATGTATGTGCATGAGTCACTGTCACACGCACATAGCTACTAGATAGCTACTAGAAAGACCTGGAACTACTGGACTCTACATTGAAAATACTTGTCGCCCGCCAGGCACTCATGGAAGTCACATGACTGCAAAGTATGAATTACATCGCATGCTCAGAATAAACGGGAAAATATCGTCTGCTGGTGTGGACGCTAATATAGTTATCAATCTCTTCTGAAAGAGTAAAGAATCTCCTGTTCAAAATACGTGTGAGGAAGATGCAGAATCAAGCGATATCATATGAATATGTAAAATGACACAATCATTAACATTAAAAACCATATAAATCAAAACTGCCTAATGTTATGGAATGAAATGTCGACCCAGTACGAGCTACGTATAACTCGGTTTACTATATCTATTTTTGATCATCGTTCTGAATTCGATCCAGATGAAGTCTTTGACAAAAACGTGATTTTTTTTTCAGCTTTTTTACTGTCTTTTTGTGAAAATGATCAAAAACGCTGGCAGTGTCATCGTGGCTGGCATCTTTTTTTTTTTTTAACAACACTGCCGGGGAAAGAGTTGAACGAAAAGTTCACTAAAAACAGAAAGTCATACAGGTTTGGAAAGACGTGAATGTGCATAGGGGCCCCAAGACGCACTAAAATGGTCACAAATGCAACAAAAAATAAACATTTGTGTGTCATCATTGCTATTCGCAAACAAATGATTGAACTGGTTCGGTTACACTTTATTTTAAGGTGTCCTTGTTACAAATGTAAAAACTGAGTAATATTAATTAACTACATGTACTTACTATAGGGTTATAGTTAGGATTAGGGGTAGTTGCATGTACTGTAACTATTATTACTAGTAGTTACAAATTGTAACTACTGTACATGCAACACATTTAACAAAAACAGCCTTGAACTTGCTCATGAGTAAGAGATTCAAAAGGTTGGGGTCGGTAAAAATTATTAGTATTAATTTTTAGAAAATTAACTTATTTAGCAAGGATGCATTCAATTGTGACAGTATAGTTATATTAAATAAACACTGCTCTTTTTATTAATCAAAGAAAATAAATAAATGCAGCCTTGATGAGTACTGTATATATTTAAATATATTTTTTTTAACCAACCCCAAACTTTAAACGGCACTGTACATCAGATTTAAAAATGCTTTAGGTCTGTGAGACTTGCATTAATCTTTCATACTGACCACTTGTTATTAAAAGCTATATAAGACACTTTCAATGCACTTAGTGAAGCACTTCTGAACAACAATGTTTATTGAGAAATTCTGTAAACTCACTGACTCTTTGGTTTATAAAAGATTCATTTCAAGGGGCAGATGGCTCCTGTACTGTGTAAATATATTTTTATTCCTTTAATAACTCTTAACTGAAAGCAAGTAGAACACTGCTATCTTTTTAAAAGATAAAATTTGACTAAACACACCTGCATCTCTCTCCTCGGGAAGTTGTGTTTCTAGACAGATCGTCGTCACTATCATAGCGCCGTGGGTTGTCAAAGAAATACGCCCTGGAACTAAAGCTGTGACTGTTGATCATGCCGCCCGGTGTCTGCGGAAACAATGTATACAAAATATAAATAAAACCATATGATCAGCATCAATGCAGCATGTGATGTTGTTTTCAGTGGGGCAGATGTATGAGTAATTAATTCTATCTGACAGGAAAACAGCTCTCCATTGGAGCTTAAAAAAGCCGATCTCAGGCTCTCGTCATTGAGTAAGTGTCCAGCTGTGATATTGACAGACGGATTTAGAAGTGAGACAGGATTAGACTTTCACCAGGTTCTGATTGGGCCGCTGCACTCTGAAGAACAACACCATCAGGCTGGTGGGCAGCAACTCCCAGAAGAACAGGATGATCCCAAAGACCACATAGGCTTCCCCATTGATCTTCTCTGCATCCGCCTGGAGACAAACACAATGACAAATTTAAAAACTGAAAACCATATGGATGTATTGATACACTTTAAAGGCCAAGAGACCTTAGTCAGAGTTGACACTGAGGTTGTTATTGCTAGCTAAAATGAAATGTTTTCCTACACTGGAATTAAGAAATAAAATATAAATATTAGATGGAAAAATTTCTCTGGCTTGGCAACAAACCAAAATAAAATAAGTTTAAGTTTAAGTTGAAATTCAATAATTACTAAAAATAAAATTTAAATAAAAAAAAAATTGCTAAAACTAGACAACTTAAAACCAAAAATATACGTGCTATTGTGTTTCTAAGCCATCTGACTTATACCAAGTTTTTCTGTTTTTACTGTATTTTTATTTTTACAAAAACAACATTATCAAGATGTGTTGTCTTGTTCTAGCTAACCAGTTATGAATCAGAACTGAACAAATTATAATGTACATTTGGGAATGCAACGTGCGTCAACCATCTTCCCAAACAAGCGTCAACAAAAAAAAAAAAAAGAAGAAGAAGAAGCTTTAAGGGCTTCCTGTGGTTTTGTGTCAAAATAAAAGCTCAAAGTTGTACTGTTTGAAAACGTAGAAATTAAGAAAGCCATACATTTTAGCACTAATTTTACATTTGTACTCAAAATAGATTATTAGTATTATTTTATTTTTCTTAAATACTTGCGTTTTTATTTTAGGGTGAAATCAAATGACAGTAAAACTTCCTGTTTTGTTTAATATTTTTATTTAGTAATACTAACAATTATAAAAAGTAATATAACTATGCAGCTTTATGATTATAAAATAATTATTATCATCAAAATTTTGACCATATTGTGCTGTCAAACAAGCACAACATTATAAATCTGAATCGTAATTTTTAATCAGAAAAAAAAAAAAAAATTGCAGTCCGATTTTCCCCAAAAAGCATGCCAACCTACAAGTGAGAGCCCATACACATTCTCCACTACCATTAAAAATGACAACATGGTACAGCTACAAAAAAAAACAAAGCATAAACATCATGAATCCAAATATCAGCAAAAAGACAACACGGGACAAAGCAGGATATATGCAATCCCAAAACGATGAAAACCAAATCCTGAAAACAGCTTTGTATGGGACAGACAAAGTGGCTTTATGAAGAATAAGCAAGCAGACAGCCACCCAAACATATGCAGCTGAGTCAGAGAAGGGGAACCTCGGCCTCCAGTCGGCCCGTCTCAGAGGTGAACCCAAACTAGGTCACCACCAGGCAGCAGTCCTTTCACAGCAGCCTTGCCCAGGCTATTTATAGCAAAAACAAAAGACCTTTCCACCACAGAGCCCATATCCGTCTAAATCCCCTCAAATGGATTGTTTCTGCAGTGTGCAAAGAAGCATAATCCATGTTGAATTACTTTATTTTGAATGAATCTCTTTTTATAAAACACCAAAACTGCATTTGTAAATATGCAACAAAAAACATTATCTCCAATTCATCACACAGCATGTATTATACTCCATAATACTTCAAATCTACCACACGCAGAACAGAATGACTTGAACCCTTGAAGAATACAGTACTAAATCAGGACACACATGAATTAGCAACTATGGCAGACATAATGCATAATAACTTTAATACATCTCATATTAAGTTGAAAACAACATTGATTATTAACTCAAACAGCTGTTGCCACACTAGCAGCAGCGAGAGCTCGGAGACTTGTTTATCTGGGACAGTTAAAGTTCAATGAGGGTTTATCAGTGTTATGATTTATACATGCACACCCGTTCAAAAGTTTGGGGTCGGGAAGTTTTCTCAATGTTTTTGAAAGAATCTTTTATGCTCACCAACTGGCTGGATTTATTAGATCAAAAATAAAGTAAAAACAGTAATTTTGTGAAATATTTTTACAATTTAAAAGTGATGTTTTCTATTTTAATCCACTTTAAAATCTGTCTGTCTGTCTGTCTGTAATGGAATTTCTTGAATTTTTAAGCTTTAACAGTCATAATTGAGTTTAATAATTGAGTACCTGGTCAGATACATTGTACCAGCCGTAATTGAATGGGCTGGGCCGATCTTCAGGAGAGAGAGCCACCACAACCAGGTTATAACAGGCTCTGGAAGTGTAGAGAAGTATAACTGCTGCCCCGATGGCTGTGGCCTGGCATACTGATGTCCCCTAGATCACAACCACAAAAAAAAATCACCACATTTAGACAGAACCGTAATTACTTTTTCAGCACCGTTCGTAAGCAATCAGCTGTCATTCTGAAAACACTGCACTGTCGTTCTGAACCCCGATCGCATTCTTCAAGGTATAAGTACATACTAATGACGTGTTTTAAGTATGAAGCAAGCCATTATCCAAATACAAAAACATGCTTGATATAAAATCTCAAAATCCAACAGCATCCCTTGTTTACTTACCTTTGATTCCAGGTAGACATTTGCAGAAGACATTTTAGCGATCTTAAAGATGCATATGGCGAGTGAGATGGCACAGAAAACGAAGAGGCTGTCGTTAACCAGCACTCGTGCCAGAACGGCATCCTTCACCTGACTCTCAGCCGCATCACCCTGAACCAGCATGGCACACGTCATGTTCACCACCAAGAAAAAAACACCGGCCAGCAGAAAACCTAGACACAGGGGCACCCTATTGAGAGAGGAGAGAAAAAGTATTTACAGAAAGAAAGAACTAAATAAACATGTCTTGAACAACCTAAATATCTACATTTTATTGTTATATTTAAATTATTTCATTTAAACCCGACTAAACATCCCACACGCATTGGACACGATTCATCAGTGCACTTTATTCTGAATTTTTGAAAATCTAATCAAAATGTAAATGTATTTTTCATCTTTTTTTTGTTACATGGAAAAATAATATTAGTAATAATTCAGTTCATCCTCTTATGTGGAATAAAATCAATCCTCGTCCTATCACTCTTCATGCTCAATATTTTGCTTCACTCAAAAATACAGCATATTGAAAAAAATCCATACAAGGTGAAAGCTCAAAGACATTAAAGCGATGAGCGCAGTCAAGCCGTTGCTTAGCTCAGTCTGGGCCATGCGTCAATCCTCTCCTCCACCACATGCCTCTGGGACGGGACAAAGTGGGAGGATTTGATCTCCAAGCTTTTCATTCAGCATCAGACTCGAATCACCTGATCAAAGCCCCATTTGTACAGATCAGATTAATGCTCCAAAAGAAAAAAAGAAAAAACGAAAGTCTGTTTAAAGTTGGCTCAAACTTCTTCAAAGTCTTTTGATATTTTCAACCAAAGAAAAAAAAAGGCTTCTAAATGCACCTTATTTCACCCCCCAAAAAATTATTTTTCACTCTTATGTTGTTCCAAAGCTGTGTGATTTATTTTCTTATGTGGAAGATGAGTAAATAAATAGTGAGGCTGTCAAAGAAAACAAAAAAAGGCTAAAGGCTAAAATGCTAATACTGTATTTTACATCAATTTCTAACCTGTGTTAATGTTCATGTTAATTCACAGTGCATTAACTAATGTAAACTGATACAACTTTTGAACGTAAGGTATTCTGCTAATGTTCCACAGAAGAAATCACACAAGTTTGAAAGGGGTGAGAAATTTTTTTTTTAAAACCATCTCTTTAAATGAATGTAGTGTATAGACAACAGTTTGCCAATAGAGTGGTGCAGGGATGACGTATTTTTGTAGGCCAAAACCCGGAAACGAAATTTTAGCAAGTCTGGTTCCATTTTTTTTGAATGGGTTTTTGATTAAATACCTGAAATAAGGTCTGTGGTTATCACAAGTTCAAGATGTTTTATTCTACGACATAAAATGCATCAGTAATACACTCTTACACGCTTTCACCTGTCTTATAAAAGGCAGTTGCTAACATGTGGCTAAATGGGACTACAGAGGTTGTCAGGGACATTAAACATCATCAGCTAAACAGGTAAATTCCTCTACTGTGACTTTTATAAGGTTTATAATCACACTCTTGCAAACAAATCTAATTTAAACTTTCATGGAAAATGTTTTTAAACAAAGACAAAAAGAGTTGTCAAAGGCTTGATGATGCTGAAGTCGAGTAACCGCGGTGTAGTTCGTTTATAGCCAACCTTTAGCTTTTGACTTTGGTCGATTTAGGCTTCAAAATTCATTAAAGTTTTGTTCATTTGTGAAGATTATCATGATGAATCAAATGAATAAGAATCATAGGGCAAATTAACGTGAGCGAGCAATTCCAAAATAAGAGATGATGGGAGTTCTGCGCGAGATCTACCGACGACTAAAGAACGCAGACGCAGTCTACCAAGAGAAGCACGAATTCGAGGCTGGTTTCAGACATGATGTTTTGAGCATTAAATAACGGCGCAAATACCAGTAAACTGACTAGTGCAAACCTTAGTAAACCACCTTGTATGATTCATTTAAATACTGTCCTCACATACAGTAAATTGTGTGTTTGAAAGGGAAACACTTAAAAATGCATATGCAATAAGATCAGCTGCAAAAATAACCCGGTTCACACCTTTTCAGCGCTATTTTTCCACTCTAGAAAATCCTGACGGTGCTTTTTTAACACTAAAAGAGGCTTTGTGCTGGTGCAAGCTGTTAGTAAATCTGGCCCATCAACTTTTGTTAGTCACAGAGCTTATTTCTGCAATAATCCAAAAGCCAATGGAAAATCCTATTGAGTTTTTGTCATATCCGGTATAAGAAGTGGACAGAGCCATCTCATTGGAACTCCATTGAGACAAGTGAAGCCCATTTTTTGTGATTTTTTTAGGACTTCTGTTCCTGACACGCAGACTCAAACAGAGCTTGACGTCTGTCTTCTAGTGGCTGTGGCATGAGAAATCTGAATCATTACCTTCCGAAACATGCAGAGCGGAGAGTGTGAGTAGGATTGCCGTCCATGAGCTAGGATTTTAATTTTGCTAGTATTCTGATTCATTATTTTGTCATTTTGCCTCCACGTTTCCCTGATTGCCCGCGAGCTTCTCCTCCTGTCCATACGGTAATCTTTCTACTGCACGACAGAGAGTCGCGTGGTTATGACGCAATCGTTAGCCTACTTTTACAAAAAACTGCTTCTACGGGGCCATAACATGAGCTACAAAGTAATGGAGCACTTTATACATTGTCGTGTTTCTTTAGAAATAAATAATGGACAAATCGAGTCTTCAAATGCCTCAGATGTAAAGTTATTCGCCGTCAAAGTGACGCCAAAATGAATGGGAGTCAATGGAAATGCTAACTCAAGTGAAGTTCTGCTACAAGATGGCGGCACCCGGCCGGCTTCAACTTCCGGTCGATGGATTACCCCCTTGGTTTTTGTCGAGGCAACCAGAGTGATGCTAACTTCCGGGTTGGCCTTGAAATATACGCAACTCCTAATTCCTATACTAGTAAACAGCACTATTATAATAACAAAAAACCTAAGTGAAATTTGTGCAAGATTTCAGGGGTGACAACAGTTTAAAGCACTTGAAAATGTAAAGAAAGAGCACATTGTTCATACCGGTGCTTTCTCACTAAGGAATCAATTCATTCACAGCACTTACAGCTAAGAAAGAAAGTCTCTTACTTGTACTTGTTGAGTTCTGGGGAATACTTCGCTTTGGCTTTGAAAATCACCTGTGGAAAAGAACATAGTATGATTTTATTACTTACAAACATGACCAGGACAAACTCTAGCTTAGATATTTGGTTATTATCAGTACAAAACTTGCTTTCACCAAGAAACTTCTGCTATCTGTACTTCAAGCCTGCTCACAGGCCAAGTGATGACTAGCTTGTGCTAGCAAAGATAAGATTGACCAGGCAGTATCTCATTCTCTGAGTTTATTTCAACATAAACATGTGGTTAAGCAAACATCCTCACAAAACCAATAACTTTCAGTGGTTATTTGTTTTACCTAAGGTCTTTGCAACTCTAACCCTAATGTCAACCCAAGCACGACTAGGCTTGCACAACCATCATTGATAAGAGGCAGGTTTCACTTGGCCTTCGTGTCAAACATTTATTTCACACATTTCATGACTACATGAAGCCCATTAAGAAGTGATGTTTTAGCAAGTGATCCATTAGCAAGTTACTGTAGCACCATATACACTGCCGTTCAAAAGATAGAGTTCAGTAAATAAAAAAAGAAAAGGAAATTGATACTTTCTTTCAGCAAAAATGCATTAAATTGATCGAAAGTGACAGTAAAAACATTTACAATGTTATGAAATATATTGCAATGGCTGCTTGTTCTTTTAAAATGTATATTCATCAGAGACTCTTGAAACAATTAAATCAGTTTCCACAAAAATATAAGTAGCACAACCATTTCATTTTCTGAAGACTGAAGAAATGGCTGCTGAAAATTCAGCTTTGCGTCACAGGAATAAATGACATGTACTAATATATCAAAATAGAAAACAGGTATTTTACATTGTAATAGTATTTCACAATACTACTGTTTTACTTTTGATCACATAAATGCAGCCTTGTTGAGTTTTCATTCAAAAACATTTAAATAATTACCGACGCCACACTTCTTTCGACCGAGAGTCTATGAAGTTGAGCACACGAATGTCTGCATACTTCAAAGTAATGATTGGCCAATGAAAGCTTTCTTTAACCTTTGTCATATTAAATACTGTACATTATAAACCACAGCTGTAGTCGGCAGCTGGAACAGGAACAGGAAATGACCTCACCAGTAGCTTTCTGCACCTGCTCATTTGAAAGGTTAATGGGACCGGGTTTTATGTGAAAGTTAGATTTCAAATGAAATGAAAAGGGATCCATTATGCATAATTAAAATCCCTCCATTGATTATTATCAACTCTAAAGAACATTTAGAAAAAGAAAAAGCAATCTGCACATCATTCTGCAAAATCTAGCCCTTTGTTTTTTTCCCTGTTATGACAATCCATGACACTATCCAAAAACAACCATATCACCCCAAGTAGTCGACTAGTTGACTAAACTACTGCTAGTCAGCACTCCAAAGATTTAAATATAGAGCTGTACGATTCTGGATGAATTGAGAAATCACGAAACAAATCATTTTTGTTTACATAGAAATCCCGATTCTCCCACAATTCTGAACAGACAACTTAAAATAAATGTATATTTTTACGAGAGGTTCTGACAAAATGTTAATTACTGCAGTCTATTTGAAAATATTTAATTAATTTGAATTTATTCATTTTGAATCCATTTGAATGAATGGTTCAATGACTCATTCATAAAGACTTCACTTGTTTAATCTGGATGAATCATAGACAGTATAAGAAGAGCCGTCTCATTGGAACTCCATTGAGACGATTGAAGCCCATTTTTAGCGACTTTTTTAGCACCTCCGTCCCTGACGCGGAGACTCAAACAGAGCTTGACGATGTAGATGTGACGTGAGTGACCCGTCTGTCTTCTAGTGGCTGTGGCATGAGAAATCTGAATCATTCCCTTCCGATTATTTTGTCATGTTGCCTCCCGTGAGCTTCTCCTCCTGTCCAAACGGTAATTTCTCTTCTGTGCGACAGAGAGTTACGTGGTTATGACGCAATCGTTAGCCTACTTTTACAAAAAACTGCTTCTACGGGGCCATAACATAAGCTACAAGGTAATGGAGCATTTTATACATTGTCGTGTTTCTTTAGTAATAAATAATGGACAAATCGAGTCTTCAAATGCCTCAGATGTAAAGTTATTCGCCGTCAGAGTGACGCCAAAATGAATGGGAGTCAATAGAAATGCTAACTCAAGTGAAGTTCTGCTACAAGATGGCGGCACCCGGCCGTCTTCAACTTTCGGTCAATGGATTACCCCCTTGGGATGAATCAATGGTTTTGATTGAATCCCTTGAATGATTCAATGACAAATACATTTTTAAGTCACTTGTTGCCACCTACTGGTGTAAGAATGTAACTGATACAAGCTTTAATTGAAGAATGTGTATTTTCAAAAGGTGATTTACTCTATTTTGATCGCTACCATCAGGGTTTATATCCAAACTATACGATTTTATCACGGTACTTCTGTGATGAGCTGAATTGTTAAGAAATAAATAATGATACTGTGTGGTTGGAAAAAACAGTTTGGGAAGCTTTTCCATTTCTTACACATGACAACAGGTCTCTCTATCAGCAGCAACGTCCAACACAGATCTGAATGTTCACTGTGATCGTACTTGTCAAAGCTTTAGTTGAATCGTTATTTCGGAATAAGATCGCGTGGGTGTTTGAATCGAGATTGAGATTTATTGTACAGCTTTAATATAATTGCCCATTAAAGTCGAAATGAAAGGAAGTTGCGATAATCTTTTCTTCCCTATTTTTGACGTTATCCGAGTGAAACGGTGAACTCGAACAAGAAAATATGTAGAGTACGGGATAAAAGGGGACCTGACTTCCTCCATTGTGAATTGACTGGATGTTTGGATCATTATGGTTTGCTATTGCTGTGATCTCAAGAGATGTCACTGCATGATGGAGGCAAGTTATTTTGATTAAAAAAAAAAAAAAAAGAATAAATGATGTGTAATAAATGCTCCATAAATAGCTAGCATTGTCAGTTTTGATTTCATGGCAACTCTAAACTTTATCATATTTACAAATTTCAGTTTGCTTTAAATCATTAGACTCCACTCAAGGTGGTGACCTGTACACTTCTGTGATCTATGGCACAAAACAAAACATTTCACAAAAACTTTCACAAAACATTTGAAGAAATACTTCCAATTGGGTCATAAAAATTAAATATTTGTGACACAAAACATAAGTATCATGCATGAAATGATCTTGGACAAGACAGTGACAATAAGGCTAAGTATTGGGAATTTACTAGGTTCCTTACTTATGAAACAACAGTGAAAATTCACACGTCATGTCTACATTCCTAATCACACATGAAGGATCCTAGTCCTGACTCCACTCTTCTCTAGAAGATACATGACTGATGACAAGCAACAAAGGACTCTTGGATTGTAGACCAAAATGAGAAGGACAAAAGCCAAACGATCTCTGTAAAGTCCCAGAAGTCTTGCGGCAAACCAGCAAGAGTTACAGCAAAATGTATATATATATATATTTTTTTTTTAAAGGACGTCTGTGTAACCAAACCAGCATTGCTCATGACTACCAAGAGAACTTGTGTGTAAAAAAGCTGAACACACCAGGACAGTGCTGACGCCTGCATTCACTGGACTGCGACACCCGTCTGACAGGCTGCGTTTGACAGCCATCAGTGGCACATGAGCAAATCGAGAACAGATGCAGTGTTGTTTGTATATGCACAAGGGCAGTGGGCATCTGCAATGATCTAAAATGAATTTGAAGGTTTCATTAAGAAATAATAAACTTACTTTAAAATTAATCATGGATTCAATCATTACCACTGAATTAAAATGTACAAATATCCTATTAAGTGGAAGTAAAATTAAAAGGGGCAAAAGTAAATAATATTTCCCGACTCTTTCAAAATAAAAGTACTTTTCAGATATATGCTAATATTCATATCGCAAAGCTCCCTCTCTTGCCCTTTCAACTATATGATTTAGCTACAAAAATGGGTCATTCAGAAATCATGGGTATATGTCATCACAACCACAAAGCACATTAACATATGGCCATTTCACTTTTAGATATCTACATCTCTTTACATTATTCAGCAACTATCCTATGTGAAACATGCTGGTGCATAGGTTTAAAAGTTTGGGGTCAGTAAATTTTGATTCGATTAAAAATAGAGTGAAAATAATAATATAAAAATCTTATTCCAAATGAAATAATCATATTCATTCATTTTAATATATTTTAAAATGTCATTTATTTCTATGATGGCAAAGCTGAATTTTCAGCATCATTACTCTTACAGTCTTTAGAGTCACATGGTCCTTCAGAAAACACAATAATATGATGTATTTCTTATTATCACTGTAGAAAACAGTTGTGTTGCTTAATATATTTGTGGAAACTTATGTTTTTGTGAATTTTTTAATGAATATAAAATGTATTTATTTGAAGTCTTTTGTAACATTTTAAAAGTCTTTAAAGTCACTTTTTATCAGTTGAACGCATCCTTGTTGAATAAAAGTATTATTTTGAAAAAAAAATTTTTTATTTGAATGCTAGTGTAAATCTTAAGTATCAAAACAGCCAAAGAGGATGAAAAATGTTTACATTTTCACTGACCTTCATAGAAAAAAAAAAAAATCAAATGCTCATAATGCAAAATATGACTAATTTAAGAGATAAAACGTGCAGTGGTCGATACTTGTGTTGTGTATGAATGAACTGTGCATGTTAGTGTGTCATCCTCATGCGTCTCCCTGCACCGCAGACTCCACCGGGACACCACAACAAAGCATGATTCTTCTGAGTTATAGAAGAAACAAAGACTTTCAAAATAAACACACAAACTGCACGTTTCGTCATCTCACGAGAGAGCGATAGGCTCAAGGGACCCGTGTTGTCCCGAGTGCAGTGGTTTGCTTTCACAGAGAAAAGACATCATTAAAAGCTCCTATCTTTCTGCTCTCAGCTCCCCACCCCAAAGCACAGTCTTGCATGCAAAAACAAGGTCAGCACACTCCGCACTGCCTGCAAACAGATTTGCTATTGCAATTTGTTTGTCACAAGGTGGAGAAAGGTAAGTCATGAAAAAAAGAACTAAAAAAAAAATTTTTTTTTTACATTCGGAAAGAAAGTGCATTGTAAAATTAATAATCACAATGCCCCAGTATTGAAATGCAGTTGCTAGGGTGATCTAAGTGGTTGTTAGTGTGCCGCTATGGGGTTGATGGATGGCTGCCAGTTAATTGCTTGCTTATGGGGTCAGAATTGTTTCATAATTCTAAATAATTAAAATTAAGATTCACTAATATATTGTAAAGAGATTCACAGAAATGAATCAATTTCACCAATAAATTAGTAAGATCCACAAACAAATAAAATGAGATTTGCAAATCAAATAAAATATTAACAAATGTGTTTTTATGTCAAAAACACATCTCTCCCTGGCATTCATTTGTGAAACACTTTCTGTCCATTTGTGGATTTGATTTTTGAAAACACATCAGAGTCGGAGGACTATACCCACTGTTTTCTCAAGCCAATCAGATAACGGCCACATTGCGCAGACCAATCATAGCAAGTTCTAGCTACAACAACCAATCACTATTTGCTTTACAATCAGATTCACAAGAACAGATTCATTTTGCATCCCTGAAAGGAACTATTCTATGGTCTCTTTGTGTGTTTAAAATTAATCCTTTAGATTATTGGAGTTGAAGGCTGCTTTATATTTCCATCAGGATTGGTGAATTGGATAACTCAGGATTATTTTCAAAATATAATATAGGACATAATATCTTGTATAATACCAAATATGAGACCAAATGACCATCAGTGATGTAACAGTAAGAGTACACATCTTTGCATTTATTTTGGATGCTGTCAGTAACTTACAGTAAATTAAAGTCTTATTCATATGTAATATTATTTGCATGATCAAGTGTTAACTGAAAAAAAAAAATAATTATGCATATCGCTGGTCTGCTGCTGGGTATTTCACTTTGATCTCAACAACTTGTCACAAGTTTAAAAAGAACCCACCTATATCTTCTCTACAAACAAAGGGAATCGTAATACATGTACAGTATTTAATGTTTAAATACTACTTATAATGCTCTATAAATCTTTAGATCCACGGAGCACGTCATGTGCTCATATGAGTCATTAAATCCGCTTAAATGAAGAAGTGGGAAGTGCTGTTGTATAGGACAGTAATTTCACCTATTACACAAACTTGCATGTTTATCATGTGGTTGAATCCAGTTATTCAGCTCAAGTTAGTCAGATACTTATTGATGCTTTTCTGTTCTATCTTGAATAATGTGAAGCTTCCATAATGTGTTGTTTGTAAAGCGCTTAAAGGCTTGGCTTGATACACAATCTAATGGTCAAACGAAATTCAAATTTTAAACATCTTTTATGAGGCCTTATGAATGCCAGGCAGAGTTGTGTTTGCAACATTAAATATTTGTAGAAAAAAAATGATTTGCAAATCAAATTTAACTTATTTGTGATGTTTTTTGCGTGTGAGAGACTCTTTACATTTATTGCTAATCTATTTATCTGTGAATTTGATCATTTTTTGTCAATCTCTACATTTATTAGTAAATCTCAATTGGAATAATAGAATAATACAACAATTCTAACCCCATACTTACTGGTCTAAGTCAAAAGAGCCCAGAGGGTCCTTGATATTCTGGTAACATGTAGAGCCAGTGTTTACAAAATAGGAGGGACACCTTTGTATCTTATTTAACCCTTAAGGGTGAATATTAGTAGGCTACCTAAAAATACATTGGTGTGCCTAAAAAGCATACATTTCAGTATCTAAATTGCATATATTAGTACTTTAATAGAGTACCACCACAGCGATAGCTTTTGTACTTTTTTTTCCTGAGTGTGTTCACTTTAAAATATTTTTAATGATTTCTATTGTTTATTTATTTAAATAAAATCAAAATAAAAGTTGAACAAAAAAGTGAAAAAGAAAAGGGAGCAAACAAATTAAGACAGACCTGTATTCGGAGCTAAGACAGACATGTTTTGTTTGGTATAAAATGTGAACTCATGACTTCTATAAGCACGCGCGCACACACACACGGCAGCAACTTTCGGCCAGTCACACAAAAAGGACAAAAAAAGGAAGCAGGCAGCAGTCTTCTCATAGGACTGATATTTAAGCCCTTACTGTGACCCATATAAAGATATTTGTCTCAGTTCCTTAAATTTATTTTTACCATAAGACGTCCAACACACACTGAGTCATGCTTTTGAAAATGCATAATGCTGCGGTTCGGTGTCATGAGACACGACTTCTTCCTCTTTTACTGATAGTCTGAAATGAAGCTTGAGAACTAAAAGCAAGAAGATTTAATCCACAATTAAGCAAACTTTTTTTGACATGAAAAAAGTACCCTTTGTATAATGTTTTATCCAACGTAAAATTAACCTAACAAGAAAAATAGCTTGTTTTAAGTAAAGCCCAACCGATAAAGGATTTTGATATTTATATTTTTATATTTCAGAAACGCACAACAAAACATTAACCGATTTCCCTAGCATTAGTTATTTGTAGTTATTTATGAGTTAACTAAAATAATATGATAATGCATTTTAAAAAGAAACTTCTTTTATTGTCACAACACAGACTGATGATAGTGGCATTAGCTAGCTTTGTGGTTAGCTAGTCTATGATGAGGCATAATTTAACAATGGATAACGTCATACTGTAAAAAATACGTTTTCAATATAACAGACCAAGGAGAGATGATACGTCCCAGTGCTATAACTGTCACGCGCTATTAAAGAAATACTTCAGTCACATTGTCAAAAGTTAAAAGGACAGTCAGTCAACTACACTGTAACAACGTAACGTAACTATTACTAGATAATTCCACTTCACTCTCGGCTTATTTAACAGCAGCAAAACTGGACATGATAGTCACAAATTTTGCCATGCTTATTTGAGTTAAGAGAACTGATGGGGATGTTCTTTTAATTGTTATTCAAGCAATTTATGTCTCGTGACCAACTCAACGAGTGTTGCCAACAGGGACTGTGTAGAGTGCCCTCTGGTGGACAAACTATACAATTCCAACACTCATGACATGGTTCAAGCGTGTTTCATCCATTTTTATTTTATTTTTTAAATATTCATTTATCGGCCATTATAATTGCCGATACCGATAGTTTGGAAAATGCCTAATATTGGCCTGCCGATATATATCGGTCTGGCTCTAGTTTTAAGTATAATGTTAAAAGGATAGTTCACCCAAAAATGAGAAGTAGCCCATGACTTACTCGCCCTGAAGCCATCCTAGGTGTATATGACATTCTTCTTTCAGACGAACACAATCTGAGTTATATTAAAAAATGTTGTGGCTCTTCCAAGCTTTAAAATGGCAGTGAATGGCTGTATGTCTTTGGAAGTCAATCAAAGCACATCTATTCATAATTAAAGGACCCCACGCGTCTCCAGCGGTTAATAAAGGCCTTCTGAAGCGAAGCGATGCATTTGGGTAAGAAAAATATCCATATTTAAAACTTTATCGACTAAAATAACTAGCTTCTGGGAGACGGTTCCACGCATCGATTTAGTTGAAGCACGACTTAATGACGGCAATTGACGCCTTTCAAACAAACAGGACTGGGCAAAAGTGTTTACCATTACATTGTGTGTCAAGTTCTAGTTGTGTGTCAAGTATGGCCGCCTGCCGGAAGCTAGTAATTTTAGTCGATAAAGCTTTAAATATGGATATTTTTATAACAAACCGTATAGAACACACAAAATATATAAATAAATGTAAATCGCCCGCACAAACAAAACTGCTCAGTGCAAATGTCTGTTTTACCAAACCAAGAGAATGAAAGCTTTCATCTGAATGGACACTGAGGACTTCTGACATGTTCACATGCTTGAACACATCATTTCCTGTTTTCCTCCTCGGTAATCAGAACACAACCCTGCAAACACACACTTTCCCCTTCAGTGCCTCATGTCAAGAGGGCCCCAATCTAGTTTAAAAACAGTGATTCACCTTCACAAATCTGGAACGCTCCCATCTGATCCGTTTAATACTTGTTTTTGTGCAAGATTGCTATGTAGAGCCCTCACTGAACATGTGTGAGTGATAGCGGTGAGGTTCTGTATGTGCGAAGTCAATGCAGGTCAAAATAAATAAATAGGCCAACACACTCAGTAAGACTCATTGGGATGGTTAATAGTCAACCAACCTAATCTATTCAGTATCAACAATTTCCGAGCCAGGCTGGATAAGTTCCGGATAGTGCCAGGAAAAAGTAGGTTTTTAATCTGCTACAAGTCCAGGACTGCATCCAAAAAATAACTATCATTATCATATTATCAAAATGTAAAGATATTCAAAAGCCTTATTTGAGACATTTATAGCATCAAGTAAATGTTCTGCTCTCAGAGTTATGTGCAAAAAATTATGCTGCGGTACATACATAATACTTATGACAAGTCAATATTATGAGATAAATCATAACTATGGAATAAAAACCTGACATTTGTGTCTATTACTTTGTGATAAATTCAACTTTTTATGTCTTTTCAATGCCTTTTCTCTTCTTTAGATTTATCCTGTGATGGCGAACTATATGCCTAACCCTAACCTTAACTCTAACCCTGTGATAGCCTTTAAGTGGGACCAGACACGGAGTGTCAAACTTTAGGCTACCCAGCAGTACAACAAGAGTGCAAACAGCTTTCAGGTTAAGGGTCGCCAACTTCATTTCCAGACTGCACATGCATGCTTTACCAATACACAACCACAATACCACAATAAAAGAAGCACAAAACAACTAGACATATAGAACAGTATGACCACTACACTTAAGCCCAGATAATAAAACAAAAACACTTTATAGACTCAATAGTCTAATCCTGTTTGGCAACCCTTGGGACAATCATCCCCCCATCTATTTGATTCTGATTAGCTTGCGACCGTTCAAGTGGGAAAGTGCGTGTTTGGGGAGCAGAAATGATGCGAGTTTGAAGCCCATGCCAAGTGAGTCATACTTTACATGTCCATAACACAAACCCTTCAATAACATCTGTAGCCAGCAAACACACACTTTCACAGAAATATGAACAGGCGACTGAAGAGAAGCATTGAGAATAAGTGTCAATAAACACATGCTGTGGTAACTGAAATTACGCTTTAACGTGATGCCACGCTATAATAACAGATGAATAAATGCTTTATTAAAACTTTCTATTCATCAGTTTTCACAAAAATATTAACTTTTTAACAAAGAAATGTTTCTTGAGAATCCAATCAGCATATAATAATGATTTCTGAAGGATCATGCGACACCTTTAAAAAAAATTAAATAGAAAATGTTATATTTAAATCCTCCATTTCACAATATGACTGTTTTTTGATCAAATAAACGCAGCAGTGGTGGGCATAAGAGACTTGTCTTAACCCTAAAACCGTATTCTGGACAAATAGGCAAAATAGTTTTGATTAATTAAAAAAAAAAAAAAATACACCTTGATCTGAGCGGCACAAGACTTGGCTACTTTTCCTAAATTTGCCTCCTGAACACACATAATTTGTTTTACTCATTTCTACAATGTTAAGTGGGTGAAAAAAAAACCTCCTTAATCTTGTATTTGGGTCAAAAATGGGCAACCATAGAAATGAATAGGAAAAAGTGTAATTTAGAGCATTCTAAAATAAGCCAAAAAAAGACACCAGGATACAGCAAAGTCACTTCATCTTTAGGTTTTAGCTCTAAGAACTTATTGGAATGATGTTTTAATGTAGTTAAAAAAAAATTATCATAATTTACATAGAAAATATGGTACTTTTTGAAAGTAAATAAATACAAAAATACCCCCAAAATAAGAAAAAAACACCATAAATGGATAGACAAAACTTTATCGAAGACAATGATATAACATTTATAGTAAATAAAAATTAGGATCACACCTGAGTCCTCTGTGCCCACATTTGTCCACAATTACAGGATTAAGGGCTATAAAGTGAGTACGGTTTGAGGGCAACAAGGAAAGAAGTTAACTTGTTACCTTGGCTAAATAGTGGGCATCAAGGCAAAACACTGCAAAAAGCTCAACACGGGCCCTTTAAGATACTGACATAATATAAGTCAAATTCAGCCCACTTATGACTACTGTATTTTCCAGGAACAAACAAGCGGCTAATTTAGGGAGCAGGAGGATTAAAGGACTGTTTTCCTTCAACGCTCTAGTGACCGTTCTCGCTATCCACGTCCTCCCTTGACAAGACAAGCAGGTCTACAGAACCTAGAGATCCCTGACAAAGAAACTGTGGCCTAGTTACAGATTAACAACAGCCGTCCTAAACCTCTCCTGACACAACTGCTAAAATCATTAGGGGAAAACAAATTCCAGCACAAACCTCTCCAAATCAGCTGTCAAAGGGCAAAATGTGATTCATTCCAACTCAGACAGGTGCTTAAATTCACTGAACACATAATGTGGCCCAACTGTTACTGAACCCGATCACGTGACTTAGTACCAAATATGTGATTAATGAAGGACTGGGGAGTGTAAACAACAGTCCGCCTAATATCATAATGATCTATACCAAACTTGCATATCTAGGGATGGTTTACAAGGACAAAGACGCTCAGAGGGTGTGTGGGGAATAAGAAAACAACATTCCAGTAAGCTGTAATGGAGCTGCACGGGGGCGATGCCAACATTTGGTGGACCATTATAAAGATTCCTTAGCAAACTGAATTAATAAGACTCTCTGCGATGATACAGCTGCAGAAACAGGCCGTCAATAAGTGGTTTGACGTGATAAATGTCATGCTTTTACAACTGAGATGACGGACAGATATTGAGTAAGGTCTGACATTAGCAAAGTCAAGGATATGTCACTCTTTCAAAATTGAATAATAGAGAAAATTGGATTAAATAAGCATTTTTTTTTGAGTGTGTGACTTAAATATACTGTATACCCTTGCATGTGTGTGTGTATTCTGAAAGTTTGACAGTAATCAGTGTTGAGTACTACTGTAAGGTTAACCCTACCTGATTTAAATGTTTGAAAATGATTAACAGTTGGAAAAAAAATGTTAATTTAGAAAAGTAATCAAATTTAATCAGTTACATTACTTTATTAAAGTAATTGAAACAGTTACACTACTTATTACATTTTATCTGTAACCCATTACCTTTCCAAAGCAACCTTCCCAACACTGTATATACACACATATTGTATCAAATAAAAGCAGCCTTGGTGAGCATAAATTTCTTTCAAAAGCTTTCAAAAGATTTTAAAAAAAAAATCATAAAAGAGTAAAATGTTTGACTGATTGCATATAGAAAAATTAGCGTTCAGAAGTGGAAACGCCAGAAGTGCTATTATTAAATAGAAAAACTAAGATACGTGCTTAAAACTACAAACTGCACATTTCTGTTTCTAAACCCTCCAGGATGCCTTGGCCCATATACTTTTATTGTATCTCAAGGGCCTCACCCTCAACAGGACTTTTGGTCATTTTTATAAAACAAGGGACAAGTCAAAATTATTGTATTAGGTCATCGAAAGCATGTCACAGATTGAGATAGAGATATCAATTTTCGTTTTTTCTTTACCTGGAACATTCTTGTGAAATAACGTTTAAAATAACGCCGGGCAGCACCAAAATCTGCCGACAGTGTGCCACCAACTGCATCAACAGCAAAAACATACAAGGGTGAAAAATGGGCCCATCTCTTCTCTTTTGCAGAGCTTTGCTGATGAGGTCTCAAGTGATGCATTACTCTCCACACCTACATGTAGAAATCACACATGCTTTCACAAGGGAGTTTCTGTTTCAAGTAAATTGTTGGTGTGCTGTGCACACGCCTTTAATGCGTTTCCTCCGCGCACGAGTTGCTGAAAGTGTCATTTGAAAATGTATTCGTCATCACTTTGGTACCACCTCAGGGAACAGGATGACAGAGGAAGAACAGAAGTGAAAACTGTGAAATATGACAATACTTGCAAAGGATATCATGCATTATTTACAGTGTTGCAATTTTTAAGTCCCCTAAAGAGCTCGCGTTTTCTCTACATTCTAGAATACGTGTATCAAATGGGTCAATGTGGTTTCACCAAGTAAAACATCCTTGTTGATCCTGGAACAACATTCAAATCAACCAATCAGATTTGAGGGATAGCTTTACTGTTTCTGTCAAGTTTAGGATTACAGCCATGGTTAGGGGCTTCTACACCATTCTTATTTACCTTTCATTTCCGTCTGATTTCAGGGATAAGTCATGAGTAGAATTACCTTTAAGGCGCGTACACACCGGGATGAATATCAGCGCGCGTTATTCGTCAACGTTTTTCAACGCGTTTTTTGTGTTCACACCCAAGCGATTTTCGCTGACGATGAGCCGAGTGAACATGTAAATTCATTCCCTGACATTAGATGGCGCCAATATGCTCTGCAATACCACTCCATAACAGTTCTCTTTTATCAAGATGTTTGTAGTCCCTGTCACGTTTGTCATATAGTTATTTATGTTATAGCACCAACGAGAACAGCAGCTCTACATTCATCTGGCCATTCATCTTCCTCGTCTTATTTCTTCCTGGCTGTGTAGACGGCGACGCTACTTGGCGTATATCTTCTTTGCCGTTGCATGTGTGCTCGGCAAGACCGTTTTGTGTTTGAGCGCCCCCAAGTTGTGATTTACTGTAACTTCAGAAGCTCCAAACACTTGAGCAAATGCGCCAAAAAAAAGTCTTATTGGTCGGGTAGTTTTTGACGCGGCGCGTCAAACTAAAAAAATGAACCCGAGGCGTTTTTAAAAAAACGACGCTTTTACGCATCGGTATGAACACTCACATTGGCACAGGTCAATTTATACTTCTGCGTCGAGGGTACGCCGTAGTGTACGGCGTAGGCTACGCACGTAGGCAACGCTGTCGTGGGCATTTATACTTCTGCGTTCAGGTCTTGGTTGCTCTGCAGTACTGCTCCGAAACGCTAGTTGGCAGTGGAGGGTTTTAATGTTCCACTGTGTTTAGATTCCTCGCGGCTAGGTTACTACAATCAATGGCGACTGAAAGAGAGCGGATCATGTTGGAGTTGGAGCTTATTGAGGTGGAAAAACAGTTAATTATAGTGAAATTACTAAAATTAAAAGCCAGAAATGAGAGAAGTGGGAGGAGATGGTACGTGCGGAAATGCGTGAGATGGTACGTGCGGAAATGCGTAGGAGGAAATGCGATGCTACCAAGCTGACCAATCACACATTTTGTGGTCTGCATCGTTGCGACGTGTAGTTACATTTTTGAGGAGGTGCGCGTCAGGCTTCGGCGAAGGGTACGCGTCTGTGCGTATGCTACGCCGTACCTACTCCGCGCACCCTACACAGAAGAATAAATTGGCCTTAAGGGTGTTTTTAAAAAAAAAGGTACTGCCCCAGTGACGGCTTTTGTACTTTTTTTTCTGAGAGTGAGGCAGGGATATGGTAAGGACCAGTGGTGGAATGTAACGAAGTACAAATACTTTGTTACTTTACTTAAGTACATTTTTCACGTAACTTTACTTTACTTAAGTAGAATAAATAGTGCCTACTTTTTACTTTTACTTCGTTACATTTTGCAGCAATTATTCTACTTTGTACTCCACTACATTTCTACAACTTCTGTTACTTTTTCATTACATTTTCTGAACAGTTTTTCCCCTGCCAAAACGTAATCTGACTGTCCGTCCGTTGCACGTTTGTCTCACCAGTGACGTTTGGTTGCCATAGATACATCAACTAAACGAGTCTCGCACGCAGTGTGTTTATCGTGCAATTTATACGCGAAAATTTTTTTTTACGTGCATAGGAAACACACCGTGTGTAATATAAGTTTGGTTAGGATTATGGCAAGCCAAGAGGTTCAGAATTGCACCATAAATTAATCGCGTTTACTGCCAAATATAGTTAACATATAGTAAGGAGAAGCATGATGTGTATATTGCCTAATTGCAAGCTTGTTTTAGAAATGGTGACAACAATTTTTTGTCCATCATTATTGAACAACATTATAGGAGTATTAGGTTGAATGAGTTAGAATTAAATGTTTTATTAATCATTAGAAAATAGTCATTAAGAGAATAAATTTTTATGCAAGTACTTTTACTTTTAATACTTTAAGTACATTTAAAAGCAGGTACTTTTTACTTAAGTATGGTTGTCATTGTGTTACTTCTACTTTTACTAAAGTAAATATTTATCTGGTTATTTTTACTTTTACTTAAGTACTGAGATTCAGTACTTCCTCCACCACTGGTAAGGACTATGTTTTTACACAGGAATGACAAAAGATGTTGATCCAGGAACATGTCTAACTTGGCTAAATCATTATGACCATACAAAATGACTTGTTTTAACAGCACAGTTATTTAATATAATGAATATAATGTTGCATTTCCCCTCCAAATCAGTGATTGAATGAGGTAACCTTCCAATAGTATATAAAACTAACCTGTTTTTGCAGCAACTAACATCAGTCGCACTACTGACAACTAATAGTGGTCATTAGCGTGTCTGTTGTGCACAGCGTGCACAAACGACCCACTCGGACACGTACCCAGTGCGGGATACAGTACCCCGCCGATGGGATTTTTGTTTTTGGCTGACATTTTGAAGTCAGGGTGCTTGCCGTCTTTGTCTGTGCGTTGGCTGTTCTTAGAGCAGAATGCTGCACACCCCTTTTGTTGTGCCTGGAATAGCACAGGATTGAGCAGAGTGATGTAATGCTCTTGCAGCAGGTGCTTCTGATTGGTTCGCACCTTCAAATGCCAACTCGCAGTGTTCAGGCAGTGTCTGTACGATGCCCACATCTCAAATAGCTCCCGAGTAATAATACGCACAAAGGACAGCTCTCTCAAGCAACCCTCTGCAACTTAATGTGGGTGTAAGGGGAAAGGCTGCAAACATGCATAAATGGTGGTTGCATAAAACAAAGCCGTCAATAAATCTAACAGGACTGCAGGGTTTGTCAGTCAGGTTTGATTGTGCCACAGCTCTTTGTGCTGACTACGGGTGACATAAAATGCAATATAAGCAAGGTTAGATTGATAGCAGCCGGGGTCATGTTGTTGGACACAACGTAAAGGGCAAAGTGTTTTTTGTGTTTTGGACATGAATAATAATGAGAATCTCATACACTTGCAAACATAAGAGGGTTATTTCTGTGACAAAGAGTACCTTTCAAGACTTTTGACATGCACAGAACGAAGTTTTTTTTTTTTTAATTAGAGGGTGATTTGATGCCTTCAAAGGGCATATTAATAACATTCTCAGACATATTAAGAATCTTTTCAGCCGTGATCTTTTAAGAGAAAGCAAAGACCTACAGAGCAACAGTACTTTAACAAAACTTCCCCCATGAGATATTTAAAGGAATAGTTCAACCAAAAATTGGCATTTACTCATGAGTTTCTTTCTTCTGTTGGTTTTTGAGGAAAAAAAGGAGAAGTTCAGCAGAATGACACTTCTCTTTTTCATAAAAAGAAAATGAATGAAAAAAAAAACCATCAAGGCATCTCGTGTCAGATTTTGGAAATAAATCCATATTCAAATCGCAAATGAGATTTTAGGAAGATCCGAGGATTTTTTTTTAAAGCATAACTTTATATCATGCATTTGGCAGACACTTTTATTGAAAGCGATTTACATTTGGAGACTGCGAATCAAACCCACAATGTTGCAAATGGCATGTTGTACTGTTTGAGCAACAGGAACTCAACCATTTTGATCTGTTTATCATAAATCCATCATATGCCATCGGAACACTTGGGATATAACTATTATGTTATTTTTATGGTGTTTGTCTTTGGAGCTTGACAGCTCCAACTCATCCTTCACTTTCTCTGTATGGAAATGATCAGAGTGGACACAGGACACTCTCTTTATGTGGTGTACAGAATAAAGAAAACAGCTTTGGTGATCAATAGTGTTAGTGTAATTTTTGTGTGAACTAAGTAGTTGTTTTTTTCCACCATAGAATAAGGAACTCCAATGATCTATCCTCCAGTGCACAAAGCTTTGGAGAGAAGATGAACAATATTTCAAACCCTGCATGATAAGGTTATGCATTCACAGACGGCCAAGACTTCACAAAGGGTGGAAGGATGGACTAAAAGTGGCAATAATAGACCTCATTCAGAGTGTCCTGTGAACTGCTCTGTTGTGGCCAAGCAGAGAGACTTGAACAGAAACTGATGACCTCCAGCTGTGCTCTCTTGTCCCAGTATCATGAACATGATGAATGTCTCTGATGTTTTTATTTAAACATAATATGCCTGTATGACAGTATGACGATGCTTTCAATCGCATTCGCAACAGCATGAAGTCAAGTCAGTCAGATGAAGTAAACACATTTGGTGGGAGGGACCCACTTATATGTGGGTTGCATGGAGATTGCATTCAACGTGAATGCAGAAGGATTCATATTATTAAAAGATTACATTGATTTATGTGCTAATCAGATCATCAGCCCACATAAAGACACATTAAGATGTTGTGTAAATAATACATTGCAAAACAAAAAACAAATTCAGTTCAATGGGAAACAGCAAAGTAGGACTTACCTGAGCAAAATAAAGGTTGAGCAGACACAATGTGAAGAACTGCAGGCAGACTGGAAAACAATACAGGAGCCAGAACGGCAAAGGCTGTAGCTGGTTTGCTTGAACAACATTTTTAAAGTAGAAAGAGAAGAGTGTCGTCCTCAAAGCCGACCAGAGCAAACACAGAAAGAGAAAAACACTCTGGTAGCTGAAGCGCTTGTATCCGTAGCGCAGAATCAACCAGAGCTGCAGGTAAACAAACACGAAGAGAAGCGAATACAAAACTGTGTAAAGAACCGTGAGACCGAGCTCCACGGACGGGGGGACCGCAGCCTGGATCAGCTCGGCGGAGGAGGAGGATGATGATGAAGATGATGAGTCCGTCCAAACACTGACCTGGTTTTCTAGTAAAAACAACATATCGCCTGGATGCTCGCTATCACGCCGACTTATCCAAAAACGTTCTACCGTTTTCCTTTTCCATGAAACTTTTCGTGCAGACGTTTAGGAATCATAAGAAATTTAAAAACGTCAAACTTAATTACAAATGACATAAGCTGAAAATGAAAAACTACAGGCTGCCTTGAGTTGTTATCCTATGGAATAAACTTTAACGTAAATTATTGGATGTTCACAAGCAAGATGTGAAAAACAAATTATTTAAAAAAACGACGGAGTCCCCCAATCTCTGCAAAGCAGCTCCCTCCGAGCTAAGAAAGCAAAGCAAACTCTAGCTGGAAAAAAAAGCGATCAGCTGGCTAGCGTTGCAGTTCGGCCCCCGCCTACTGACCAATGGGAAAGAGCTAGAATCTGACGCACTTGTGTCGCCATGTTGGCTCTCAATTGAATAGAGCTGAATGGAAAATTTCTGCCACGTTCGAGCCAAAATGACTTGACTTTTCTAATACTTTGGCCAAAGAGCGTTTAGCGCTCCGCCTATTTTTTGAGAAACCAATCATTTGTCTTTTTAGGTGTCCTGCCTCTGATCCTCTGCGTTCTTAATTTTCTAAGTATCGACGTTATTATTTTCATTTTTTTAGTTGCCTACCATCAATTTGCTTGGACGTTGGCGCATGTTGCTTTTAATGTCTGCAGTAGTTATTTTCTAAAACTGGATTGAATTTGTAATAAATAATGTAAAATGCAAAATAATTGCTTTATTAATTGATGGATGTACTATTCTGTTAAGCTTGTGCATGCAATCGATTATTGGACGTTTTGTAAGCATAGTATGAAAAATAAGTATAATAATTTAACATTAATAAATCTCTGCAAGGCAGCTCCCTCCAAGCTAAAGAAAAACAACTCTATAAAAAAAAAAAAGAAAAACGATTATCAAATGTAGGGAGCGATCACGCTGCTCGGGCCCCACCTTCTATCCAATAGGGAAAAGCTGGAAACTGACGCACTTTGTCGCCATGTTGGATCTCATAAGAATTAGTGGGTGTATTGAAAATACTGTTCGGTCGAACCAAAATGACAGGCTTTTCAAATGACCGATGAGCCATTATATATCCGCCTACTTCATTCTCATTGGTTTTCTCATTAGTATTACGAGCCTTCTGATTGGTGTTCAATACACCGTTAAGCCCTTCCTAAACATCTGATTGGATAACATTTGCGCGTGTTGTTGTTGTAGACAGTAGTGTTTGAGGATGTACGCTTGCCTTGCAGTGGTCAAGTTTTGTAACAACACTAGCCTGGAATCATTAACCTAAGGATTTGCAAAAGGGTTTTTCATACAGGTTTTTTTTTAATAGGTTAACCTTAAACGTGCAATATGCTAAACTATGAATGATGCATTTAGTTGCACAGCACAGGCGAGTTGTTTTGATTGGACATGGATTCTTTTAGTACCAGTTGTTATTGATGGGTTCATCCCTAATATGAACTAATGTAAATAGATGTAAGTTAGAGGTCCATAAAGTGGAAAAGGGCACCATGTGCATATTCTATTTGGTTGCGTTTCTGTTTGGCCTGACAGCTGAGCAATGTTCCTCCGAACTGATAGAAGATTCCAGCCAGAGCTTCATGGAGAGGATGCACACAGGGAAGACATTCTTTATATATTTTGGAAATCATGGTGAGACTTTGTTTATTGTTTTGAAAATGATTGAAGAGCAGTGTCATATTTTGTCAGATAAGCACTTCAGCATATTTCAATGGATTTGAGGTGCCAAAACAATGCTACAGAAGCTCTATTTTTACTTGCAGTCAATCCAACCATCAAATTGTTCATGGAGCAGCTCGAGATGTCAGCAGATGCCCTAGAGGACTATGGGATATCTGTTGTTAAGGTGAGAAAAATCTAATTTGATCTCACCAGAGAGATGCATCTGACTGTAAGCACAAGGAGTTTTGGTTTAGTCATGTTAGTAGTATAAATTGGTCAATAAAATTGACTTTGCTACAATAAATGAAACTACTTGAATATAACTGTTTTACAGGTGAACTGTTCAAAAGATTCTATTGAAAATTACTGCACTGGAGAAAAGCTCATGACCAAGGCACACTTGTTCAGGTACAGGTTTATATAATTTACCCTCATCTAATTATATAAACACTTTTGTTTAAAAGTTTGGGGTAAGTTTTTTCAAAGAAAGCAATGGTATATTCAATTGACAGCAAAGGGACAATTAAGACATTTATAATGTTAAAACCTATATACAGTGTATATAATAAATGCTGTTCTAATGAACTTCAAAAATTCCTGTATCACAGGATGTCTACATAAATATTAAGCAGCACAACTGTTTTCACTATTGATAATAAAAATGTTCCTTGAGCAGCAAATCAGCATTAGAATGATTTCTAAAGGATCATGTGACACTGAAGACTGGATTAAGGAAGCTGAAAATTCAGCTTTGATCACAGGAACAAAATTGCATTTTAAAATATTATAATGCAAAACCTTCTAATGGCAGTGTATACACCCATATGATTTTCTTTTAACCATGGAACACAGAAGGATATGTTTGCCATTCTGTGAAGGTGAATGAGTTCAGCATCAAAAATGATAAGAAAGTGCCGTAAAAATGGTCAATATGACTCCAGTCATGCAGGTCTTGAACGACATGAATCCCAATTTTTGTCTTTTAACATTCCAGAGGCTCTGAGGTCCTTAGGAGTTTTGACATCGATACCGTATTTGACGTCAACGCGATTGTTTCTCATGTCCTTTTGTGAGTTCTTATTTAAAACGTACAGTAGCAACAATGTTTAACGATCTTCATATTTTGCCTGATGGAACTACAGTGTCCTTTTATCCTCCATTCAGCTCGGTCCTCTTCAATGAAGTCCGTTACGTACACACACCTGCTGAGCTGCTGCGCGTGGAGAGTGCGGCCAAACAAAACACTGACATTGTGGTCGGTCACATACCGGTGCTTGGCCTTCCAGGTATGATCTCTGTTCTCTGTGTGTATTTTGCTTTTAGAGTCTGTTTTCTTTATTGGAATTATTAAGCAATAATATCTCTTGTTTCTTTGTCCGAACAGAGCACCGAGCTTTAATGGAGGCAGCATTTGTGTATGGAACCAAGTACCAGTTTGTCCAGACAACTGGCTCTCTAGTCCTGAAACACATGGGGTGAGCTTAACATTACTCTGAAGAGTGATATACTTTCAAGCCCTCTTAAAGTATTTAAAAAATGGCCACAAGGTGTTCCCAGTGTCGTTTAGATGATCTAAAAACCACAATATAGTCAGCTAACATTTTATTAAAGTGCCCCTATTATTTATTTATTTTTTGGATATTATTACCCGTCATGTGGAGTGTAGTATAGCTGTATGTGAATGGAAAAGGTCTGTAAGTTTTCAAAGATCAAAGAGTTACTGTCTCTGGAGCTAAAATTCAGATGTGATAATGGGCATTTTGTTTCCGACATATGCTGTAAGCGTTAGACCAATCACAACAGAATGGCCCGTCTGACCAATCAGATCAGAGTAGCTCTCAAAGAGGAGAGATTTAGAGAGACCGAATCCTTAATCAAACTTAAAGAAATGAAGAGATGTTGCAAGTGTATTATGTGGAAATCAACAGGTTTTGTGACCTTGGATGCATGTAAACCTATTGTAGGAGACCTGTGGTAAAAAAAATAGGAATCTTTAAAATAGCACAATAGGGGCACTTTAATACATATTGTTCAGTTCTCTTACGAGAGTACTCTCGTGTTGCGTAAGCTAGCTTACGCTACGGGAAAATCCCTTTTTCTCAAGAATACTGAAGCCAAAAAATTATCCTTTAATTTTTCCTATATGTAAAATGCATTGTTGCACAGAGCAGAGCTAGGCAAGACAGAGAGGCTATGAAGAGTGACCCCTTCGAGTCATTACAGTCAGTAGACTTACGGTGTCTCTCGTTCAAAACAATTTTCCTCATGACTCTCAACTCAGTCAGGCGAGTGGGTGACGTGCTCTCTGTGAGCGTGTTGTGCATGGAATTTGGGCCTAATGACTCTAAAGTCACGCTGAAACCACGGATATGTCCCCAAAGTGCTCTCCACCCCATTTCCAGCATTTGCCACAGACCGACCAATAGGCTTGCGAGCTGCCTCGCCTAGCTCTGCTCTGTGCAAAAATGCGATTTTGAGAATGCGAAATGAGAAATTCCAATTTTTTTGGCTGCAGTATTTTCGAGAAAAGAGGATTTTCCCGTAGCATAAGCTAGTTTATGCAACACTCGTTCCCTCTTCTAGAGAGAAGTGTCGTTTTGTCTTAAATTATAACAAATTCTTCTCCTTCTTTAGTGTCCCTCAAATGTATCTTGTTCTGTACAGGGTCGTTGATTCCTCTTCCTCACAAGCACAACTGTGGTTTTTGCACTGTAAAGGTGTGTCCAGCCAGTCTGATCCATGCCCCAGCATTCCCATGAGGAAACCAATCAAAACCATCAACATACACACCTTCCTCCAGCTGATGGAGGCACCTCTAGTGGTGAGTAAGCATCTTCTACTTCCTGACATTTATACCATTTACTGGTATGATGAAAGGAGTTTTTCAGAAGTTCATTGTCCATTCTGTTTTGATCCAAATCTGGACTTTTCTGGCAGACAGAGGCCAAGGTGGATCCCTCTGAGGTAGATGTGGTTCATATCCACCTCAGTGTGCCCGTGCTGTTTCTGTTCTCTCAGCCCCAAACCCAACACCTGGACCGGGCCACCGCTCAAACTCTCGCCCTGAAGCTCTGCGGGGAGGTTGGCGTAGTGCTCATTTCCAGGTACTGGTGATGACAATAAAAACAATAGCGCAATATAACTTTAAATAAGCAATTTGCTAATGCATTAAATGGCCTAATACTAACCATATTTTTTACAGTGTTTTATGATTGTCTTGGTTAATGTATGTATATATATATATATATATATATATATATATATAATGTTTATATATAATATATATATATATTATTTTAAGTAAGTACAAAAACAAGTTTGTAAGTTTATAAAAATCTTATAATATCTTATAGTCTTATATTTTAAAATGTTATTTATTCCTGTGATGGCAAAGCTGAAGCATTATTACTTTAGGCTTCAGTGTCACATGATCCTTCAGAAATCATTCTAATATGCTGATTTGATAATAATAATAATAAATGTTTATTGAGCAGCAATGTTTTGCTGCTTAATATTTTTGCTATCTTGTTTTACAGGTTCAAAACCATTCTACATTTTTTTAAAGATTCTGTGCTGAATAGAAAGATCAAACTATCAGCATTTATTTGAAATGTAAATCTCTTTACTATCACTTGATCAAATAATCGCTAAATCATTGATAAATTAATTGATAAATTAGGGCATTGAACAATGTTTTAACATTTACTAATTTGTATGTTATCAATGACTTGGTGTTCACAAAAATAAGCATTATCCAATATTAATAATAATAATAAAATGATTACTTATTGTTAGACACAGTAACTATAACATTAACTACATAAATGTTGTATACACCTTATTGTAGGTTGGTTTTTATCTGTCTGGATTTGAGGAATATGATATCATTGGTAATATTTATTTTCCCATCGGTCAAAAACAAAAGTTGGAAGCAAAAATGTTCTTAGATTTTGGTGAATATTATGAAAAACTTTTCTTAGGAAAGGATGTACGAATGAATCATGCACAACAAGAGTAAAAGGAAATGGGGTCAGTTTTGCTACAGCATCCAAATACACATCTCCAAATCGGCTTCCACAGATCTTATTTTTTAGTCAACAAAGTATCTTTTTTCTTTTTCAGGGAAAGTCCAAATGTGAAAACTCCACTGAAATATAACGCTGCTTACAGACTCCCACAGGAGGTCAGTTTAACCTTTGAATGTGGTTGTGATTATCTGAAAAATCTGTTTCTAACAAGAACCTTTGTCAACAGGATGTGAAATATTTTACCCTAAATAGTGCAGAGGAGGTTATGAAACTTTTCAAAGAAGAACTTTTGCAAGAACACAAGATTGAAGATGACGAGGGAGATGAGGAACAATGGCCAGATCTTGGTAAGTTGCCTCCTATGCAATAATTGCTAATTAGTTCCAGGTCTTTGAATGGTTTTAAACAGGTTCTAAAGATCTTGTTGACTTCATCCAGATACCCTTGATGATGAGGTGTCAGAGTCTGTGTACAGAGATCGTGATCAAATGCTGGATTTGGACTCTGTTACTGAACTCACATCAGACACTTTTCAAACTACAGTCACGCAGAATGAAATCACAGTGGTGCTGTTCTATTTTAAATGTAAGTTTTAATATTTATCTCACTATATTTGCTGTATTACAGGAATTTATAAACCTGATGTATCCACTTTTGTCCTCTAGGGGACGCCGTCTGTCTTGCTTTTATTCAGTCATATATAGAGGTGGCGGATGCACTTGAAGGTAAAAGCATTTCAATGATGAACACAATTGCAGAATGCAGAAATGCTGTAAATTGAGTTATGTCTTTTGATTGAATCCATTTTCAGCCAATGTTAAAGAAAAAACATTCTCTGATCTCCACATAATAAATAGTTTTGCTTTTACAGTGGCCTCAAAAATGATTTGGACATTTTTGCACTAGATAATAAAATAAAAACCAAAGTGGAATCTTTTTCCTCAGAGCCAGCATCCCTTTTCTGAGCATTTTTGTAATGATTTTTGATTGGTTTGTGGTTTTAGTAGCTCTTTATACAACTAAATAAGATCCTGTCATTATTTACTCTCGTCATTTAATGCCTGTATGACTTTCTCTCTTTTGTGGAATGAAAAAAATAATATATTTTGAACCATTTTGGGGTCCAAACTAATAAATATTAGAATCCCATTGATTCTAATTGTATTGTATTATTGTATAGACAAAATAAGACATTTTTCAAAATATCTTTGTTCCACATTAAGTCATAGAGGTTTGGATCAACATACACATATCTATGTACCCTATATACACATATATATGGGGCAAATTCTTTTTCACGCCTGAAGATTGCATAATTAAAACGTCAAGGGATTTAAAATTGCACCATTTTGTGTCCATTTTATCAAACGGCACCACATGCTATGTTAAAAAATTTCCACTAATGTTAGTTAGGATGGCGAAGACTTTGTAACTAATATCAGCATTCACTAAATGCACTGTTCTTGCTCTGTCACTTTATTTATGGTGTTCAGGTGTGGGTGGGGTGGAGTTGGCAGCTGTAGACTGTGGAGAATTGGCTGATATTTGCAGTGATCAGAACATCACTTCCTTCCCCACCGTTATGATCTACCGCCCCATGGCTGCTCCTCAGCCGTACAGAGGCATGCTGGGAACCAAGAGCCTACACACGTTCATACTACTGTGAGTTTCACGTCCTCTTTCTCACGCAAAGAGTTCCTCTGGGTGTGATTTAGTCTGTCACTCAGGATTAACCTGAAAGCAGGCGTCTTTTTTAAATTAGTGGCCTGATGATTGTGTGGAAGAGTCGAGTGCTACAGTGTGCATTTGCAGTTTGTCTTCTATTATATGTTCTTATATGGTTTTGAGCTGATAATGGCAATTGTGGTGTCTTATCTGTAGAGCACCTTCAAAAATCAATTAATAGTTAATCCCAAGACAACAGAGCAGTGATAGTATATGGTCTGCCTACATTCCCACCCGAAAAAACAATATTCTTTAATAAAGACATCACAATTGATCGTTCATCACCTCAGTAATGTTTATTAATGAGTTAATTTCGTTCTTGCAGGAGTCTGCTCTCCAGTCCTTCACATCTATCCTCCTCTGCTGAGGTGACGTCATTCTTAGAGGGAGGTTTGTACAGTAAACATGTACATTTATCCACTGTCAGAGTGCTGGGCCTGTTCAGTTCAACGCAAGACACAGGTAAGCTCTCTTTTCCCTGGAATCACTGCTATGTGATACATACAGGATAGATATATTGTTGAGAAAAAAATTAGTTCACCTAATGTCTAGCCAATAATAAAGAAAAATCATTCTCTGATTTCCACATAATAAATTGTTTTACTTTTACAGTGGCCTTAAAAATGATTTTTTAGACATTTAAATCATTGCATTAGGTAATAAAATAACAAAAGTGGAATCAACATCCCTTTTCTGAGCATTTTTGTAATGATTTTTAACCGACTTGCCTGTGATTTTAGTTGATGTATGCATCATTTCTTCTATCCTTTATTTCCTCATCTTTCTTTATATAATATGATATAGTATAAGAAAAGTGATTTTTTTATTTTATTTTAATTTTCAAAAAAGTTGTTTGTTGTCAGTACGACTATTTTACTGAAGGTAGGGTAGGCAATTTCAGAGAGGCTAGCAATAGCAAGCTAGCTTTGAAATAATTAGATCCCACCCTCGCTTGAGAGCGAACCGAATGCAATGATTGGGCAAACATTTCTTGGTCCCAGACTTATATATACATTTTTTTTAATATTTTGACCACTTCTATTATTGATCAGGATGTGAAGAGAGTTTCAACTAGTATAACAAAAAATGTTTACTAAAAAACATTGCTTACCCTACCTTTAAGCAAGGAGGAAATTGTCTAAAAGTGACATTAAAAACTTTAAATTCTGTTATCATTTACTCACCCCCTTTTTTTTCCCAAACCTGTATGATTGTTCTTTTCACTGAAGAACACAGACGATATTTTGTAAAAATGTCTCTTTTCTTTTTTTTTTTTTTCTTTTTTGTCCATATGGAAGTCAGTGCTTACCAAAACAGTTTTTTTTTTACCAGCAGTTTTCTAAATATATTCTTTTATGTTACGGTTTGGAATGACATGAGGGTGAGTAAATGATTTTTGGTGAACTATTCTATCCCATAGCAGACTGTTTAATTGTAATGGTCAGAGAGATGGTGGCAAATGGACATGATTGAAACTAAACTACTACTGGTTTTGGTTTACTACTGTATATGACCAACTTCTTAAAACATTATATTCTTGTGTGTTGCATTCTTCATTTTATATTATAGAAACTAGAATGGGTGTATTTTATTGGGTGTCATGGCTGGATTGGGACAAAAAATCGGCCCGGGCATTTTGGCCCACTACATATGATCATAAAAACAACCTAACTTTGCACGCCCTTTGAATATGTATACCAACTCCTATTAAAACCACTAATGCCATGTAATAAGTGAATAGGAGTGAGTAAGAGTTAACAGATTAAATAACTACTAAATTGAACTATACTCCACAGTAATCCCAAAACAAGCTATAAGCTACGTTGGGATAGCAATACCGATTTTTCCAACAGGATTTTGGGAAATCTGTGGTGAGTGCACCTCTGTCCCTCTGGGGGGGTTAGAGGTCATGCTCCCCCATTTGAGAGTTCAAAATTAAGACCTCCAAACCATATTCAGTGTGCAAATTGAACAAAGAAATACTCAAAACTCTTTTAGTTGTGATTTTGTGCCTTCTTTACTCTAGGGTGTAGCATGTATTTCATAACTTGATATGCCCATGAATCTCTCAATCAGGTGTAACCTCATTTGAAGAAGCTGCAAGACTCCTCAGAGGAGAGACAATTCTTGGGCTATTTGCCAACAGAGAGGCGGAGCAATGGTATCTGACGTTTTACCACAACTATTTTGATGATGTGATCAACTTAAAATTATATCTTGCATTTCAAAAGATGTTCAGCGCCTTAACAAGATGATACATGTGTGGACTTTTCAGTGTAGTGTAAGTTCCAGCTAACTGCTTTGTATTTGATCAGGGTAGAAGGACTGTCAGTGAACCTGCCTGCTTTACTGGTATCCCGCGGACCTGGAGTTCCTTATGAAGTCTATTCTATCCCATCATCCTCACCAACGGACCAGGTCTCACTCATAAAACGAGTGGAACTGGATCATTTTGTAAGTTGTTCTGGTAGCATAGTTACAAATTCACTCTAGTCTCAAAACACCATGCTTCACAGTTGCTCAATGGTACGTTATATTGAAATCACATGTGTTTTAGTGGAATTTAAGTCATTTGAATTGACTGTCTCTCCCAGAGTATGTGAGTGGAGTGGAGTGGGAGCGGAGCGAGGAGTGGAGCGGCATGATTTTGAATGGAGCGCGGAGCGGATTTTTTAAAAGTCGGAGCGTCGTGGTTTTCACTCGCTCCGAGCGCACTCCACTACCGCTCTATCACGAGGACAATTCATACCAACGGCTCATTATAGAACTGCATTTTTAGTAAGGATTCACATGTTAAACACATTACGCTAGAATGATACAGATGGATCACTCAAATCAGAAAAAAAAGTGAAGGTTATGATGACGCCGATGGACATGAGTGGCTGCGGGAGGTTATAGTTATCAAGCCTGTACTGAATATGCAACACGATCTCATGAAAGAGTGAAACTATTTATTTTTCGTGCCAATTAAATGCCAAAAAATTGTTTTTGCGTGCAAATGAAGCACACTAAATCCCTTGGTTAGGATGGGTGTGAAGTGCGTTCGTGCCATTAAGTGCGTATCGTACTTTCATGAGATCGGGCTGGATCGGGTGAAAACACATTTTAAACAGGTAACACTTATTCACCAACGCAATCGCTTTCTCACTAATGCATTGCATTCAAACAAATGTAATCATACAGTCGGCTATCTGTCAGTATTTGATTTTAAATGAGCATGAATCTGTAAGAAATGTAGCGACCCGTAAATAAATAACTGATGAAAACGTAGTTATTTTCTTCTTTCCAAACAAAATGTGCTCTGCAAAAAGCAGCAATGATATTTAATTTATAATGCTGATAACCTTTAATAAGCATAGCATGTCATAGGAAAAGTTTGCACACTATCCGAATCCAATAAACAACATTGCAACTATTCTCCTAATGTTGTTTTTTTTATAATTTTTTTATTTAATATGCCTTTGTACCTATTATGATGAGGAGACATTTTATGAGATTTTAAAACATACTTAAATACTTTATTCGGAATTTCCTTGGGGAGCGAACACGGAGCGGTGTTTCTGATATCAGTGAGCGTGGAGTGGAGCGGGAGCGGTAAATGGTGAACCCGGAGCGGAGCTGGAGCGGAGTGATTATATAATGCTTGGAGCGTGGAGGGGAAATTGTTGCCGCTCCACTCCGCTCACATACTCTGCCATTGACGTAGTTAACTGTTTTTTATACTAAACAATAACTATTTAATTGTTTTTATTTCAAATAAAACTGAAATAAAATACAAATAATCAATGAAGACTTTAGAAAAAATAGAAATGTTGGCTTCACAACATTTTGGTTTGCCTTTTGGTGAACAACCAAAAACTCACTAATGAGATGAAAATATGTTTTGCATTAAAGCCTGAACTGACTGTGGAGAATCTTCCATGGTATTTGGAGCTTGGGAAACCTTTGCTACTGCTTTTTATCGGAAAGGAGGACACTACAGAGAGTACGACGTCTTTAGCAGAGATAAAGCGTCCTCTGAGCTCTGGACAGCTGGGTTCCTTCCTGCCATGTTGGATCCATCTGTGAGGAACATGATCTGTTAGACTCATTAATCAAAATGCATACTCTTTAAGCAAACCCTTGTTAGTTGTCAACAATGTGGTTTCATTGTTCTAGGGGTCGGACACCTATTGGGAGGTCTGTCCTGGAGAAGTATCTTGGCTTTGTACCCCCACTTCCTGCTTTGGTGATTTCAAAGTTAAAAACTGGAGGAGAGGTCTTCCTTTTCCCCCCAGAGCGCCCCCTTATGGCTAAGAACATCCTGCAGTGGATCCATGATGTGGAAAATGGACAGGAACAACCAGCAGGTGAGTCCCTATATCTTTTAATTAGAGGTTTTTAAAGATGCCATCTGTCAAAAAAAAAAAATCAAATCATACTCCATATACCATACCAGATGGGGGCAGTATACCTCCAGAAAGTGAGTTGTGCCGCGTGTGCGAGCTCGTTCTCATCCCAAAGCGCCATATAAGACGCTTTTGCAAAAGCGTAAATATCCAACGCACATGGCACCCTTTAACGTGAAATGAGACGCAGATATATTTGGGCAGAAGGCGCCCCCTAGTGGTCTAACCCTTACCCTACACCATACCTAAACTTAACCATTAACCGAAGCGTATCATTAGACGTTAAAGGGTGCCATGTGCGTTGGATATTTACGCTTTTGCAAAAGCGTCCTATATGGCGCTTTGGGATGAGAACGCGTTGCGTGTGCTCACACTTTCACGTCTTCAAACAACACGAGCGAGCACTGTTTTGCTCTCTCTCCCTCGCGCATTTTTAATAAAATTAATTGACACGATAGTAAAAGGTTGGAAGACCGCAGTTTCATGTGTAGCATTTGGACATTTTTAGAGATTAGAGACTCAATGAACAACATCTCAACGCTAAATTATAAAGGCCGTCTTATAGACGCCTGTCTCAAATACAAGCCGATGCATTTCGACGATTTGGGAAAATAAAAGCCCGGGCTATTATTTGAAGTTTTACGGTATTCGTTTTGTTCATATTACATTTTTATTGTTAGTTTGAATTAATTTGACAGACAGCATTCGCTGATGTTGACCAAGCTAGCGCCATTCAGAGCTGCCAACTTTAACGAACTCTTTCCTGAACTGAACTGTAGTAGTAGGCTGTATGGCAACACGATTGACATCAGGTTCAAGTACGCCCACAAGCCGTGTGAGTTACTCGTGTACTGCAGTTTGGCTGGTGGTTATGTTGCCCGCCCGCATACCGCCTTCCATGGCCGAAACTGGTATTACAACACCTGCCAGGCCGGGGCTAGTAATTTAGCATGCTATTCAGGTTAATATCTCTGCCGCACTATAACTTGTCATTTTTTTAATGACATCATCAACCTTATTTCTTCTCATTCTTTTGATGCGTGTAGCTCATTTTTGGATATTTTAACCTCAATTCTTACACATGGCACCTTTAATAAAAAAAAAAAAGTCAAAATCTGATTGAGCTGTTCTAACACAGGGGAAGGCTATTCCAGTTTTGGGGCAATAAATCAAATTGTTATCTTATTTAATGTACACAATATATGTACTCTATGTCAGTAGCTCACTTTCATTCATGATAGAAAAAATACTCATAATTGACAAAATAAGGAGATTTTGCATGAATATTACAAAAAATATTTTTGGGAAACCCATGGAAGCATGAAGGATTTGAAGGCCTTCACACCTCCTCTTTTGCTGCTGTTCACATTACTTTATATTTGATGTCTTCAAATGTATGTCCTTGTATCGACGTCTGTTACATGCCCACAGTTCCAGGAATCCAGGAAAAGTCTGGCACAAACTAAAGATGTTTATGAGATCACACCCTGTCCATTCAAAACTTCATCAACACTTTCCCCCTAATACAATCACTATTGTTGCCTGTGGTATAAAACAAACCCAATCACTCAGATCCAGCACTCAGCTCTGTTGATGCCCTTCCAAAATGCGCTCTCACTCGTATGTCCCCAAAGACGCCACTCCATTCCTGCTGATGGTCTCAGAGCGGGCCTTGCTTTTGTCAGTGCTAAAACCTAAACTGGTTTTATACCCACATCTCAGCATCTCCCATCTGCTTCCTACCAAGCTGAGAGGAAACTGTATCCCTTAATTGTGTCTGATTGTTACAAGTTATTTCCCTGAAACCTTCTGCCGGACTCCTGGGGCCTGGGGACTTTTTTGGCAGCTTTTTGCACTTGGCTTCATCCGTCTGTCGGCTAAAATGTGTGTTTTATGAGGATGGATGAAGCACTTTATCCATCGGAGGATATTTATTAAATTTCATATGCCAGTCAGATGCAGAGCAAATACAATCATCTGAATTTTATCCTTGAAGCATTAGTTTAATTATAATGAAATGTCCCTTGTATTGCTGTTAAAAGAACCACAGTATACACGCCTGTTTTGTGACTCTTGGTAGTTGGAAAAACAATAGTTGTTTCCTTTCTGCTTTATGGCCCAATAGATTTTATTAGGCTGTTTCTATAATGTCTCACTGGTGTATGACTGTAATGTGTGTTTTAGCTTCTTATACTGCAAGGGTGACTGGTTGGTAGTCTAATATTTCCCGTTACACATTCATGGGTTTGTCCTTGTTTTTTCTCTGTGACCAGAGAAAGGATTCAGTCTTTTTTTTTTTTTTCACATTTTGCATAGAAACTTTCACAAGTCAGGGTCCTTCTGTATCATCAACACATTGAAGTTACACCAGTTTAGATGCGGCTTTGCGCTCAGGGGCGAAAAGAGTTTGAATTCTGCTCTATAGATATGGCTTGTGTCCCTCTTCAACTGTATTAGAGTCTACCTGTCGAATCATAAGACATTTTCAAAGGATAAGTGATGCCTTTTCTCAACGAACTGTATTATTTGAGGTATGGGAAAAACCTCTGACTGTAAGTATGAGCAATTTTAATAGTGACGCTTGTCTTAGAAAAAAAACACCAAAAATGTGTATGGAATCAATATCATTCTCCTTTTGCAAAATAATTCCTAGGACCCAGATGTCCGCTTTTCCGGTAATTTGAGCAACCAACATTTTGTTTGGTTGGTTACTATGCATTTCGCGAGAGCGGCAAAACATTTGCACAGGCTGATTAATCCCACCGCACCACAGATATTAGTAATAGCTGGAGACTCATGAGCAGAAGAGTCCTACTGATTGTCCGTTAATCTCCTCAAATTTAGAATCATGGCAGTCGTCCAGCATTTTACGGTAGAAACCACCACATCTGTTGATCAATGTCCACAGAGTGTGATGAGTGCTGAATGATGTTCTGGCTCAAAAATCCGGCAGTTCTAGGTCTTATCCAAGTTTAATATACTCCACCATTCCGACACCAAGTTTCGACATCTTTTGCCATATAAGATGTAATTGTTCTATAAAAATATCCTGTGAGTTAAAACCTCATCATTAGTCCAAAAACAGCTTTTAATGATCAAAACAGTCAAAACAGTGTGTTTGAAAGAGAGGGTCAAAACAGGATAGAAATAGTTTATTATTCTTAATGAGGATGTAGAAATCTTGATAACATTATAAGGGGACCTCACCTCATAGAACATTATTTTTAAGATTCCTCTTTACATTTTTTGTTGTTTTGTACTTTCTGTTCATCAAAGAATCCTGCAAATTAGATTAAATTCCAATGATATTTCACAATATTACTGTATTTTTGATCAGCCTTGATGAGTCTTCTTTCAAAAACATTTTAAAAACCTTACTAACAGCGGTGTACACATTTATTTATTCAGCATTTGTTTTGATCCAAAATGACTCCAAGACCAGTAACTGCTGGACTCTTCCAGTTATGCTTGTTTTAGGTGTCGGGGTGCACAGGTTTTTAATCAGTGTGCTGCAAAAAATGTTTGCAAAAGGAATATCCATGAAATAGCCTGAAATGATTTCTTTTGGATGGAAGAGATACTAAGGTCTAGTCTACACATATTTTCCACGTCTACATTGTTGTCTATGTGCCCGTTTCAGTGGAGACAGGAGAGGCAATGTTTGGTCTTCCAGTTTGCTGTGTGTCAGAATGTTTTAGCATCTCAATGACTCTGTAAAACCATATTGAATTTGTATCATTATTACTTATAATTCAAGGAACCCTTTTCTGTAGAAATTAACAGTAACTCTCAAAAGTTTAGAGTCTATGAGATTTTATTTTTTTTAAAAATTCAACAAGGCTGCATTTATTTGATCAAAAATACAGTCAAAACTATAATATTGTGAGATATTATTACATTTTCAAAGTGTTTTCTATTATTAAGCTGCATTTTCAGCATCATTACTCTAGCCTTCATTGTCACATGATCCTTCAGAAATCAATCTAATATGCGGATTTGCTGCTCACAAAACATACGTTAAAAAACTGTGCTGCTTAATGTTTTTGTGGAAATACTGTTTATAAATGTAATCCATAATTGCTGAATACATTTATTTTTTACTTACTGACAGTACTATATTTTCGACCAATATAAACTTTAGAGAACATTTTGATCAAACGTTTGGTCAATTTAATTGGCTCCTTTTGGATTATGTAAATTCAGAGGAGTTCATTTCACAAATACTAAGAATAAAATGCGTAACCCCCAGTGTTTATGTATTTGCATTAATTTATAAATAGTTTTACTTCAGTTTTATAGCATGCAGACCGCTATTTTTTCACAGGGGTTGTAGCAGATCAGTTTACATTTTCATAGTTTCCACACCAAGACATCTGGAAACAGTTGTCACTCTCCATTAGTAAACTCTACTTCAGTTTTCCAGGTATCAGGCATCATTTACACTAAGTGCTGTTTTGTTTTGTTGTCACAAGTAGCATGTGTGCAAAGTAGTGTTAAGTTATGCTTGCTGTTCTTCATCAACATTCATGAAACAATAAGTTTAACAAACGTCACCAACAACAACAATCTCTGTTTTTTCTCTGTTCTTTTAGGCTTGATCCCAGATGAGAAATGGGGCCCTCCTGTACCGTTCTTTGACTTTTTGGAAATAATGGACCAAGAAGCACCAACCTACGCAGTCCAGAGGGGTCCTAAAATGAAGAATGGGGGCAGGGAAGGCAACAGAAAGCAGAAGCCTAACCAAAAACAAACTCCACATCCATCACCAAACCCTCAAGCACCCCATCAGCACTCTGAACTATAAAGTCAAGTCCTCTCATGGCACAGAGGGTTATTTAAACATTTCACATGACTGCTTGACATCTGCCAGATTTCATGTGCCGTTAATGACTTCAGTGCTATTCGCAGAAATGTTTATCAGAATGTCGAGGTTGCTCATTATCCAACTTATGTTTTTCAAAATCAAATGGACTTTTCCAGAAATGAAATCAAGCACTCGGAGGATAGTTTACATTTTAGTGCTGTAACTTTATCTATACAGAATGAGGTATTTAAAGTCTACGACACTGTATTTATCAAAAGAATGTATGTAAACATGTTTGGGAAAATGTATTATTCTTATTCATACAGTATGTGCCTGTTTGATAATGCTTTTATACAAATACAGAGCTTCACATGTGGATGACATTTGCGATTTGTACACATTGTTTCAGTCATTTTTTTTTTCCTTTTCTTAACCATACCGTGCTTCTTTCATGGTGGAAAGTCTAACATCAAACCGGAAAGTGGGTGCGTCTTTGGTTGATTGCATTGTTAAAATAAATTAGCATCACATTTAACAAGGGCATCCAAGATGTAGGTGTCTTTGTTTCCACAGTATTTTCAATTTTGACATTTTTCAGTCAAACCGTTGTTGTCTATCAGTCATACACTGGAGGCTAAGGGGGTCCACCAAAAAGCATGCACAGAGAAGTCAAAATTAAACATGATTTAATGACTCGTAAATGTAAGTACACATTGATGGCCTAAGACATGAAACGAGCGTTTTTTGTGAGAAAACGAACAGTATTTACATCGTTTTTACGTCTTGTAATCACAGTGACGTCCAAATGATCTGAATCAGTTGTGCAATGTCCAACTGAACCGAACTGAATCAGTTCAATGTTACGCCGGAAGTGATCGCTTGCGTGTGACGTCACTCAATATTTACATGGAGATTTCGGAAGTTTTACCTTTTACTAAACGTATTTAGATATACCGAAATCGTCTACCGAATCGAACACCTACATCTTGGATGCCCTTGAGGTAAGCTAAAACATATCAAAAATTAATTTTAAAGTGAACTATTAAGCAAAATTGCTTTATTAAAAGTAGGGCTGTGCAAAAGTTAATTACGATTAATCGCATCCAAAATAAAAGTCTCTGTTTACATAATATATTTGTGTGTGCTGTATATAATTATTTTGTATATATAAATACACACACATGCATGTATATATTTAAGAAAATATGTTATTCATATATAAAATATTTATATTTATATAATATAGATTATGTATTTATAAATACATACAGAATTTAACCGCAAATAATTCTTAAATATATACATGCATGCATAGGGATTTATATATACAAAATAATTATATACAGCACACACAAATATATTATGTAAACACAGACTTTTATTTTGGATGCGATTAATCGCAATTAACTTTTGCACAGCCCTAATTAAAAGTCTTACTTAATTGCTTTTCTTTGTTCCAAAAATTGTCCAGCAAATGTAATACTCTTAATAGGTAAAAAAATGAATACATACAATACACAAATATTAACTTTGTGAATGAAATATATTTTAAAGGTGCATAATATTATGTAACTTTTTTTTGTTAAAAAAATGTCAAAAATAAGTTGCAATCTTTCCAAAATATTTTAACCCTGTTTAACTATCTACTCTTTTTTTACTCTTATTCCATATTACATATCAGCTCATATTAATGCAGCGGCTTCTCTCTAGATCCAATGGTGCGAAGAGCTTCGCTGAAGAGATGAAAATCAAGGAAGCAGCCTCCGAGCCGAGCTTTTATGCTAAGCCACACCCACTTTTGCGGGCTGTGATGCGTAGTGAGCGTAAAGGGCCACCATTGGGCGTGACGTTACACCAGGCTCAGTGGTAGGCTGCTGCAGTTGCCGCAGAGCATCCAATAAACACACTAGAAAGTCCACTCTAGGTCTGCTACAGTAACTGCTTGCACTGTGTTGACAAAGAATGTAAAATTAAGGATAATTTTTGGCTTCAATATCTCGAGAATAGATGACTTTACCCGTAGTGTACGCTAAACTTACACAATACGAGAGAACCTCTTGTAAGAGAACATTGGTTTTGGTGTGCCCTTCTTGTGGTGAAATCTTAAAAGTTGAACTACATTATGACATCATCATAGCCATTAGTGGAATTGTCTTGCAGTGTCTGGTAAGAAATGACTGCAGACGTTAGCTGGCAGTGCAGTTATTAACGAAATCCACTAGGGACCAATCACATCATTTTATTGATTTTGAATTGAAGCTCTTATTGTCCTATCAATCTTCAGACAAATTCCTGGGAACTTAGATGAAATCCACACTAAGCAACTTGTTATTAGATTTCCAGATAGAGCCAGATAGTCACATGGTCTTAGCGTAATTTTGATTTTAAAAATCATGAAGCTTTTATGGAGATCATGGAGGTTTGTGAAGTAAAGCTGGGTATTGGTTTGGACATGGAGGGTTTATGTTTTATTCATTGTCTAGAGATCACGTGTACATTTTAAAGAGTCCGGAGGATCTGATGCATCTTTTATTTAACCCTCTGACCTCATGAGAGAAAATGTGCACAAAAGGCATGTTTTTAAGATCGATAAATATTAAAGGGTTTACAGAATTTCCTGAAAATAAGTAGTGGCTCTGTAATGGTTCTTCTGTGGTCTGCACAATAAATTATTAAACAGATGGTAAGTTTTGAAGAGTACATTGCTTTTTTTGGTTTGGAATTCTGACTTGAGATGCCTAGGGATTTAGCATTGGTAAGATTTCATGCCTATAGTATTTGCATTTTTACATCTGTTTACAATCATGTGTTCGAAACAACTTTCCAAATCAAACTTTTCAGTGTCATACTTCACAGCAGTCTCAGGACAGCAATGCCCAACCAGTAGTCTCAGACCTGAAGTTAGAGCGGATATCGGATATATATAGACTTTCTTCTTTCAGTTAAACACAGTTGGAGTAATATGAAATAATATCCTGGCTCTTCCCAGCTTTATAATGACATTGAATAGCGCCCCAGTTTTTGAAGCTCCAAAAAGCGCATCCATCTATCCCAAAATCCATACCACTGCAGTGGGTTAATAAATGCCTTTTTGAAGTGAAGTAATGTTTTTTTAAAGAAAAATATCCATATTTAAATTATAAACTATAATCAATGGCTTACTCGGCTGTACTCGCGTTTACGAGAGAGTCAAGTTCCGGCTGAAGAGTGACCTCTGACCCGATGACGTAGGACCTCTGACCCGATGATGCTACACCTACTTATAACGTAGGTGTAGCATAAGCTTAGGTGAGAACCGACGAATGCAGAAATGCAGAGGATAGAGCAAAACAAAATGCCGGTCACAAACTAGAAGTTTTAAAGAAAAATGTCAGAGGATTTCAATAAATAAGTAGAGGAGCTACATCATACGTCGGGTCAGAGGTCACCTTTACGCCAAAACTCAACAACACATTACCACCAGTGATTACAGTTAATAGACGAGGTTAGACGATCGTCAGCTCCACCCTAACTTCCAGTCTGAGGCTGCTGGCTTGGCGCTTCTGTTCAGAAATTGCCGTCACATTTAGTACAGCTCTGCGGTTCAGCAGTTTGATGTATCTCAAAGTTTGCTCAGGCTGGCAAACACCTTCATTCCACAATTGGTCCATGGTGATTTGTAATGGGTAGTTGTGGTCTGAGGCTCCGCCTTATTTGACATGGAAATCATCTCTGGTTAATTTTTATTTTATTTTTTTGTTCTTTCAGAGTAGAACGTGTGTGTTTGCTGGTAAAATGTGTGTCAGTTTGTGGATTGGTAAATTGGCCGCTGATGGTGAATGTTTTATCTATGAAGAATGTGGCAAAGTCGTCAGCTGTTAGGGTAAAGACAGTTTTGTAAAGACAAAACTGAAGTCATTGTGTTTAGAAACAAAGATGAATGCACACCTTGAACTAAAAATCATGTCAGGAAGTTTGGTGTGTCTCTAGAGTCAAAGTTTAGTTTCAGTAGTCATGTCAAAGCAATTACTAAATCGGCATACCATCATCAGAAAAATATTCCAACAATTAGATGCTTTGTTTCCAATGAAGACTTAGTGAATCCTTGGTGGATTGTAATGGCCTCCTCACTGGCCTTCCTAAAAAGACCATAAGACAGTTGCAGCTCATACAGAACGCAGCTGCCAGGGTTTTGAACATATCACACCAGTCCTCAGGTCTTTACACTGGCTCCCAGTTACATTTAGGATTGATTTTAAAGTATTATTACTGGTATGTAAATCATTCAATGAGCTAGGACCTCAGTATATTGCATATGCTCACTGAACAGATCACTCAGATCATTAGGATCATATCAGCTAGAAATACCAAGGATTCACTCTAAGCATGGAGAGTCTGCTGGAACCAGCTTCCAGAAGAGATCAGATGTCCTCCTACAGTAGTCACATTCAAATCTAGACTCAAAACACATCTGTTTAGCTATATGCATTTACTAATGAGCACTGTGCCATTGCTCGTCCGGCTGTTTGTGCTGTACTTTATTTTATTTTTTCATTCTGAACTGTTTTAATTATTCTTACTTGTTTTGAGTATTTTAATTTCTTCTATGTAAAGCACTTTGAATTACCATTGTGTATGAAATGTGCTATAAACTTGCCTTGCCTAGGGTTGATGAAGGAGGAGGAGGGTTGAGAAGACTGGAGAAGGTTTTGAAAAGCGTATTTGTGTCATTCAGCCGTAGTCTATTCTTGCATTAGCCTTATCATAACATCTGAGAGCTAACATAACAGGTTGCATTCTCTCAGACAGTTTTAAAAGTTGCTGCAGCAGATTCATTTCCTCCCACATAAGGGCACAAAGTAGGTTGAGTTTCAGAATGACTGCTAGTTTATCATTTTATCATTTTATTAAGACTTTGTAGTCATTCTTGTAGGTTTGCAGTTCCTCCTCTTTTGAGCCTTATTCGTATAAGAACAGCTCTTTTTCCAGTAAACCTGTTTTTATCCCCTATTGAAATAAACAACAGTAATGCAATGGAATCTGGGTTTCATGGTAAGATAACCTTGCTTACTGGAATACCACCTTGGTGTGACAAAATCAAAACAAAATCAAACAAACAAAATGGCCAAAAAGTCTGTTTGGAGTTTGTTTTAGGAGTTAGAAACAGCTTGCCATCCTGGAAAAGTTGGCTGATAAACAATTTTGTTCCACTATTGGTCCATGGTGATTATGCAGGTAGTTATTTGTCATCAGCATTTATATCATCAATCTTATTTATACACTATCATTCAAAAGTTTGGAGTTGAGTGATTCTGAAAGAAATCTCCTATACTCACCAAGGATCCATTTATTTGATAAAAATACAATAAAAACAGAAATATTTGGAAAAATTACAATTTAAAAGTAACTTTTTTGAAATAATAATAATTGCTGTGATGTCAAAGCTGAATTTTCATCATCATTACTCCAGTCTTCAGTGTCATGATCCCTTCAGAAATCTAATATGATGATTTACTGCACAAGAAACATTTCTTATGAATGTCAATGTTGAGAACAGTTGTGCTGCTTAATATTTTTGAGCTACTGCTACGCCCCGTGGCTCAAAAGGGATGCAACAAAATTGGAAAACATGAAAAAAATAAACTTTTAAAGAAAGTTATTTATTAACACAAGGAAAATTCTACAAAACTGTATAATGTAGCAGTCAGAATGTGTGGAAATGTAATGTGCTGTATATGTCGTGATGCATGCAAAAGAAACATAATCAAACGAATATCAAATCAAACCAAATGGGCTATATGCACGCATAAATTCCGCATTTGATGTAAGGATGCTCGTCCATTTCCGGTTGTGTAGATTAAAGCTGAGGAAAACCGGAGAAAACGGGATTATGGCAGAGTCTTCAATATTTACTGTCCTCCCGTCTTTGAAACGAAACGTACATACGTTTAGATGTAATTTTATATATAGTTATGTTTATTTAATATAATTTTAAAAAGAAGCATAAACACAACGAGGGGTGTCTGTTTTATCCGTTTTTGTGACTAACGTTTCATTAGTATAACCATGGAGTATAAAATTCAATATAAATTCTCGGTATTGCATTGGACTCTATGATCGGCGGAAGTTATCGAGCATCCTTAATCCTTCACCGGAAATAACGCCGTGCATAGAGCCCATAGGTCGCCCGCCTCTGCCATCCGTCTTGCTCCTCTTGAAAGGGGAAAGGGGAAATTGGCTGCAGGTGTCACGATGCAATCAGTTGAGGGCAGAGTAATCCATCCATTGCTGGGGAAACCCCCATTAAAGGCAGGTCGTCACACTCCTCTCCTTAAAACAGGGGTCTGTCAAGAATCCCTGCAAACAGACAAGACAATTGAGTCAAAAGTATGCCCCACAACTTCCCAGAAGCTCAGGACAGCAGTGAGGGCAAGACAAAAAAAGGAGTTACTATACATTAACATCATTCATAGGGCACGTGACAGTATTTTTCCGCCACAGAATTAAAGTCGCGCGAAAAGAAATTGACAGGCCGAACCACCCCCTGCTCATCAACTTGTTGAAGGACAGCTCCAGCTCCAAAATGAATCACATCAACCAGCAAAGAGAATGACTTTCAAAGCAAGGAGCTGCAAGGACAGAAGAGGAACACAATAGAGATTTAACTTTTTCAAAAGCTAGCACACAATTTGAAGACCAAATGAACTTTGTCATGGCTTTTAAAAGATCGGTAAGTGGTGCGACACCTGATGAAAAGTTACGAAAAAACGAACGGTAGGTAGTAGGCGCAGGATACTCTTGAACAGTTTGTATTTTTGCATTCAACGGTCGGACTTCACCATTTCCGACCACTTTACCAAAATATGTCACAGTGGCCTGAGCAAAGTTACACTTTCCCAAATTCACAGTCAATCTTGCTTCCGACAGGCGCCTCAAAACTGCATGTAGACGTTTTAAATGCAAGTCCTAACTGTCACTGAACACAACAAGATCGTCCAAATACACAGCACACCAGTCAAGGCCGGATACCACACGGTTCATTTCGCAGTCCAAAACTCATGACTTTGTAAGAATAAAGGCCTTATGGAGTGACAAAGGAGGAGATTTTTTGAGCTCTCCGAGTCAAATGGCGCTTTTCCACCACACAGTACCAGCTCGATTCGACTCGGCTCGGCTTGCCTTTGTTTGGTTTTCCACTGTGTAAAAGTTGTACCTGTACCTGCTTTCAGGTACTTTTTTTTGTATCACCTCCGGCGAGGTTCTGAGCGGGCTAAGGCAAGTATACTAAAATGTCACGTGAAAACAATGCCGACCGCTGATTGGTCAGAGTGAATCGAGTGAAAATGGAGCGAAAAGCAAGCCGAGTTGAGCCGAGGCGAGCCGAGTCGAGTCGAGCTGGTACTGGTAATGGAAAAGCGCCAAAAGGCACTTGCCAATAACCTCAGTAACAAGTCTAGTCGCATACTTAGCTGAACCTGAAGTCAGAAAGATGGCGCCAGTGTACGTGGCATGCCGTCTGACGTCTCTGCTTGTCTGTGCTATATGTGTGTTTTTATCCGCATCAAACTGCGACTCGCTTCTGGTTTATGATCGCCAGTTCCTTCTGGATATTCGAGACTCTTTTGTGGCCACATTTAACCCAGAGTCTAAAAACTCTGTGGCTGGACCACAATCCTGTTCTCCAAACTCTACCTGGGATATTCCAGAATGTCTGCACAGCTGGCCTACTGTGGCTCCCCGCAGAAAGCGCCGCAGTAGACGCGGCAAGCGCGGAGGGATTGCTGTCAAACTGAAAATGACGCTACTTTTCGGCGGCGCGTCTAGCTTCGTCTCCATGACAACGCGGACTCTAGGCGTTGGCCGATGTGCTGGTTGGCGTTTGATCGATCCACCTGTTCGCTGGCTTCGGACCATTTTCCCGGATTCTACTTCAACGATCCCCTGCTACCCTCCTATCCGTGTTCGTCGTGGTGGAGCTACTCTAGAAAATCTTCGTTTTTTTGACAGAGTTCTCTCTCCCGCGATCTCTGACTCGGTATCACCTTCCAGGATGGCTCTGATTAATGCTCGGTCGCTAGTCAACAAGACGTTCATTTTAAATGACTTTTTCACTACCCACGCGCTGGACTTTATGTGCATCACAGAAACTTGGATGAAGGTTGGTGATTTAAGTCCTTTTGCTGAGCTGATTCCAGAAGGCTGTACATTCTTTAACTCTCCCCGCTCTTCTGGACGCGGAGGTGGTCTAGCGGTAATTTTAAAAAACAGTTTTGGTAGCTAGCTACTGTCACTCTGTTCCGTCTACATTCTACAGTAGCTTTGAAGTACAGCTGCTGCGTCTGGAATTTGACGATCCTGTTTTGTTAGCGCTAGTGTATCGCCCCCCTCACTTAGTGAAAGATTTTATAAGTGAATTTACTGCTTTTATGGGTGAATGTGTAACTAATTACTGCAATATTCTTCTGTTAGGAGATTTTAATATTCATGTGTGCTGTCAGTCAAAGCCTCTAACAATGGAGTTTTTAAATCTCATTGACTCTTTTAATATGGTTCAGTGGGTGAAAGATCCCACACATTCTCATGGACATACTTTGGACCTGGTACTCTCGCATGGCGTTTTCATTACTGATGTTCAGGTTTTTAAGACTCTGATCTCTGATCATATGCCTGTAATGTTTTCTATGTCCCTTCCTCCTACAAGATCGCACATTTCATCTATTGCACAATGGACTCGTTCCTTTTCACCCTGTTTCCATGAGGAATTCTCTAACTCTTTTAATGAGTTGTGTCTGTCTCTATCCATGGAGTCACCCCTACCTGACGTGGATGCTGAAGAACATCTTAGTCTGTTTAATACTGTATGCTCTGAGGTTTTAAATAACACTGCTCCTTTAAAAGTTAAAAAGTCAAAACCTAAGTCTGAACCATGGCTCAATGATACCATCCGCTCTCTGAGGCGAGCTTGTAGAAGAGCTGAACGTAAATGGAAAAATGATAAGCTACAAATTTCTTATGAAATGCTGAAAAACTCCCTCAGTGCTTTTCAAAAAGCTATGAAATCTGCTAAGTCTAAGTATTTTTCTAATTTAATTTTAAAAAATCATCATAGCTCAAAAGCCTTATTTTCTGTGTTAAAGTCTGCTCTCAATCCTCCTATAACTGTGATTTCAAATCCTTCAGTATCATTATGTGAAGGTTTCTCAAGGTTTTTCTGTGAGAAGATCACTTCTCTCAGATCCCAGTTGCAATCATCTGCTAATGTCCTGCCTGAACTGGACTGTTCTTCACCCATTTGGAGTGTCTTTGAACCTGTCTCTCTTCTATCTCTCAGAGAAATTGTTGTCCATTTGAAACCTTCCTTCTGCTCTCTTGATGTTCTTTCTCCTCGTATCTTGAAACAAACTTTTGATTCGGTTGGTACATGTTTGGTGTCTCTGATGAATAAATTCTTGAGCACAGGGACTATCCCTGATACACTAAAACAAGCGACCGTTACACCTCTCCTCAAGAAACCTTCACTCGATGTTAGGGATTTCAATAATTTTCGACCTATTTCGACCCTTCCTTTTATTACAAAAGTACTGGAGAAAACGGTATTCAATCAACTACAATCTCATCTTAGCACAAATCAAATTCTTGAAACTTTCCAGTCTGGTTTTAAGCCTCTGCACAGCACAGAGTCTGCTCTTTTAAGGGTTTCTAATGATATTCTGTTAGCAACTGATGCTGGTGACTCTGTGATCCTAATACTGCTAGACTTAACCTCGGCCTTTGATACAGTTGATCATAAAACTTTGCTGTCCCGACTGGAGTCCTCTGTGGGCATCCAGGGAACTGTCCTCAGCTGGTTTAGATCTTATCTAACAAATAGAACTTTCTCCGTCAAACTGGGTAATTATTCTTCCTCACCAGCCCAACTCTCCTGTGGAGTGCCGCAGGGGTCTATCCTCGCACCCATTCTTTTTTCCATTTATTTGCTTCCTCTTGGCTCCATTTTCAGAAAGCATGGTGTATTATTTCACTGCTATGCAGATGATACACAAATTTATTTCCCTCTGAAACGCAACAAAGAGACTGCTCTAAAATCTCTTTTTGCATGCCTAGAGGAAGTAAAAATGTGGTTTTCTCAAAATTTTTTGTTCCTGAATGAATCCAAGACCGAGGTTATAGTCTTTGGCCCCCATGACAACTATGATAGCAGCAACATTGATCTGAACTATCTTGATCCAAAGTCATCTTGCATCAAGAACCTTGGCGTTCTCTGGGATCCAAACCTCAAATTTGAAAAACAAATCAATACGGTGATTAGTGCTTGCTTTTTTCAGTTACGCCTTCTCTCTAAAATTAAATCTTCCCTTTCTGAGAAAACACTAGAGATTGCCATTCATGCGCTCATTACATCACGGTTGGATTATTGCAATTCTCTCTACTTTGGCATACCCAAACACTTTATTGCTCGTCTCCAACTAGCTCAGAATGCTGCTGCAAAGTTCCTCAAAAGAAAACGCAAATTTGATCATGTTTCACCTATCTTAAAATCTCTACACTGGCTACCTGTGCATTTCAGAATCGAGTATAAAATTCTTTTATTTGTTTTTAAATCTGTAAATAACTTTGCACCAAGCTATCTGTCTGAGCTACTCTGCCCACACAACCCCACACGATCCCTGAGGTCTGGTGATCAGAGTCTACTGTCTGTCCCCCGATCACGGCTAAAGAACAGAGGGGACAGCCTTCGCTGTTGCTGGCCCTAGGCTCTGGAACAGCCTTCCAGTTTATATCAGAGCTTCTCAATCTTTAACTGTTTTTAAATCCTCTCTTAAAACATATTTTTTTTCTTTAGCTTTTAGCTCATTGTGAGTTTTTGTTATGAATGTGTGGTTTGTCCTTTTGTCCTCTGTATTTTCTGTCTTTTCTTTTTTCTCTTCATCATGTGTATTGTTCAGCACTTTGGTCAGCCTTGTTTGCTGTTTTTAAATGTGCTATATAAATAAACACAAACTTGAAACTTGAAACTTGAAACCTACCTGGTAAAAACAGTCTTCCACCTGAGGGAGAGGAAAACAATCAGGTCTTGTCACAGCATTGACTTTTTGAAAATCTGTACAAAACCGTACTGACCCATCAGATTTTGCGACTATAGCAGACAAGGAGACGCCCATTCGGAACATGAAGGAACAGCAATATCGTTTTCCTGCACATACTTAATTTCTGCTTCCATCAAATCTCATCTTTCTGTTTTTTACACGATAAAAACACTGTTTACCCACATCAATATCATGCTCATTTCAGTCTGTTCGAGATGGCGTATCTCTAAATAATTCAGGGAAACTCTGCAAAAGTGTACTTACTCTACTATGTGTGAAGGAGACAAATGGGCAAGAGTAATGTTTAATTTTTCCAGAGATTCAGATTTATTTAAATCTCCCTGTAAAAAACCATCATCTGGTTCTTTAGCCTCATTTTCACTTTGCCCAGAACAAATGCCATCTTTACCATCTGAAACAGCAAGAGAGAAAAATTAACAGGGTTGACCTCTGCATTAGACTTCTCATAGTATGGTTTCAGTAAGTTCACATGATATAACTGTGTGAGGTCCCGGGTTTAGATCCCGGACGATCCCCCATTTGGTATGCCCCGTGGCTCAAAAGGGGCAAAAAAACAAAACAAAATTGGGACACATGAAAAAATGAACTTTTAAAGAAGGTTATTTATTACCACTAGGACCACTAGGTGAATGTGTGGAAATGTAATGTGCTGTGTCGCTCGTGATGCATGCAAAAGAAACACAACCAAACGAAAGACCCCAAACTTTTGAATGGTTGTATGCTGTGCAGTCTAATTAAAAAATTAGATATTTTGTTAAATAGGCTAAGCATTATATTTAGGTTCCCGTCTGTTTTATTGATTTGGTAATCAAACTGCGCCCTAGCCAAATTCATTAATTGCCGTTTCTGACACCTCATATTAGCCTGAAGGACAGACACAGACATCTTATCGACAAAATACCCTCTAAGTCTTTATAATGAATTTGACATTTAGCATTTTGCAATTAACTCTTCAGCGCTTCTGCCTCAAGCAGCCAATTTGATTTAACATATGGCATGTGATTGATTGCTGTCACGTTTTCAACAAAATGATCACCGCAATGCAATTTGCTTTGATAATGTGGCTTGTGAAACCGATGACAGCAATACACAGTTGTGGGTTGTGATGTGTATGGTTTATTTTAAGGGGAAGTCTGAAGCAGAAGTTGTTTTTTCTTCCATTTCATTTCTTTTTTTTCTTTTGGCACAAGTTAAGTGGATTGCAAAAGGTTTTGCATGCTGCCACAAGAAAACCTGATAGACCAGTTTAAACAATCATTTAAACTTCAGCCAAATACTATTTTAATACTGATAGGTAAAGAAGGTTGTCCTTATTTAATAATCTAATTAGGAGTATAACCACTAAAGACATTTATTTACCTTCCCTTTCTATAAAGAGTACAAATTAATCAAAAGTGTATTATTTGATAAGGTACAGGAAAGTACTTCATGCTAATAAGATGTTAAGTGTGAAATACATGTATGGTGAGTCACAACAGAATGAGGATATTCATTATTGCAACAGAATTCATGTAAAATACTTTGATTTCGGTGAGCTATGATTAGGTAAGATTTAAAGGGACAGTTCACCATAAAATAAAAATGTATTTATTTTCTCACCTTCATGTCCAAACATGATGATGATGTGCTTTCAATTCTAGCATATCCAGAATTTGTATTATCCACTGTTTTTTTTTGTTTGTTTTTTTGTCTGTGACTTTAGAGGAACAAAATGGCAACATAATGACTTAAATGTCTTTTCCTCATGCAAAGCAATCAAGTGGTTTCAAATGACTCGAAGCAATAATGCATGAGTTTGAATACATATGGACTACTTTTATCATGCATTTATGGCAGCTACAGTCCCTTGTGACTTTTATTAAATGGAAAAACACCCTGGATATTCTTTAAGATTATAGAGTATTCATTTTTGCGTGAACTCATTTTTTTAAAGGTATAGCGGAGGATTTTCTTTTTCCGGGTGGGTAGTCTATACTATTGGTCCACCTAAGTGTCAATCATTCTGGTGATATGTTTACGTAAGGCCGTCGTAGGCTACGTGCTCATCCCTATGTAGTTTTCACTTTCAGGTGTATTATGTCGGAGTTAGGGTTTCAGCCATTCCTTTGAAAATGGCTTAGGGTCGAAAGAGAAAAAATGTTTACGAAGTGTATTATAAGAAGAGAAAGGCCGCAGAATATAGAAACAAGACCAGAGTGATTTTGGGTGAATATCAATATCACACGCTGGCGTGCGCTAAAAGCACAGGTTGGGCTTCTCACTGATGCCGCAGTCGCGAAGATTCTACCAGACAGGTAAAGTTTGTCATGCTATTTGGAGAAATCCATTTAAAATCACTAGTAAAAGTTAATGCAAGCTACAATGCTAGCCCTGGCACGAGTCATGCACTGCATAGACACGGTAAACATCTCAATTTGTCTAAAGTAGCCTTTTGACCAAAATGGTAAATGGTATCACGCTGAAATATTCTAAAATCTTGTGTGTTCATATTCTAAAACCTTGTGTGTTTATTATTACACAAATGCAACAAGCTACTTCTCCATATGCAACTATGTATAAAAATAACGTATTAACAATGAGAGATATTAGGTTAAGGACCAACGTAATAGCACTGCTTATATGTTGCTATGTAACGTAATTGCGATTTGCAAAATAGTTTCCTCAGAACGTATTTCGTGTGATACAGGGTTGCACATATCATGTCTTGAGTCCTCGGTCACTCAATCGATCAGTATAATAAGTAAATAAAACACGGAAGGGCATTTGACATGTTGTCTTTTATATGAATATTTTTGAGTTAGTTTAGAATTTGCAACATAATTGTGCAAGGCGTAATAGACGTTCCCTCTCGGGAGCAAGAGTGTTGTGTTTGTGCATGTGCATTTTTTTAAAAAATTGGAGAGGGCGGGACTTCTCTAAAATTCGGAAAGATCCTCCGCTATACCTTTAAGAAACATGCCATTTCTGAAACTGACAGGTTGAATGAGAGGAACCATGCATGATTTTAATGTGGACGAAAGTAAAAAATGTGTGAACTCTTCTCTGACAAATGCTGAAGAGATATCTTTACTTCGATTAGAGCCAGGTGTTTCTTCCACAATAAAGCCCTTAATCTTCAATCCACAGCTCATTACAAAACATTAAGCTTGTGGTCAATATTAAATTGATATTCGCTAACTCAATTTGCTTGTTGACGATATTAAAAAATGATACTTTAAACTAATACAATCAGAGAGGAAGGGTGCACACAACAGATGAGTAACAGAATGCCATAATCACTTTACAATAAATATAAATGCATGCAGGGAAATGCAGATGTGCTAATCAATAACAGTAATTTGACGGTAAGCTTCTGTTATGTGATCTTGTTATCAGTTGCTACACAGATAAAAACCATTAAGAATTGCTTAGCTTAAGTTTTGCATGGGCAAACAACATATTTTCTTCAGAAAACGTTCAAATCTCTTAAATATTGTATGCTCTCCAGTCACTGAATGAATTTATTGGAGAGATCTGTTGATGATATTTCAATCATTTTTGGCCCTGAATAAACATCCCCACCTATCAGACATAAAACTGCACGTACGTCCTTGAGCAAAACTCTTCAGCTAGCAGATGAGATCCTATAAATAAGCCGGTGGTTAAATGAACTTGGCCCAATGCTTGATGCTTTTGATTGTATCTTCTGCTGAACGTTAGCCCACATCCATCACAGATGAAATATAGGCCAGATATGCTACACTGAAGGCGATGATAGGCATTAATCTCCAGATCTAGTATGGGCAGTTGAATCTAATTTGCTATTTACATAGTTTATGCTTGGCTGTGTGTGTTTTGTTTGCAGCACAAGCTGTAACCTGGTCCATTTCTTCTTAACTGGATGGCATTCAAGTGATTAAAGTCATATCTTAGGTCACAAAAAGTTAGGATGCTCTGTTTATAAATTAAGTAATTGATATTGTCACAGTCCTTCGTCTGCACCAGTCTGTCTTCGTCATCTGCACTACACTTCCCAGAATCCTCTTGTCTCTACTCCCAAACTCACTCCCTCATCAGCCACCTGTTCCTCGTCTTGTTCATCAGTATCACCTGTCTTCACATCATTATGTTTGATTCATCTGTGTATTTAGTTCCCTCTGTTCCATTCAGTCCTTGTCGATCGTTGTCTGTTACGTTGCGTCAGAGAGTGTTTCATCCTGTATTCCTGCCTGTACCCGTACCTGTTACCTGTTTTGAGTTTTAGCAAAGTGTTTGAATTGGAGCATTTGTCTCCTTCTTCTACTTACACTCCACCAGTACCGTGACAGATATAGAGTTCAATATATCTTTCTGAATCACTTAATCTATTTAGTAGTTAGGAATATGTATTTACTTAAAAATTGTTAAATTCAGAATCAGGTTCAATTTTAATTCAAATCCTTTTGTTTTGAGGAAAAAAAGGAAAAATTTCTGTTAGTTAAATACACCTTTTTATGATAAATTGACCATTTATAATAATTTATTCACAATTTTTTATTTATGTTTTTAAAAATGCACTATGTTAAAGTTTGTGGTCTGTATGATTTCTGTCTCACCAAGTCTACCAAGACAACTCACCGAGGCTGCATATTTAACCAATAATACAATAGTTTATTATTGTGAAGTGTTATTACCATTTAAAAGAACTGTTTTCTGTTTGGCTATATAAGACCCTTACTCCTCGGCTGGGATCGTGTAGAGCCCTTAAAAGCTGCATTGAAACTGCAATTTGAACATTCAACCCAATGAAGTCCACTATATGGAGAAAAATCCTGGAATGTTTTCCTCCAAGACCTTAATTTCTTTTCAACTGAAAAGAGAAAGAACCGAACATCGTGGATGACGTGGGGCCGGGGGTGAGTAAATTATCAGGAAATTTTATTTCTGAAGTGAATTTATCATTTAATGGAGTGATGTCTAACCTTTATGTCTATCTGGCATAAGCAGGCTTCAGGTGGTAGGTCTTTCTTACCAACAAACAAAATTGTCTAGTCCATTATTGGAGTATACTGGGTGAAGAGTTACATCCACTTTCTGAGACCCCTCGGGACAAGGAAGAAAGCGGGTTTCAAAGAGCAAAACAAACAAAAGCATGCGCCCTGCAACACTTCCTCCATGTGCACGAAACTGGCTGTTTCTGCTGTCGCCATCCCTAGAGACCGACAAAAGTCGTGCTCAGAAGGGAGGTATTTACAAGTCAAATGTGAACCTATTCCGCATGGGAAATGTGTTGTTACTTTCAAAGCTAGCCAATGTAAGAGACAGTGACTGACATTTACGATTAACTTTAACCAAAAACAGCAGATGAGGCTAATAGTAAATGTCAATCACTGTCTCCATTTGTTAGGCATGAACATTTGTTAGGAAACACATTTGTCATACTAAGTACGTAGGTTCGCATTTTGATGTTGCCGTACTCTTGCTGAGTGAATCGCTACTTTTTACAAGGTGCAGTGTTTTTTCATATAAAAAACAAATATATAAAGTGATTGTGTTTCTGTTTCAGGATGTGCAAAGACATTCACCGTTTAGGTTCAATTTCATTCAGTAGCTGGTAGACTGTTCAGACTTCAAGCCAACAGTGTACAGAAGACAGTGTGCCATCTGGCCTTTCAGAGTTTTAGCCCATGGTCCAATTCTATCTTTCTGCACAAAGGTCAGAGACTGTTAAAAATAAACAACGGGTTGTGTATTGTTATCAGACACATGACGCCCATAGAAGAAGGGTCATCCTACATATGTTGTACACAGCAACAGTTGGAGTCTTGACGTATTGTTTAGCATCATACATAACAAGACATGAGTAATGACATAGCAATGTTTAGATCTCCATGTGGGAACACTACACAGACAGTTGTTGACGTGCCCAGAGGAAATTCAGTGCAAGTTGGTTTAATTTTCTTGCATCTGTGAAATAACACGACTTAAGTGAGCTAAAAGGACCTGTCTCTCTTCCATATGAGAACGATTATATAGTTAAACAACAAAGAACTAAAATGATATAATATTCCGTTATATCACAATGCACAAAATCCCCCTCTCTATTACCTTTTGGGAATAAAATGATATAATAATATTATTTTTTATTATATTTTTATTTTAATAATGTCAGATTTTATTCAATTTTTTGAAAGAAATTGATCCTTTTATTCAGCAAGGGTTCATTTAATTTTTATTAAAAAAAACATTTATGATGTTACAAAAGATTTCAAACAGTTATCTTAAATTGTAAAAAAAATTCTAACTGGATATTTCATCAAATAAATGCACACTTTGTAAGAGACTATTTTTATTGTTTTTGAAACAAGTCTCTTATCCTCACCAACCCTGCATTTTAATATAAAAAAAAACGGTAATATTATGAAATATAAACTTCAATATTATTGAAGTTTAAAATACTGGTTTTCCAACATTCATAATAAATCAGCATATTAGAATGATATCTGAAGGATCATGTCGTGACATTAGGGGTGTCACGATTCTCCAAATCCTCGATTCGATTACATTTTCGATTCTAGGGTCATGGTTCGTTTCGATTCTCGATTTTCATCAATCGGCCAATCAGGATGTTCTCTGTCTTACATGCGCTTCATAAGGCACTCGCGCAAGGTCTCTCGCTCTCTCCCTCTCTGCAGAGCGCGCAATACGGTTTGGAGAGGAGGGGGTTATTTTGAATGGCTATAGCTAATTTAGAGGAGGTTGACCATAGACTCGCAGCACTTCAACACACATGTTTTTCCGCTTGGCAAGCCGAAGGACGTGACATGGGGGCATGGCAGCATTGAAGATTCCATATTTTAATTCGAAATTCGAGATTGTGAATTAATTTTGATCTATATATATATATATATGAAGAGTTCAGATGCAAAAGCCTCTAAATGCCATTTGAAATTTTCTTCTTTAATGATGATTTTTATCAAACTTGTATATTTAAGTTCAGTAATTTCACTTAAATGGCAATGACAATTACCTATTAATTGTTATTTAAGTGAAATTACTGAACTTAAATATACAAGTTTGATAAAAATCATCATTAAAGAAGACAATTTCAAATGGAATTTAGAGGCTTTTGCATCTGAACTCTTCATATATATATATAAAAAGGGTGTCACGATTTCGTTTTTAAATCGAATATATATATTATTTTTTATTAATAATATATATTATACATGTTTTATATCTAAATATATTTTTATATTTGTTATTTCTGCTACTGCAGAGCAAGTGCAGGACTATGCCAATACATACAAAACACACTGCTATCAGACATACTGCTCCTGTGCGCAATATAGCGGACATGAATTCCCCATAGCAGATCTATACAGGTGGAGCTGGGGAAGTTGGAGGGTTTCTGCACGCTGCACTGCTACTGAAAATGATAACCTTCAAGTGTTTGAAGGTTGAGCATGCAAGCTCACTGGCTTTGAGACAGCATCAACTGTGTCAATCAGCCTGTGCTATCTAGAATTTCATGACAGAATTTTGTATTACAACACTTCAGACAAATGTAGTTCATTCATAAATGATTTCAATACACAATCTTATACTTTTTTATACCTTTTTATTATGTTTTTTAGTTTCATAGAAAGTTTATAATGTTGTGATTCATCTTGGAGCTTGTTTATTTGGGTTTTATTTTAAATGCCTAATGAGAAAAAAAAAATCCAAATCCCAGGCCACATAAAAATAGTGGCCCATCAATATTGTGCAAACTAGGCACTTATCTTCTCCTAGCTGTGTTGGAATGCAAAGCACATGAAGAAGATGTTATTTCAGCTCCACTCCTGGTGCTTCACGTTGTAAAAACAAATCATGTTAATCAGTCCAAGCAGCAGACTTAAAGTGCTTCCATCTTGAATTAACAACAGTGCTATTAGGTTTATTGTTTTCATTACCTTTGCTAGTAGTTCTTCAGTCCTCTGGAGTAAATGATTACTCAAGCAGAGCCTGGCTGTAAATTATTTAACATGAAACTGTTGATAGAATCCCTGGTTTACTTCTGGGCTTCTTCAGGCTAAAATGACCGAAAACTGTTACGCTTTGAAATGTTTAATTTTTTTGCTTCATCGGAATGGGATGAAACTTGGTGACTTTTGTTTTATTACTAATGTGAACACACAAAAAAATCAAGGAGATGATTCGGATATGTTAAAGGGTTGTAAAAAAAAAAAAAAACAGTCAACACTTAGCTTCTTCTTGGTCAAAAATAATCGACCATATAGGAAATGAATGGGAAATATGAAACAATAGGTAAACTCAGAGAAACAAAAGTGGTACAAACTACAGATCAGCCATTGTGCAGAAAAAAGTGTACAGCAATGAAGGGTTGACACAAACATCAAGAGTGTCAATAATAAATGGAAAAAAAAACTTGCTCAAATGCACGCACACACTCACACACACTCACAGACACACTCTTAAAGAGAGAGAGGGAGAGAGAAACTGTTTGCATTGTGTTCCCTTTGTATTGTTTGATTGTAATCATAATGCAGCTGAAATCCTGATACTTAACTTTAAAAAAATAAAAAGTAGTCTTTTAGAATATCTGAATATATCTAAATAAACAAATAAACAAGTAAGATAGAGAAATCATGTCTAAAACAAAAATAGGAATCAAAAGGCCTTTCTATGTGTTTCTATAGACAGCCTACAGGAGGACATTTCAGGACATTACAGCACGGGAGGAACCCGGTCAAAGTGTAACCTCTAAACGAAGAAGGATTAAGTGGAAGCCAGGCCTCTCAGTGAAAACTGTAAAAGCATATGAGCACAATCATCTTTTAGCATCATTCTGTCAAGTAGTTCACGGTCTTCCGCCAATCGTATCTCTGCAGAGGTTCTCATGAACAATGAGGCTGAGCTGTTCTCTCCAGAGGTTTCTGCTAGCCCATTCCAGAAAGTAACTATCTGAATTATTTTGGGCTGGGAAGTCCAGGCCATCAGTACTTGGCTGAGCCCAAAGCGAGGATGACCAGTGCGATGAGCTTATGTGTTTTCCCGTATATGCCCAACCCCTGGCATCCACCATAGACAGGACATGAGTGTTATGCCCAATTAGTCCTGCCTCAGTTCTACTAATCTAAAGCAGAAGTGCATCCAAACGCATGATAGTTAATAATTGCCTGTTCTGGGAGTTTTCTTCATAACTGAAAGCACTCTTTCTTGGGTGGAGGATATTGTGGCTATGACATGAACTTAAAAAAAATAAAATCATTGTGTGGTTGCCTCTCAGACCAAAAACATTATTTTTTTGCCAAGTCCGTGGTTTTCCCGTGGAATTGGGCTACTTTTACACTGTTGCGACGGGTTGTTTTATAAGTCTGCGGGTTGAAGCAACATCCCCCCGGAACGTTTCATTTTCACTGTGTTCCTTTCCTGTTTTACCTGCCTGAGTTTCTAGTTAGTTTCGTTGATTGTTAAGTAGTCCCTCACACCTGTTTCTGTTCGGTTTGATTACCCAATCCATGTATTTAAAGGAGAACTCTGGGCAATTTTAACATTGAGCTCATTTTTTATACATTTGGAGTACTGTCAGTATACAGATAAAAATGCCAAAAATCGGTGTGGCCTAAACCGTGTTTTCGTCTTTTTAAAATTCGCACCCTGACTTCAATGGGGCATGTTCTAAACCTGCTTTTAGCGTCTTAACATCCTTGATTTGCGAGTGCACAGCCATGTGAGTGATGTTATCAAGAGTGACCACGGTCAATCTGAATGCAGACGTGAAACATTTGAATAAAAATTGACTGTTAATTTAGCCAGCGAACATACCTCTATTTGGTTCCTGTTTTCGGTCGAAGCCCAAAGTAGTTGATTGTCGATCTCACGCGCGCGATCATAAGTGAATATCATCTCAAATTTTGCTAAAAGAAGCAAAAGACTCGTTTGAAGGAATAGTTCTCCCAATAATGACAACATCGCACCCCATTTTGTATATAAAATAGAAACTTAATGCTGGCTTGGAAATTGAGTAAATGATGGAAGAATGTTTATGTTTTGGTGAACTAACATCATTGAATGTCATCGAGCAATGCTGTTGAGCTCAATAGCTTTATTTCACACCACATAAAACTTCACAGAGCACCAGTAATGACTGCAGGACTGGTATTGACCACTTTTCCCAGAGTGAGAAATGTAGGAATGAGTGTTTCGGGGGTCTGGGAAAAATAAAAGTGAGATGAAAAGGGAGGGAAATATATGAGCAATGTTCATTACAGAGTCTTGTGTCAATGTGTGATCGTAATACATGATGATGGGTCTCCACAGATGTGTGGCATCGACTATCTCCCAAGAGATGAGCAGCTGCTTCCTGCTGTTTCCTGCTAGTCATCCGCTGGTGCTCTGGCCGGGGCTCGGAGATAACCTCACAGATCATTGCAGTCAACAGAGATGCGTCCTCCCTTTGCGTCAGAAAACAAATAAACACAGTTAGATCTGCTTTATGCAATTACAATGAAAGCTTCCATGAGATTAAACAGGCCACTGCGCCACACAGTCATTCATGAGTCTCCAATCTTCATTACCATCGTTGACGCTAATTTCAGTAGATTGCATACATTAGCATTGGTGTAATTAGGTAAATCTCATGGCAACATTTCCAGCTCTCATTTCACCCCCAAATCAAAAGAAATTGCATATACATACACTATGTAATGACAGGACTGGTAGTGACCACTTTCCATGGCCACAGTTGTATAAAATGAAGCATGCAGACTGCTTCTACAAACATGTGAAAAAATGGATCGCTCTCAGTGAATTCAAGGGTACCGTATAGGTTGCAACCTGTGCAAGTCCATTTGTGAAATTTCCTCACTACTAAATATTCCACGGTCAACTGTTAGTGGTTTTATAACAAAGTGGAAGCAATTGGGAACAACAGAATTGGTATAGGCCACGTAAAATCCCAGATGCTGAGGCGCACAGTGTGCAGAGGTCGCCAACTTTCTGCAGAGTCAATGGCTACAGACTTCCAAACTTCGTGTTGGCTTCAGATTAGCTCAAGAACAGCGTGTAGAGAGCTTCATGGAATGGGTTTCCTTGGCTGAGCCGCTGCATCCAAGCCAAGTCCAGTGCAAAGTGTCGGATGCAGTGGTGTAAAGCACGCTGCCATGGTCTCTAGAGCAGTCTGGGTTTGACAGTTGCCAGGAGAACGATACTTGCCTGACTGCATTGTGCCAAGTGTAGACTACAGTTTGGTGGAGGGGGGATTATGGTGTCGGGTTGTTTTTCAGGGGTTGGGCTTAGCCCCTATATGCTTCAGTATACCAAGATGTTTTGGACAATTTCATTCTCCCCACTTGGGAACAGTTTGGGGATGGCCGGTTCCTGTTCCAACATGACTGTGCACGAGTTCCAACATGTTTGAGCGAGTTTGTTGTGGAGGAACTTGACTGGCCTGGATATAGTCCTGACCTCAACCTGAAAGAACACCTTTCTCCAAAACAGGCCTTCTCGTCCAACATCAGTGGACACAAATGTGTTTCTATAGAAGAATGGTCAAAAATTCCAAAAATGTAAAGGCAGATGTCCCAAAACTTTTGTCAATATAGTTATATATATCTAGTCAACCGTCATCTTGGCATCTTGTCATGATTCATCGTCCATTTATGTTGTATTTTAAAGATAATAGCATGTTAAACACCAGTTTACGACTGAAACGAATATGCTGCGTTTTAATTGTATACATCTCATTAAAACCTGTCAAAAGTAATATTTCACAATATATTTTTATATATTGTGAAATGCAAAATTTTGACATGTTAATGAGATGCCTATTTGTTTCAGTCGTAAACTGATGTTTAACATGCTTTTATCTTAAAATCAGCCCGATCTCATGAAAGTTCGTGTCTATGGCACGAATGTCATTTCTCGTGGCGTTTATACGCCAAAAACAGTTTTTGCGTGTATTTGGCACGCGATTTTCGCGTACATATGATACGCACTTTTTTGCGTAAAATACGCACAAACTCCCCACCCCCCTCCCCCCTAAACCACCCAGGGTTTTTTAGTGCGTACCATATACACGAAAAAAACACTTTTGGCGTATAAATGCCACGAGAAATGACACTCGTGGTATAGATACGCATCTTCATGAGACTGTGTTGCTTAAAATACATAATGGACAATGAATCATGACCTGACGCTTCTGCAAATTGTTGTGAAAATGGTTGACTACACTGACACTACAGAGGTAATAAACAAGTATAGAAGCCGAAACGGCTCATGTAGCGATTTTAATAAGATCTTAAGTCTGTGAATATATCATTCTGAATCAATGGGCCGAATCGATAGACTTTCACACAACGGTGTAAAGACACTGCAGAGGCGAGAGACAACAACAAATCAAGTTGACACATCATTGCCTCTGTATTCAAAGAAATAAAAAGTGGTTGAGGACTGATAGTGACAATTTAAGCTAAGGCTAAATCTAATTTTATCTTATCAGCCATGCAGTAAATGTTCTGAACACTTTTATGAATTCTCACTGTAGGCTAAATCACAGAATTAACCACAGGAAATACTAGCTCTCATGTCAGCCTCAGGCACCTGAGCTGTGGTTTGCTATAGAAACGTTACCATGACGTCTGAGACTGAAGCGATCGAGATCTGACTGAGTCCTTTTTCCCACACTCCCTATGGGTGCACAGTGTCACGAGCATCAGACCCCGCTCTGTTATCTAAATATTCACATATTTGATATTTATCTTGTGAAAAACTCAAGTTCCCACAACCAGGCTGAAGATAAGTGATTTCAACTTTTAGTAACTGGAATGATCTTGCAGATAAAATAAACAGAATTATTTTTTTGAGGTTGATCTCTGATATCCTCATATTTGCCGAATAATTAATAGACTTATTGGGGGTTCTGTTCCACCTATCAGATGTGTAAACTCAGTGTGTTTTCCTACCAATGTTGCACTTTTTATGCCCACAGAATCAGTCAGTTTGCAGAATTGATTCATAGAGTAGCCTATTTCCTCGATTTGAAAAATATGCTTTGAATCCATTGATTTTTTTAAATCAGTATTTATTATAAATGATTTGCTGACATTTTATTATTCATGTGCCCTCATAACCTTTAATAAAAATAACTTCCCCTCCCTACAGCGACATCTCTTCGTGTTCACTGGTGCGAAGGCGGAGCAACCCGTCACTCACATGACATCACAGCAATAGCGAACAACAACCATCCAATCAATTCCTAATGGACAAAATCAAGAGCAGCCATAGGCCAACATTTTTTATTGTTCGAGTGCTGTTCACTCAGACATACGCCACAAAAGGGAAGAAAAGTCTTTGACAACTTCTTTTTCATGTCAACCTTAATAAGTATGGTTTGAGTTTATGATAGTTGTCCGTTATGCCTGGCATAGATGCTGATTTGCCTCTTAAAATATTTTAATGAATTCACTCAATACTTGTTATCAATTTTAGTATTCTTCAAAGAGACAAATTGTTATCTCCATGCGATGGTGCGCTTGATGAATTATCTCCATGCGATGGTACGCAAAATGTATTCATGTTTTGCGAAGAATTTGCGTAGAATTCGTGTCTACAACCAAACATAAACATCTTCATTCACATATTATGTGAGTGTTTTTATAAGTCACTCTCTGCTGATATACCTGATCATTTTGCATTTAAAAGCAATTTATAACTGTCCAAAAAAGCTGTTATGTCAGGTTGTTAATTATGTCCTAAGTAGAACGGTGTTTATTACCACCCTCCGGGACCAGATGTGCTGTCCACCAATCGGAGAGGTTCCTGAATTCCAATCGATTTTTTGATTGGAGAATATCTTGCGATTTTCCATGGAGCCCTGGAGCACCCACAGGACCAGCTGAACCCATTTGACCTAAAATATTTACTTGAATACAGCTTTTGAAGTTAATATTTCAATAATTTAACAGTAGCCTACATTTGCATGTTCTCAGTTATTGGTAAATGGTCACTTGACATGCAGACAAACAAATAAAACATTTAGTCTTTTTAGTAAGTGTTTTCATTATTTTTATTTAAAAATCGTTTACATTTTATGATTTGATGAATTGTTAGCTTTTCATTTCCTGCAGTTCTGTCACAAACCAACAAGTGTTTGCTACCCCTGGTTTAGGAAACTCTGCATTATGCGAGCAGAACCTGACGTAGGCATCTGCAAATGTGGAGTGGAGTGATTCAAACTGGCATGGCTCCTATTCACTCCTTCCTTTGCTCTCAAACATGTTAGACATTCCTGTCTGTCAGAGACTAATGTAAGCGGCCCAAGGCTTAAAGAGCACCTAACATGGATTTTTGAAAATGACTGTTCATGTAGTGTGCAATATAGCTCTAAGGGAATGAAAACATCCTGCAAAGATTTATATCTGAAAGTGCACCGTATATAGAGTTATTGTCTTTCAAACGTGAGAGTCGACTCTGAGTCTATGAAATGAATTGTTTTTGAAACGAGTCATTAGCTGTTACATCGTGACGTAGAGAGGCCATGGCCGCTCCCAACAACTGCGCGCGCAGACGGAAATGTAAACTTGAAGTCTAGAACACATTCAAATACTTCAGCTGAATTGTATCATGTCGAGAAGACGCTATGTTCTACATTGCAAAGACAGTTCAGCCTCTTGTATTCATTGTCCAGGGACGAGCATGTGAAGAATCAGTGGTTAGAGTTCATATTTGCAACGATACCACAACAGTATAGCCGAACCTTGTGTTCTCATCACAAATCATTCAAAATTCAAAAACCTAAATGAATTCAAATGTGGATTCGCAAGCCGATTGTGCCTGAAGGAGGGCTCAGTATCCAGTGTATATGGATCAGGTTCGTCCTCCTCCGAATCATAATCTGTAAGTATTATTAATAATGTTTGCTGTTATGTTTTCTGTTGCATGTGTGTGTGTTGTGTACACTCCGCGCAGCTTCTAAGCGGGGTAAAGTTAGTTTTGTTTTTGATATTCACCAGACATTCCAACCCGATCTCACGACCAAGTCGTACGAATTCGACGAATGATTAAAAAGTGGCTAATTCGTAACAATTCATACGACCTCACTCGTACGAATTAATACGATTTTGCTAAATCGTACATATTTTACGAATTGGCCAATTCGTATGAATTCGTACGAATGATCTACCCCTTACCCCGCCCCTAAACTTAACCATCACGTGGGTTAAGACAAATCGTACGAATTAGTACGAGTGAGGTCGTACGAATTAGTACGAATTAGCCACTTTTTAATCATGCGTCGAATTCGTACGAATTGGTCGTGAGATAGTGTTGGACATTCATTGAAAAATGGCAATTACCTCCTAAACGACTTAACCAAATTATGACTTCGCTCTTTATAATAAGCACTGCCTCTTAAAGCCGCCGCAATGTGAGTGTCGCCGGGAAAGCTTGAGTGTCTGACGGAGACGTGAGTAAGACCGTGTGGAAAGTGCACTTTTTCTGACACGTTTGTTCAAACACTATATACAATTTTCAACACTTGACAAGCTATATTATGGGCGCTTCGTTGCCGACAGTCTCTGCCTACGGTTTACCAATAACAACTGAATCGTCGAACGAATCATTTGGGAGTGTTGAGCAAATCAGTTAAAAATAAATGCATATTATAAGACAAATAAAGTGTTTTTATCCTTGCATGCACGTTAAACTGTTTTTGGGAACTCCTAAAACAAAAATATGAACATTTCAAATGCTATGATAGGGGCTCTTTAAAACACAAACTTTAGCTTCACATATTTTCACACATAATTGCATTCAGAAATATACCATTGCAATGTCACTCCCTTGAGTCACATGGTTTATCACAGCACTCCAATGCAAGAACATTAAATATGTACAACAGGACCATGTGCAAGCAATGCACTCAACAAGCATTTTATTTGAGTGTTCGCATACTTATTTATGGCCTCAGGCAATGTATGCATGCTTTATTTATTTCTTTGTCAAGAGACACGAGTCCTGAGCAGGTTTGGGCAAAATTCAGAATTGAAAAATTGTCTCCCTTTTTATTCATGAGTTGGAATTTGAATATTGTTTTCTCTCTCCATAAGGCCTTTTTAAACTTTTTAAAAAAAAAAAACAACAACTTTCAAACAACAAACAATAAAATCACAAACGTTTCTTGTTAATAATGACAGATAATACTTATATTCAAATTCAAAATGCATCTGTTAACTTATCAATCTTATTGATTTGCTCCGTTGTGAAGTGCACATCAATGGCTGCGACTTGCTTAGACTATGTTACATTTAACAGACAATTTCACACAACACTTCCAACATAAATTACATGCATTCGTGGATAACACATTATTTCACAAGTACATTCAAGACCTTCAAAGGCAGAAAAACAACTATCTTGACACAAAGAACAGGTCTGTAGCTACTGAACGGCACCATGTCGTCATGCTTATACTATAATTATGTACAATTATGCACAAGCGTAATCTCTCACATGAAAGAAATGACTGATTCATGTCAGTCTATACATATGAAGACACATATATGTCATTGACTTGCAGTTGTATTCACATAAATTAAAACACAATAAATATGTTGCGTCTATAAATACAAGTTGACAACTTTAAGTAATATTTGAAGAGCTGAATTACTTGAAACGCAAACTACGTCACATGAGTCACTCGACAACAAACGTAGACTGCGTAGGAGAATGTGCCGTTTTTACCTGGAAAACACAAGCCTGGAAAAAAAAGAGTAATGATCATGGAATGATAGCTTAAGGAGAGTTTCTGTTTTTAAACAGTCCAATCACTCATGTCCCCGGCAAAAAATGAAAAATCCTCCATGATTGAACTCCCAATGAACATGCCTTAAACATTTTTCAAGTTCTTCAGGTGATCGCAGTTAACGGGGCTTCTGGTCTCAAAACAAAACTGTAGTGGTTGAGGGAACATAACGTATCCCTTTGACCTCACATTTGGCTTTATCTCACTCAGTTTCTGAATCTGTTTTTAGATCAACAATCCAACCAGATTGCATTGGAATCGAAGACAAATCAGTTGAGATGTTCTCAGATGGATAGATGGATGACAGATCCAGTCCATCGTCATTGTCCTCATCACTTCAGATCATCTGAACAGACTTGTTGTGGTGTGTGGTCTCCACACAGGTGGAACTGGGTTGGTACAGCTCGATTTGGCCTGCGGGGTTCTTGGAAATGGACGTTTTGAACAGGGAGTTCCTGGAGGGCATTAAGGTGGTCTTACAGAGCGCCCCCCAGAGGAAGCGCAGAACCGAGGGGCTGAGGATGATGAACACCCACGGGTCAATGATGGAGTTGACCGAGAGGAACCGCAGAGCTATTAGATCCGTCTTGTTTTTTACAGGCTTTACCATGGAGTTGATGTACACACGGATCTAGAGAGAAGAAGGTAATTCAGAGATGTTACTGAACATTAACCACAGATGATGATGTCATGGGAAACGATTATTTATTCCGAGCACAACACTGTGAGACTTTTTTTTTTAGAAATTTTTCTATTTTCTCAATATTTTCCCTATCTATCTATCTATCTATCTATCTATCTATCTATCTATCTATCTATCTATCTATCTATCTATCTATCTATCTATCTATCTATCTATCTATCTATCTATCTGTCTATCTAATTAAAAAAATAGACTCGATTTATTAATAATTAATCACAGGTTGGCAATCACCATATAAATTTAGCATGTAGTGTGACAGCTGCTAACAATAGGCTAGTTGTGAGACATGCAGAGTCACTGTCTGATCCAGAATATATTTTTGCATTTTATGATTTTAATAATTCATGATACTTTTCCACATCCCACATAATCATATCTAATCTGGAGAAACCATTATCATTGTTGACAGGCTTCTATAAGACACTAATGACGACAACAAGGATGTGTTTCATCTCACGCACAAGGTAATGCACTTAAATCGCATTACTTTCATTAGCGTGCACGTTAACATGTTATTACTCTAATACAGATAGGAATTTAAAAGGCAAGAGACTTAGTCATTTTCCCTATTAATTCCAATTTAGGGAGCTTTTGCTTTGACTGAGATTTCAGCGAACACGTAAGTGGTCTCATAAGATTTTGGGTAACGCTTTCTTTTACAGTACAGTACTTACAGTGTACTTACCTAAAAAGTACTGGCTAATATAAGGTAAGTACATGGAACAGGGGTAGGTTCAGGGTTAGTACTAGTTATTACCCAGTAATTGTACTTACTAAAATAAGTACATAGTATTTACAGTACATGGGTAACTGGACTGTAAAAGGAAGCGTTACCAGATTTTGTGTGAGCACAGAACAACTAAAAAATACAAATCTCCCATGACAGCAGTTATATAAAAATATAATCCACTCTCTATTATGTCTTCATCCTGGAGTTCCCGTCAATGACTCACAAGATCACTGTAAGAACTTCATTTCACTGCTCTTCCTAAACAGAGCAGAAATGGTTCATATTATTTTCCTAAGTTTGCTTATCTCCGCTCATAGTTTTTTTTTTTTTTTTTAAGCCTTTGTTTTGTTTTCCCTATATCACACACAAAAGCAATGATAAACAGTTATATTTTTCCCAATAGGATTGTTTGGTCATGAGATTTTTTTTTTTTTTTCACAGACCATGAAGTATTATGAAAGTAGGCTATTACAAAATTCTCATGCACTGCATTTCATCAAACTGGAGTCTTCAAACTAAAGTGTGTAATCTCTTTATGTTAAAATACTTTCTTCTATCCCATTTTAATATGCAGAAACCATGCTATTCATATGTTATTTTCCCCAAATCTCTTCAAAATGCCTTATTTGATGGTGACGAAGTCACGAATGAATTCGTTTATCAGAGCAAATTTGAAACTAAACAAACTAAACATTTACTATTTGATCAAGTAAAAGTTTCCATTTGGTTGAGAAATCTAATGATTATGATAATGCATGATCTTTCACCAGACTCCTGTCTTCCATCATTACATAGTTGCCCGTCCCACAAATTTAGTCAGTGGGCTGCTGGGATCTGAAATTATATTACTTAATTTATGCTGAAATTCAGTTGTCCTTAATAAACTCAATTCAAACCAGTGAATCAGCAATAAGTTTCCAGAAGGAGCCACAAATACTAAACTGTAATACAATAATGTAATTTCACCTACTGTTAATATAATTTCTAAATAATTACCATGGCTGACATTGTTCCAGGTGACTGAAGAGCTGGATTTGAGTCTGGTTTTTGAGCTGGATTAGAGTCTTTGTGTAATACAACCACAATAGTCGCTTTTCACAAGAATTAATAATACACCCCAAGAAAAAATAAGCTCCAGCAGCTATCTAAATCTCATACTGTCAGTTGTTGTTGGTACAGAAGATGATTTTGAAAGAAACTCCATATCATGATCTTGGGTTTGATGAAGATCTCAGAAAGCCGTCCTTTTCGAAATGCTAAATGCTTTCCTACACTTATGCGTGGCATTTCTTTTGATAAATACTTTTTTCCTTTTCATAACCATTCCTTTCTGTCAATAAATCAGCAAGAAAATATGTGGTTACTTAGAAACCATAACATCCCCATGTCCCATGCAACCCCAGTAACCTGAACTGTAACATGGAAGCATCCGTCCATGAAACCTGTTGTTTGCTTATAAATTACTTAATCTGCAAAAGACAGTTAAGGCACAATGTCTCTTTTTTTAACCTCAAATCAAGTGAAAGAAACATTGAATATAAATGACAGCTGAGCTACATTATAAAAAACCTCAAAAATCTAAATAAAAAATCATGATAGTGTAATTTATCTGCAAATTAATGTCTCTGAAGTACATAAGCAAGACCGTTTGCAGTTGCATTATATTATAGCATATTTTTATATCTATTAATATTGTTTCTTATTCATCTTTTATCTTTCGCAACTTCTGATATTGTTGTTAATATGAATATATGAAGAGTTCCGATGCAAAAGCCTCTAAATTCCATTTGAAATTTTCTTCTTTAATGATGATTTTTATCAAGCTGGTATATTTAAGTTGAGTAATTTCACTTAAATTGCAATGATAATTACCTATTAATTGTTATTTAAGTGAAATTACTGAACTTAAATATATAAGTTTGATAAAAATCATCATTAAAGAAGAAAATTTCAAATGGCATTTAGAGGCTTTTGCATCTGAACTCTTCATATTTTCTATATTTTTCTATATTTTTATTAATACTAAAAAGTGAAATATTACAGTAAAAAAAATCTGTTTTGCCCACTTTTTTAGATCATACATTTTAACAATGACATACATTTAATTTTTTCCCTTTTTATAAAGTAGTTTATTGATGCCTGAAGGACTTTTAAAAATATTTTAGTGAATTTACAACAAATCCCTTTCCTTCATCCTAATAAGATACTGTAAGTCTTACCATTAATGGCAGAGAACAAATGACAAATATGACTGTCATGAAGATCAGAAGAATGAGATGTTCCACCTCCTCTGCCCATGAGAAGTGCCTCCTGTCCTTTTTACTCCGGGTCTGCACCGATCCTCGGTTCATTTTGCGCCTCCGGTACATCAGGACCAGATGATAAACTACAAAACAGTTGCATGCCACTATAATTACAACAGTAAGCAGCAACACGGTGGCATAAACGTTGGCATAAGCCTGGTGCTTAGGCTTCTCTGGTTTCATGTCGATAAAACACCACGTCCCTGGACAGTATTGCACATATTCCCCGAAGCCTGCAAACGGCATCATGCAGAATAGAAAGCAGACCAGATAAATGCAAGGGATGGTGATGTATCCACAGCGCTTGGTGACGTGCCTCCCATAGTGGTACGGGTACCCGATGGAGATGCTCCTCTCCAGTGCCATGGCGAGGAGGATGGAATGTGTCGCCAGACTGAAGAAAGTCATTGCAAATCCAAAATACTGACACACCGCAGAAGACTCGGTCACCGCAGAAGACTTGGTCATCCCAAATAGTGTGGTATTAGTTAAGTGTGCAATCTGCACAAGGGGACTGATCAAGCAGGTGCCCATTAGATCCGTAATGACCAACGTGGTCACCAACAAATGGAACAGAGACTGCCGCTGCCGGTTCTTCTCTTTCCTCCTGCGGAACTCCAGGAGAACCAACGCAACCAGATTCCCGAGCACTCCGGCTGAGAACATCATCGCGCTGATGGCCGGGCCCCCGTTCTCCTCCACGCTCTGACTGTAACGACAGGTTTTGTTCTCTGTGTCCATTCCTGCAGTGGACTTACCAACGCTCCGGTTGGAGATCTTCTAGGAACCTCAAAGTTCTTCAGATGAAAAGCTTCCTTGAATTAGTTTAGGTTGGCATGTTTGAGAGAACCCAACTCTACATCAGAAAAACTGCATTCAATTTAAAAAGCTTAAAGGTTGTTCACCATGGTAAAAGCATGGAGTTCACATTTCAATGCCTCTGGAGTCAGACAGACTTGCCTCTTTGTCTGCTCCATGCTCTCGAAGGCAAAGAGGCAGTGGTGGGAGAATAGTGTGAGCCATGAGTTCCTCTGCTGAACGAGCTGTTAACTGGTGAATAAACGTCACCGTCTTGACTCCACCCTCAACACACACACACACACACACACACTGGTCCAGACACAAGACTGAGAAATTCAAGCTTCCTTAAAACCCCTTGTGCCGTTGAGACTCTACTTCCTGGCAGTTTGGAGTCCCAAAGAGCCCTGTGCTGTATTTGAACAAATAATCATCAAATAGCTATTGTAAAAATGTTTAAAATGGACTTGAAATTGTCTCTTGTTAAGGGGTACATGTGATTTAAGCTAAATTTGCCTTTAAATTTGGAAAGAATGATTGTCAAAATTACTACTGATTAAATAATGGTTACTCTCATTGAAATTCTACAACCAAATATAATACCACCAAAGACTATACAATAACTGGTGTAAATTGTATAAATTTGACAGATTTGTTAACGAAATCAAATCAAATAATTACATTTGTCATCCAAAGTGCTGAGTGCTCATTACATCTTAGATCTTCTAGAATGGACCTGTTCAAAACCTTGGAAAACAGCCCCGAAACATTGATCTTTAGACCAGAAACAGCTCAATTGGCTTCTTTTCAAACAATAATCTTTTTTTTTTTTTTTTTTTGCAGTCCTCTTTTCTTTATTTTCAGATAATTAAATCTACTTTCTCTAAAAATGCGGAGAGACGCTACAAAATTTCCCTTGGCTCTAAGGTTGGGCTGTACAGACCTGAGCTCACACAACGTGTTGCTGCATGTTTTATTGTCTTGCCAGAGGGAATTTTTGTACTCTTTTTTTTCTTTAGGGCTTCATGGTATTAATATGTTTTATAATAATAAAAAAACATTTAAACATTTCCAATTGCAAGTTTATGTATACTGCTGTGCTTTAAAATGTTGTGTTCATATATTATTAGCTATATATGTAGGCATATTTCCATCCAAGAAACAAAACTTTTTTTGGTAACACATCATTTTACAGTGTCCCTGCTACACATTTTTCATGTAGTTAATGTAGTAATTGTCAATTATGCTGCATAGGCTTATAATTACATGCTACTAAACCTATAACCCCAATTATGTAGACCTACTTGTAACTACTAGCCTATTAGTAACAAGGACACCTTAAAATTAAGTGTAACCCCTTTTTTTGGAGCTTTTGTGTTAGGCTTATATGACAATGATGGATGGATTCGCAGAGCTCTCCTCATGTCTGCCACCATAACGCTTATAGTGTACACTCACTGCATGTGTTACAGTACAAATAGCTCGGGTTATGCTCATGTTGACAAACCAAACACGGTTATGAACAAAGCAAACTATCCTGAAACTTGAAACTTCTGGATCAGATCCAGTGAAAATGAGGAACATCTCACGTACATCAAGAGACTATCAGATTTCACTTAGCCAACAAAAGACGTCATCACTAGCTAACTATCAAAATAATAGAGGCCTGCACTAAAGGAAACCTTATTGTGCAATTTATGATTGTTGTAGGCTATAGGGTGAATAAATGAGCCAACGTATGTAAAAGAAAATAATTAATTTGCGTTGTTGAGATGTGATAACAAGTTAATGTGCACCGCAAAAATCTAAAATCGTTTTACATGTGATTACAAACCAATTTAGCGTTAGGTTTAGTGTTTTTTGTTTTTATCTGGCGCCCTCTACGGGCTAAATAAGGTAAGACTAAATATGACTAGGCTAGACATTTTTATTTATGGTACTAAAATAAATGAGAATTTAAATTATTTAATTTAACTTTCAAGTATTCGAGAGTTGTAGACATTATATGTGAATGTTTTATGATTTTTTTATGATCTACATAAATCTGTAATTTTGTTTTTAAAGAAATCAGTACTTTTATTCAGAAAGGATTCAATGAATCAAAAGTGAATAGTAAAAACATAATATTACTAAAGATTTCTATTTCAAAGATGCTGTTCTTTTGAACTCTGTTCATTAAAGAAACATCATCCTGGTAGTGTATCAAATCAAATTAAAATTTGACCTCAAATCTTTTGTCAGTTCTTGCAGTGACACGTGGAACAGGACGGGTTCTCAGTATTTAGCAGGGGCGTTTCTAGGTTTCAAAAACATCAGGGGCTGAACCCGAAACATCAGGGGCTGGGGAATAAGATAGCATGATTCGATACAGAGAATAATGCATATTGCAGGCCTATATGCAGCGGCAGACTGGCATCCCTGGCACTGTAACCATACCAGCCCACATTACCACACAGTCACACACATTTAGGTGAAGTTAGGGGGTTTCGGGGCATACTCCCCCGAGAACTAAATAAAATGCAAATGAATCCTGTTCACCTTGAAAATAATAAATGTTTTTTGCATTTTTTAAATATTGGACCATTTCTCAGTGATCGTCAATAAAACAAAATTCAATTTTTCTCAGTTTAATGAAAACCAATAGGTAAGTTTCAGTTTAAGTGTAAGTTTCACGTTTGAGGGGGTTTAACCGTGACATCTACGCGTTTTCAAAAGTGCACCAAAGTGATTATTTTACGTCTTATCACGACACCGGGTTGAAGAAATATTGTTTAGACCACTTTTGTTTGATATAATCACAACAAATTAAGGCAAGTATGGGAATTGAACTCAGGTCTTGTTGATTAAAGCCCAACACTTTATCAACTGAGCCACTGAATCTGTTGATTTCAAGAGTGTATTTGACGGAGTTTTATTGCAGGTTTGGTTTTATTTGTTGGAAAAATAAATATAGAAGAAATATAATTTGACACAAGAGGGCAGTATAGCCCTATTTATGGTTTTGAGTTTAAACTAAACCGTGACATCTACACGTTTTCCAAATTGGACCAACCACCAACGTGATTATTTCAGGTCTTGTCGTGATACGGGTTGGGCACTGAAGTTACAGGAGTTTCTTCCCGTTGCTAAGCAATGGAACTAGGTCGAGTATTTAAAAGGTTATGGTTAACACGGTTAACGTGGTTTAATGTCGATGTAATACGTTGTTTTAGCATACCTTTTGCAAAATGAGGAGCTGGGGGACTCCGGAAAAATAGACATTTTACTCATTAGGCTGCTTCATTAAAAACGTGACATTTAGACGTTTTCTTCGGGGTGGATCCAGGCAAATGAATTCAAGGTGAAAATAATATATATATATATATATATATATATATATATATATATATATATATATATATATCGCATTTTAAATAATAGAACATTTCTCAGTGATCGTAAATAAAACAAAATTCCATTTTCTCGGTTTAATGAAAATCAATAGGTCGTTATGGCAGAGGAGAATAAACATCCGGATATCTCTCCAATGGAGCGTGTTAACGCAAATGTGTAAGTTTCATGTTTCAAAACTTTCGTGTCTGTGGTTCCTGAGCCGGAGCCGGTGTCTGTTCCAGAGCCGGTGTCTGTTCCTGAGCCGGAGCTGCCGGTATCTGTTCCTGTTGCTGTTCCTGAGCCGGTTTCTGTTCCTGAGCCGGTGTCTGTTTCTTAGCCGATGTCTGTTTACTCAGGAAGGACATATTACTCAGGAAGGAAGTGACGATGGCGCCTGTGTTCGGCTTTGCCACGTCTCTCTCTGTATTTTATGTCTCCTGGTCTCAGATATTTATTTTAATATGCCTTTTAATGCCACTATTGCTGTCCACACATGTATCAGCCGCCCTGGTTTATGATCGGCAATTGCTGCTGCTTATTAGAGCTGAAATGTCCGGCTATATGGGTATTGGTAATCCACCTCCAATACCACCCTGTATTCGCCTGGGCTTGCCGGGTCACGATCTCTCACTGTACCGCGACTGGAGAAGAAAGCCTGCGCACCTGCCCAAGAAGTGTGGAAAACGGAGGAGACGAGGGATCAGAGCGGGCTTCCAGGCCAAGAATCGCAGACTATGGAAATACTCCCTTGCTGGCAACCGGACGGACTGTCTGTTTGTGGATCGTAATCCTCAATTTTTCTACCAACCAGGCATTGACTGGCCCCGGATCCCCGACAGAGCATCTTACCTGCGTGCAGTGTTTCCGGATGCGCCCGGTGGAGTGCTGCATAGGGATCCACCTCCTTCCCATCTTGGCCGCGTTCCTCGCGGCCAGCCAACACTTAGGATTATTGAATGTACATCTTCTTCCTCAACCTCTGGAGACTCAGTTATTTCTTCTGTGAATGTGTGCTTGTTAAATGCCCGTTCTGTGGCGAACAAGGCGCACATTCTGAATGATCTGTTCGTGAGGCAAAACTTGGACTTTCTATTACTGACAGAAACTTGGCAACGTAACTCGGAATTTATCCACTTAAATGAGCTGTGTCCCGTTGGCTGCTCGTTTATTGGATCCCCGCGTCTGTCTGGCCGCGGTGGAGGACTTGCCATAGTATGGAGAAATAACTATTCCTGTCAACCGGTGAGCGTGGAAACTTTTTCTTCTTTTGAACTGCAAATTACTAGAATCGGCCGGATAAAGCCGTTCTTTTGCATCCTCATCTATCGCCCTCCTGGTCCTGCTGGACAGTTTTTAACAGAGTTTACGGACTTTATGTCATCTGTTATTCATTTTGAAAAACTATTAATGGTTGGGGATTTTAACCTGCACACTGATGTCTCTGATAATCATGCCGCAAAAGTTTTTCTCAGCATTACGGATTCACATAATCTAAAGCAACATGTTCATGGACCCACACATACTGGTGGTCATACATTAGACCTTGTTTTCACATTAGGTTTGGATGTTAATGCAATATGCTGTGAGGATATGTCGATTAGTGACCATAAGTGCATCTTTTTTAATCTTTCTTCCACTGCTGACCCCCCTTGTCAGAAACGTCTGGCAAAATCGCGCATTATTACTCAAACAACTGCTGAGCAATTTATCTCTCTGTTTGATTGTGATTTTAATTTGATGGGTTGTAGCAATGATGTTGAGTTCTTAATGCAAGCTTTTAATAATGCCTGCTCTTCTGTATTGGACGAAGTGGCTCCTTTAAAGACAAAAACTAAGCATATATGTAACACCGCGCCTTGGATGACGGACGATGTGCGTTGTCTAAGGAGGAGGTGCCGTACGACTGAACGTCTATGGAAATCCACCGGGCTTGAAGTGCACCGTCTGTATCTTAAGGAACTTATGCATGATTTTAACAATCTAGTTGCGAAATCTAGGACTGCTTATTTCGCTCATTTAATATCATCCTCTAAGCGAAACCCTAAGGTATTATTTGATACCATACATAACATTGTATCTCCTCCAACCACTGTGACAACAACATGCTCTCAAAATGATTGTGATAAGCTGCTGTCTTTTTTTATTGATAAGGTGCAGTCTATTAGATCAAATATTCTGCGCGGACCACACTATTCTATGGACTGTATTCATTCACCTAGGCCTATTATCATTGAGTCTTTTAAACCAATCAGCCTCCTTGATTTGCTAAATTTGATTAATAAAATAAATATATCCTCTTGTCCACATGATATAATACCATCCTCATTATTCGCAAAAGCACTCCCTGTCATTGGCCCTAGTATAGTAGCTATTGTCAATACCTCACTGGCTACAGGCTGTGTCCCATCTTATCTCAAACATGCCACCATTCAACCCAAATTAAAAAAGCCTAATTTGGACCCTACAGTTCTGAAGAATTATCGGCCAATATCTAAGTTGCCATTGCTGTCCAAAATTCTTGAAAAAGTTGTTGCTAATCAACTTACAGATGTTTTAGAGAATTTGGAGTTGTATGATAAATTTCAATCAGGTTTTAGGAAGAGACACTCTACTGAGACCGCCTTGGTGAGAGTCTGTAATGACCTTCATATGGCCTCGGACACAGGTCTATGTTCAGTATTGGTACTTCTAGACCTTAGTTCTGCTTTTGATACTGTGGACCACCACATCATGATTAGGAGACTACGTGACTGTGTGGGCATAACAGGAGTGGCCTTGGATTGGTTTACCTCATATCTTTCCGATAGGAGTTTTAACGTCTATATTGATGATTCCCACTCTACATCATCACCCCTGCTTTGTGGTGTTCCACAGGGTTCAGTGTTGGGCCCAATATTGTTTATTTTATACTTGTTGCCTCTTGGTCAGATCATCAGTGATTTTAACATTTCATATCACTTCTACGCAGATGACATTCAGCTTCATTTTACCTTCCGGCAAAATGAGTCATCCAAACTTACAATGCTCCTAAACTGTATAGACGCCATAAACAGCTGGATGGCTGAAAGTTACCTGCAACTTAATCCAGATAAAACAGAGGTATTAATTGTAGCACCAGACAGTGCTATCCCTCTGATTATGCAGAACATTGGACCGTTGGCATCTGCTGTCCGGACTAGTCTAAGGAACCTTGGGGTGACATTTGATAAATCTTTATCCTTTGAAAGCCATATCAAATCCCTTACTAAATCCTGTTTTTTCCACCTCCGTAATTTAAGTAAATTGAAGTCTGTGGTATCCCAATCAGAAATGGAGATGCTCATCCATGCCTTCATTTCCTCCCGTATAGATTACTGTAACTCACTTTTCTTTTCGCTTAATAAATCTGCCCTTCATCGACTGCAATCCATTCAAAATTCAGCTGCTAGATTACTTACTCGTTCAAATAGACGCACCCATATCACCCCAATACTCCGCTCCCTTCACTGGCTTCCGGTTACCTACAGGATCCAATTCAAAATATTAACTATAACCTTTAGGGCTTTACATGGTCAGGCCCCTGCTTATCTTGCTGAGCTAATTCATTTTCACACTCCTCTCCGGTCTCTCAGGTCTAATAATCAAAAGTTGCTATCTACGCCACGCACTCGTCTAAAGACATGTGGGGACAGGGCCTTCGCCGCTATGGCACCCAGATTATGGAATGCCTTGCCTACCAGTATTAGGTTGGCTGAGAATGTGGACAGTTTTAGGGGACAAGTGAAGACTCACTTGTTCAGGTTAGCTTTTGGGTAATCTCTGTATTTTACATGTTGATGTTTTTATCTGTTTTATTTTATTTTCTATCAAATAATTTTTTGTATATTGTAAAGCGCCTTGTGACTAAGTCTGTGAAAGGCGCTGTATAAATAAATTTTACTTACTTACTTACTTACTTACTGTTAATGAGCCGGAGGGAGCTGGTGTCTGTTCCTGAGCCGGTGTCTGTTCGTGAGCCGGAGGGAGCCGGTGTCTTTTCCTGAGCCAGAGCCAGTGTCTGTTCCTGAGCTGGTGTCTGTTCATGAGCCGGAGGGAGCCAGTGTCTTTTCCTGAGCTGGAGCCGCTGTCTGTTGCTGAGCTGGAGCCGGCATTTGTTCCTTAGCCGGAGTCTGTTCATGAGCCGGAGGGAGCCGGTGTCTGTTCCTGAGCTGGAGCCAGTGTCTGTTCCTGAGCCGGAGCTGGTATCCGTTCCTGTTGCTGTTCCTGAGCCGGTTTCTGTTCCTGAGCCGTTGTCTGTTTCTGAGCCGATGTCTGTTAATGAGCCAGAAGGAGCTGGTGTCTGTTCATGAGCCGGAGGGAGCCAGTGTCTGTTCCTGAGCCGGAGCCGGTGTCTGTTCCTGAGCCGGAGCCGGTGTCTGTTCCTGAGCCGGAGCCGGTGTCTGTTCCTGAGCCGGTGTCTGTTCCTGAGCCGGAGCCGGTGTCTGTTCCTGAGCCGGAGCCGGTGTCTGTTCCTGAGCAGGAGCCGGTGTCTGTTCCTGAGCAGGAGCCGATGTCTGTTCCTGAGCCGGTGTCTGTTCCTGAGCCAGAGCCGGTGTCTGTTCCTGAGCCGGAGCCGGTGTCTGTTCCTGAGCCGGAGCCGGTGTCTGTTCCTGAGCCGGAACCAGTGTCCGTTCCTGTTGCTGTTCCTGAGCCGGCGTCTGTTCCTGAGCCTTCGCCCTGGCCACCCGAAGGGTCTTCACCGCCGTGGCCGTCCAAAGAGTCTACACCTCCGTGGCCGCCCAATGGGCTATCTACTCTGCCCTGGCCACCCGATTGAACTGTCGTTTCAGTCCTAGGCCGCTCTATGGACTGTCTGCTTCGTTATTTCCCGTTTTTGTTCCCATGCATGGACCTGGCCCACCATCCCTCCCCCTGATCCTCCGCCTTTCCACCTCCCTCCTGAACTTTTGTGTTGGGTTTTAGTCTTGTCTTGGAGTGTCTAGTAGCCAATCCGTAGAGGGGGGCTTATGTTACAGTGTCTGGTGTCCACTAGACTAGGGTCCTCCTTCCCCACGGTGTCAATCATTTTTTTAACTACAATCCCTACAATCCTTGTCTGAGCTCATCGCTGTTCATTGCACTCAGCTGTTCCCCATCATGATTGTCATGTTCTGTATATATACCCTGCCTGTTTAGTGTTATGGAGTTGTTGTTATTCGTCACATCTGTGTCCTGTGTTCTTGCCGCATTTGTTCTGTTTCGCGTATATGGACTGCTTATATGGATTTTGACCCTTGCCTGGACTGTTTACTGATTACCCTACAAAAAAATACTGCGATTGGATCCTTGTTTCCTGTGTGTGGTACCGTGACATTCCCACAGTCTCCAATAGTGTCTAGTATTTCAATACTAGAAAATTAATTACGGAATGACCACTAGATGGCATCAAAAACAAAGAAGACATGATCAGTTCTCAAGATGAATGAACAGAACAATCACAATAAAAGAAAATATGAAATAAAAATACAGCACTGTTGTCACACTTTATAAATAATTTACACAATATGTGCAATATACAGAATTCTGTAATAATGTAAACTTCACAATGCTAATACAGAACGTCACTGTCAGATACTAACGTCTTTGAGCCTCAGCAGTGATTAGATTAGTGACAATCCATTTGTTATTGATGTAAATACTCCTTTAATTGATTAACGACCCTTTCAGATTGAATAATTGGATTAAAGCAGTCTTAATGCAATTATCATTAAACTATCAGGTAAAGGCATAGGGTAAAAGAAGGAAAAACAAATGGGGGATTATGAAAAAGATGGATATTTAACAGAATAAAATATATTATTATATAATTTCACTATAAAATTAAGTTATATAATGCATTTAAATTTAATGCTAACTTATAACATTAATATATTTTATAATATAAAATAAATAATTGTTTAAGAAGACCATTTAAAAATAATTTCTTAATGCGATAAATTGAAATTAAATGAAACGCAGACGGTGTACCGGGTGTCACCCGTTAGCCAATCAACATCCTCGTGACCTCCCACAAACCCTCCCGTCCCGTGGAGTGCGTGTCGCCTGGATCATCACAACCTTCCCACCTTCATGCCCAACATCATCAGCGCGCACTCAAACTCATTGACTCTGAGAGTGCCGCATGTGTACAAGCTGTTCTTTAAGATGACGTGGGGCAAAAAAGCACTGTTCTTTTTACAATTTTTCTGGACAGTCCACCATGTCACAGCTATCCACAGACATGACATCTATCCATATGGGATGTTTTACGGCGATGTAACTCTGCAAGAGGGGGACGATGAGACTTCTGAAGTTATCACGCTAACCAAACCCATGTACTTCTATGAGGCGTCCTTCGCTAACTTATATGTGAGTAGGCTACATCAAGCGTCTGATAATGCTTTTGTTGTTATTATTGTCTTGCCTAAAAATATAGGGTATCTCTTCTGGATTAAGTTGAATGTATAAAGACTTTAAGCAAAGTCTAAGATTTCAAAAAAATCTACAAATAATTATAATAAATAAAGAATTATACTGTATTAAAAAATGTGTTGTTATTTTGAGATGAGTATGTCCCTGTAGACTGCAATTTCATCATTATGTTATATGACATTTTTATTTCTGGCTGTATTTATCACAATAATGTTTGTAATTTCTTCTGTGTTTAATAAAATAAAATGTTTTTAAAAGCTTTGGTAACACCTTTATTTTAAGGTGACATAATTACACGTTACTACATGTACTTACTATAGTAATAACAGCAAATTATGCATAATTACAAGTAACCAAACCTAAACCAAACCGTAACTCTATAATAAGTACATGTTGTTAATTTACTTGAGTTATTAATTACAATGTAACTTCGTCACCTTAAATAAAGGGTTACACTTTCTTTTAAGGTGTCATTGTTACAGTGTAATTATATATTGACGTCCTGGGTAATTTTAAATAACTACATGTACTGACTATAGAGTTACAGTTAGGGTTTGATTTAGGGTTAGTTAATTGTAATTATGCATAATTTGCTGTTATCACTATGTTAAGTACATGTAACATATTCAATAAGAACACACTGTAAAATAAAGTGTTACCAAATAAACTGCAATGAAAGTATTTTATTTATTTCAAAGTTTAACATTTTAGTCATTTTAAATTTAAATCCAAAGTGGTCAAAAATGACCATATCACTGTATAATTTTACTTAAAAATAATAATAATAATAATAATAATAATAAAAATAAATAACAACATGACCCCAGAATAAGATCACCATGGACAGTTTTGTGTCTTTAAATGTCTCGTTCCAGGTGGCCACCAATGGAATCATCTCAACTCAGGATCTTCCCATGGAGAAGCAGTACGTGGATGACGGCTTCCCCACCGACTTCCCTGTCATGGCCCCCTTCCTAGCTGACATTGACACCAGCAAAGGAAAAGGATCCATCTTCTACCGGCAGACGGAGTCTCCTACCGTGCTGAAGCGGGCGGAAGCGGATGTCAGGAGAGGCTTTCCAGATGCCACGTTCACCCCTACCCATGCCTTCATCGCCACCTGGGAGAATGTGTCAGCTTATGAGGAGCTCACCCGCAGCTCCGGACCATCCAATCGGGTAAGAGAAATGCTTAAAGTGGTGCTTAACCTGAGCTTCTTTTAGGCAGAGGTTATCAAAGCTGGTCATCTGTCCTAATCTCAGGCCTAGAGGTGGGGCTGCACACACAATAGCGTCTCCCAGAACCCACTAATCTATCCCAGAGCCCTTCAGCCTTTCATTTTACCTGCAGTTCACTGGAACCATTGGTGGAAATTGAATTGCTCCCAATTGTCCCCGTCGTCTTCAGTGATTAGGTCTTATCAACACCTCGCATACCACAGACATGCTGAGTAATGACTTTTAGATTCTCACAGCCACAGTGTTTCTCAGGGGGTCATGACGGCCTTATTGAATCCTATTAAGTTTGCAGTGGTTCCCAGCTGGCTTTCCTTTTAGGGTCAAATTTCACTTTGGACATCAAGCACAGTACCAGAATAGTTTATTGTACACAAGCAGAAAAAAATGTAGTTATAATCACACATTAAAAAGTATAAATTGAATAATCCACTAACTAAATAAAATATTGTTACATAGTAAAATCTCATAATATTTATCAATATGATAAAATTGATTATTTTGTATTTAACAATTAATTGGTATTTTTTTTGCCAACTTAACACAAAATTTCCTAATGTCCATCATAGCAGCTCTGTGGTCCATTTTAAGTAAATCATCAAGTGTACACTACCATTAAAGTAAAAAAGAAATAATAATAATACTTGTATTCAGCAAGGACACATTTAATTCATCAAAAGGGACAGCAAAAATATTTCTAAAGTTACAAAAGTTCTATTGAACTTTCTATTCATCAAAGAATCTTGACAAAATCACGGGTTTTACTTTTTTCAGCAGCAAATCATCAATTTCTGAAGGATCATGTGACACTGAAGACTATTGATGACTGAAAATGGATTATTGATGACTGATTGTAATAACATTTCACAATATTACTGTTTTACTGTAATTTTGACCAAATAAATGAAGCTGTGGTGAGCAAAAGATATTTATTTTTTAAAAACATAAAAAAAAAAATCTTACCATCCCCAAACTTTTAAACAGTAATGTATCTGCTAAACCACATTTACCGGCACAAAATCCAGTTTTATATTGTTTATTATTGGTCATATGCATTTCTCACATTCAGACCATATTTCCATTTAGCAATGTAACAGTTCTGATGTGTGAGTGAAGTGAATTCAGAGCTGAAATTGAACTGAATTCAGAGTGTTTTCAGTGTTTTATTCTAATGGGCAGTAATGAGCGGGTCCTTCTTCAATCCTCTTGTGCATGTTTGGCTCTCTTGTCCAGACTGCTGAGCAGAAACAGCTGCTCTGCGCATAAACTATTAGCATTTGTTATTCATTGGTTCCGGAAGCAGCATTTCTTCTCTTGTTGAGGTTGCACAAGGCCATGTTCATATTCATATTTGTATCCTCAGAGTAAATATCCCCAGGAGTCACCAGGCAAATAATAAATGAATTAAGCATATTTAGAAAAAAATATATATATATATATATATGCTTAATTCGTTTATAATATTTTTATTTATAATTTATAATTTATATAACTTATAGTTATAATATCTATAATTTATAGTTTATAATATATTTTTATAATTTTTAACATAAAAAGTAGTGTATCCAATCAAACTCTGGTATTTTGGCCCAGATTCATCTGTCACTTGGTAGAAGCTATAGACAGCTCCCACTGCAGGGATAGTGATGGAAAGTCAAACTGCAGTCATTTTTCCTTGCATTTTGCATGCTTTTAGAACTGTTTACTAACTGTTTACAATGTCTGCTTACTAAATTTTACTTGATTGCAATTGAATAGCTGTAGGGCATAGGGCTTGTTTGAAGAAAGCACATCCTTGAGTTGATTTACTACGCTTCCGCTCGGTCTCCCTGCAGTTTGCTGAAGCTCAGGGGGACCAAATGGTGGACATCTCAAGATGATATCTTGTTTTCCTTTAGGATTTAAACCACTATATCTAGTCTTGTCCCCCCTCCAGATGTCTGTCAGTACAGAAGGACGGGCTAATCAGCAAATGTTGGACTTAAAACACAAAACAAATAATGACAAGAAAAACAAATACAATACACAATATAATAAATAACAGTATTAAAATCATTATTTTGTTTGTATTTATTATGAAATAAGTTTTAGAAAATCTAATTTAAATAGTTAAATATATATTTGCTATAATATTAAACATTTAACATTTAATTATGTTGAACTATGACCATTATACCATTATGAGAACTGAACTGAACTGTTTTCTCCAGAGCAGGTATATATATATATATAACTGAACTAAATTAATAACATTTTTAAAACAAAAAAGAACCAACACTGAACTAGACTATAATGCTATTTTCTTCTTTTACAAAACATTATTTTTCTGTTATCACTGTATATCTGCTTTAAAACAATCTGTATTGTAAAAAGCACTATATAAATAAAGCTGACTTTACTATATATAGAGTCACTATACATATATATAAGACATAATGAGGAAAAATACTGTAATTGTATTCAGGGCCGGCACTAGCCATTTGGTTGCCCTAAGCACAAATGCTTGGTGGTGCCCCCATACCCCCCACCCCACCCCCCAACCACCCATACCCATGTATTTTAGCATTGACCCTGTATTCAGAAATACAAGACAAAATATTCATGGATTCTACTGAATCATTAACCATCATACAAAAATATTGCACACATTAGTCTTTTATATAATATAGGCCTATGTGTCACTGGAACATTTAAAACTCAAAACTCTATTCTACCTTTAAAAGAGGTCTGATGAGGCACAATATAATAATTCTGTACATAATTTGTAGGGCTGGGAAAAGATTAATCGTGATTAATCGCATCCAAAATGTTTGTGTCTACATTAATGATATAGCCTATGTGTGTGTACTGTGTATACTTATTTTGTATATATATATATATATATATATAAATGCACATTTGCATGTATGTATTTAAGAAATATTTGTTATTTATATATAAAATATTTTAATTTATATATAATATAAATTATCTATAAATATATACAGTATATACATGCAAATATTTCTTAAATATATATGTGCATATGTGTGTATATTACAAAATAATTATACACAGTACACTCACAGATCATGTAGAAACTTTTATTTTGGGTGTGATTAAGCTTTTCCCAGCCCTAATAATCTAATCTAATAATAATTCTAATTGCAGTTTCACCAACAGATGTCGCCCTTGGGCCTTTGACCGCATTATCCGCATAGAACAACAACGAAAAAAAATATCTAAGCGGTCTTCCTTTTCTTCTCAAACAAACTAACTGCATCTTAAACAGCCCAAGTTGAAAAATTCCCCCGGACCCCCGTTAAAATAAAAGATTCTACATGCTGAGCAAAGCCCTGGATCATTTGCACAACTACTAGCGACGCCCCCTGGACATGCATACACGAAGCAAGGGCGCCTACAAAACTAACACTTTTATTTAAAACATTGTCTTAACTGCAAGCGAGTATTATCCCGCTGTCTCTTCTTTTCCCCCTTTCCCCCCGACTCTTGGTGCCTTTTCGAGGCCATGTCTGATGTCGATCAGGTGTCTGCCAAATTTGACACTGATTGAGGAACAGACCACTGCAAGGTGGGGAAGGGGGGGCACCAGAGGGAGACTGGCACAGGAGATTCACCTTTTTCTCCAATTTGGTCTAGCCTAGGCATATTGCTTTTGTATTGCTTTTGTATATTAACATGCTTTAGACATATTTTATTTGTTATTTATACTAGTAGCCTATTGTGATGATTTTTCACGACCCAGATTTTTTGGTGCCCCCCCAAGCACTTGGTGCCCTACGCGCAGTGCGTGATGTGCGTGTGCGGAGCGCCGGCCCTGATTGTATTGATGTTATGATGGTGATGATGATTACTGTAATATTATTGATAATATTGATGTAGTGCATCTCAAGCTAATAAACCCCTACATTGTGGGGGTCTGATATCTTTTTGGCACCATAACATCTTTAAACGATCTTGTTTATGGGTGTGTTTCTGCTCTGATCAGAGGCAGTGTGGTCCTGCAATTAGGAGTTTGAAGCCGAAGGCTGCAGGGTTGGGTGAGGGGTTCGAGGAGGGATGCATGCTGGGGAATGAGGCAGCCCGAGGCTCTCTGAAAGCCAGATGCAGCATTGTCTCTCTGGAATTGGGGGTTGTTTTGTGGAGGTGATAGCTCTACTCGGGGACAGCTTGGATTACTAAACAGAGGAGAGGAATTTCACACACAACCTCTGTGTGTGTGTCTGTGTGTGTGTACGTGAGAGGCTGGAAAGGGGGAAGGGCATCTTACAGTAATATCTGGGTTGAATATCATTTGGATGTTTTGCTTAAAAAATAGACAGTTTATTTTCAAAATACACATTCCTTACGTTATTGGGAACAGCTCAACAAGTTATTCAGAAGAAGAAAAAATGCTCGCTTTCACAATCTTTGATGAAAATGTAACTAATGTAACTCTCTCCATTTATGCAGCATCTGCACCAAGCATCCTTATTTGTATATCAAGGCTCATTTAATTTGGAATTATTTTACATTATGAATGTAAAATGGATTGAAAATACCTTTGATGTTGATTTTACATGTAAGTGCTTTCACAATTGAGAGGCTAGTTGGGCAGTGAACTATTAAAAAATGTTAATTTAACTAAAGCTGGAATAAAACGAGAGAGAAATGGGAAATGTTGCCTTTTCAACTAAGATGAAGTACTAAAATGACTAAAATAAAAATTAAATAAAATCGAAATAATAGAGATATTTTAAGGAACAAATACTAATAAAAATGACTGAGGAACACAACAAAATTACTAAAACTTAAAAATTGAAAATGTATAAATGTATGAAAGCTAAAAAATATGAATAAATACTATATTTGTATCTAAATAATAATGATAAAATAACACTGGCTAATATTCTCTGGTCCTCTTCATCTTATCTGCCAAAGTTGACATGGCAGATATGATGTGATATGATCACAAGGTATGACTAGCTAAAACCAGGTATGAAAAACAACAAAACAACCAGGTTTATACCTGGTATTAAGTTTTTTGGTTACACTTTATTTCGATAGTCGCTTTAGACGTTCTACTAATTATAAGTAACTTTTCAACCACATGTCAACTAACTCTCATTAGAGTATTAATATATTATAGTAGACTGTTAGTAGTCTGTTAGGTTATGGTTAGGTGTTAGGCTTTGGGTTAGGAGAATAAGTTTACTTGTAGTCGCCAAGTTACTCATAGTCAGTTGAATGTCTGTTGGGGGTCCAACAAAATAAAGTGTTAGCAGATATTAAGCTGACAATCTACTAATACTCTAATGACATTTAGTTCACATGTAGTTGAAAAGTTACTTATAGTTAGTAGAATGTCTAAAGTGGACTATCAAAATAAAGTGTTACCAGTTTTTTTTTGTTTTTTTTTTATCGATCACAAGTGGACGACGGTATAATCTGGGTTTAAAACGTCTCAAGTTTAGGTAGTCAATTTTGACCACTTCCAGAGGTAGTAACACACATGTGTTTTTAACATTTTTTTAACTTTAATTACTCACCCCCATGCTGTACCAGATATTTTTGATTAAATTTGAGAGGTGGATCACTGCTATATATAGGCTCCTAAGGGATCGGAACTTGACGGCCCAGAAAGTCATTGAAGAAAGAAAATGTTTAAATATTCCATGTGACTACCGTGGCTCAACTATAAGTTTATCAAGCGACGAGAATACTTTTTCTGCGGAAATAAAACAAAAATAACGACTTTCTTCGACTTTTTCTTTTCTTTCTTCTGGGCCTGAGGCGAGAGTTCAAGAGATTTCCTTCTAGAGTTAGTTCCTCACAGAAATCAGGACAGAAGTGGTTGAAAGTGGACAAAATTCCAGGTGTAAAATGGAATTTGTCTCCCTCATCTACTTGTGATCTGATAGACCAAAACACATCTTAATACTGGGGCCAAAAAGAGTGGGGGGCATATTTGATGGGTCACCTTGGCTTGTAAAATCAGTGAAGCTTTTAGAAACACCATATATGGGTTATGGCTGTATTCTAATGGTTGAGATTTCCAGAATCAATTGATGTACGCAGAAAGCAAATCTCTTTGAGGTCACTTTGTCCTAAAGTAAGGAAAAAGAAGTTCTTTAGTTAAACATGTTAGATAGATTTACAGTAATGGAATATTTACAGGTGATATGTTTTGTAAGTCTTTTTATTACCTTCTAAAGTGCTGCACAGAATTCTGGAGCCCAGAGTAATGGCCATCTCTTCTTTCTTTTAGATAAACACGTTCCAAGTGGTGCTTGCGTACAATGAGAAGGATACTTATGCGCTCTTTCTATACCCTGAGGATGGCCTGCAGTTTTTTGGGACACGGCCCAAAGAATCTTACAATGTCGAAATTGAGCTTCCTGCTCGTGTGGGCTTTACCAGAGGAGAGCTGCCCTACTTCTTCTTTTCTCGGACAGACGGGCCTTACTACAGCGTCACCAGCAACGAGCAGTCCGTCAAGAACCTTTACCAGTAAGACTTCCCCTGAAATACAATAACTAAAAAGAACTTTTGTAAAATGTAAAATATTATTAAATAACTGTTTTCTATTTTTATGTTTAAAATGTTATTTATTCCTGTGATGGGAAAGCTGAATTTTCAGCTGCTATTACTCAATATTAATTATTATTTTCAGTGTTGAATCCAGTTGTGCTGCTTAATATTTTAGTCATTTTTGATCAAATAAATGCATCTTTTCTAAATAAAAGTATTCATTGATTGATTAATAATTTAATAATTTTATATTATAATTTTCCTCAGAAAGGGAAACATAGGAGAGCCTGGAGTTTGGCTTTTCCACGTCGGAAACGGATATTCCTTCCAGAATGTGGTTCCTGCACAGCATGAGGCTGTTTTAACCAAAGCTCCCCCAGTCCAGAACGCCGTGTTTCCTGATGAAGACTACACAGAGGAGGATGAGTACCCCATCGATCCAGAGTTAGAGGATCCCACCACAACAGAGTTCCTTGAGCCAGAGGAGGACTCCTCCCTACTGGAGCGTCTCAACCAGGAGGGACCTTTTGGTCAATCTCCACTTCAGCCGTCAGCGTCAAGTCCTGGCGAATTCCCTCATCCGGATCCCCGTAATCTTCCCCCGGAGGACGTGACCCAGCCCCAGCGGCCATTACCAAAACATGCAATTCTGCAGGTGTACCCCAATGGTGTGAAGGACGCCCCACCTCACCCCTCTGGTGGTCAAGTGTTCAGTGTTGAAGAGAAAGTGAACTTTGACTCTGGAGGTGAGAGTTTAATTATTGTGTTTAATGGAGTTTAACCGATACTGATTTATACAGATGGAACCTTTGCTAATTTGACCTTCACTAAGCCCTGCCCTAAATATGTTACGGACCAATCCTGCTTTAGCATTAATTGCCGTATGTCTTCTCAGACAAGCTTTTGCTCTTTTCCAATGTACAGTGCTTAGCATAAGTAAAAACACCCATGCTAAAGTTGACTAAAAAGAGGAATAAAAAATCATCTCCCCATGCCAATCTCAAGGGTATGGTGAATATACCCTTGAGATCTCTTTTATATTAAGTGACATTGAATCTATTTTTATCACTTATGAGCATTTTAATGAATATTATGCTATATTAATGGAAATTTTCGTTAATTTCTATTAGATGGTCTGTAAAGATTGATTAAGTTAGCAACAGTAACCACTGGCATTTAGTGAAAGTTTGGCCAAATTGTATAATTTGTTTTATGCAAATTAAAATTTAATGTTAACACAAGAGCACAAAAGAACAACATAAACATTTACACCAGAAACTTACACAATTTTACACAAAATGAATTTCCTTTTCACTCCAATCTTAATGTTTGTATATCAGTAAATAGGTCAGTAGTTTTTAAATCCACTTTTACTTTGATAAAGTATTGTTATTATTGTGATTATTTGATTGATATTCAAGTATCAAGTGACCATATCGATATCGGCCGATATTTGTTAATTTTTAATGTTATCTTTATTGTCCTGATAAGAAATTTTAATTTTATTTAATTTTATTGCTCTATTTAATTTTATTCCATTATTTATTTATTTTTTAATTTTATTCCTCTATTTAATTTTATTCTATTATTTAATTTTTTTTCAATTTTATTCCTCTTTTGAATTTCCTTTTCACTCCAATCTTAATGTTTGTATATCAGTAAATAGGTCAGTAGTTTTTTTAAATCCACTTTTACTTTGATGAAGTATTGTGATTATTTGATTGATATTTAAGTATCAAGTGACCATATCGGTATCGGCCGATATATGTTCATTTTTAATGTTATCTTTATTGGCCCAATAAGAAAATTTGACCGCTGAGACATTTCAGATGTGCACTGTTCACCGTTATGGTTTAGAATTGCTTAAAATATGATTGTAATCACTTTTGAAAAGGAAAATACAGTTGAGTGCAACATGCAAGTCTATCATATAGGCTACATACAAGTATAGTAAGAACATCATTATAATTGTGTGCTTGGGATATGATGACACTTTGGTTTTTGTAATTAGGCTCTCAAAAATTCTATAAACATTTGGATTTAGATCTATCGGCCAAAATATCGGTTATCGGCTTTCAAATATAAAGAGTTATCGGTTATCAGTATCGGCAAAAACTTTCATATCGGTGCATCCCTAATTTACGAAACAATACAGAAAGAATTAAAAATTGTGTAGGAATTGAACTTAAAAAAATTGATAAGTTTGACTTTACTAGCCTATTTACAAGCAGTCTTTCCGTGTCTCTCCTGCAGTGATCCATTACTCGACTGATAGTAAAGAGACGTGCCAGCGCCTTCAGCAGCAGCAGTGCAGTCAGAACGCATACTGCACCGACTACTCCACTGGCTTCTGCTGCCACTGCAACCCAGGATTCTACGGCAACGGCCGCCACTGCCTGCCAAACGGTAAGACTGGAGCGGGAATGTTGTAAAAAGAGCCGTTGTAAAAGCCACACATAACATGACCTTGTTCTGAAAGTATGAACAACATTTGCAGTACACCTCTGGGGACATATTACCAATGTTTCTCTTTCCAACACAGCATTTTTAAGGGTGAAAACATCTATTCTTGTAATGCAAAGGAATTTGTAGATACAGCTTCGATTTGGCACACACGTTGGTATGCAAATTCCATGCAGTTGTTTTCTGTCAAATCTAGCCACATCTCCTAGCATAAACTTTTACTAACAGCTTCACTCGTGTGCTAATTGTCTGTAATTGACGAACACTTGTGTTAAGTGGCTGCGGTAATACCCACAACTTAGTCTCTGCCGTAATAGTTGTGGCTGACATGCCAAATTTGTGGGAGGTTTTATGTCGGAAACACTTGATCTTTTGGAAAATCTCTTGGACAGGAATTCCCTAGTGAATCATTCTGCGGCTCTCATGGGGTAACAGGATCTTTTCAAGATAATGACATCACATTGGCCTTGTGTGACTGTAATCTACCTGTGAGCATCCACTACAAGCCTATGTGTGCAAGAAAACTTGAGCCCCGTTTCAAAGCGGCACGTCTGGCTTGTACTGAATGACAGGCATTTGTTTCTGAGAGAAAATATTCAGTGGAAAAGCTTCCTCAGCTGTTGGATACGCGTGTGAACAGTTGGAGCTTTGTGTGGCCTGTGAGGGAGGTGGTGGAGACGGAAAACCTTCCAAAACCACTCTGAAACAGCTGAGTAACTGGACAAATTAGAGCTTTTGAGGGCAATAATCCAAAAACCAAGCATGGAATAAACACTTTTGGCTTTTTGTTGAGGGAACCAGGGTGGTGATAATGGTGCACTCAAGTCATGTTGTGTGTGTTTACGAGTTGAACCAGCACAAGGTCGCAATTACAAGTGGGAAACTCAGAATTTTCAGAGTTTCCGAGTCCGACTTTCTGAGTCGGGGGCATGTCAGTGAGAAAATAGTGGCTGTATTGTTGGTAAATCTGTTGAAATAAATAATTTGATTGTAAATTAAAAAAAAAAAAATGGTTTAAGTAGTTGCATGTACAAAAATCGACAGTATTGTACAATTACAAGAAAATATACAATGATTCTTTTCAATGCCCCTTCATAAATTTAACAAAAACATAAAAAAGCCAAGTGACTTGAACGCATAGGATGTCCTAATTACGACTCAACACGTAATTTTCAACAAGTACAGGCAATCTTTTAAGGAGGACTTGGACGTTCCATTACTTTGAGATTGGTTTAAAAAACTTCATCTCTGCAGCACACTTAATAAAAACATAAAAAGTGACATACTTAATCCTTATTTTAACCTCCCAGATTTAGTTCTTGACTCCGGGAATTAATTAGCAATCCACGAAAATTTATATTCATGAATTGGTCTTCACCTTGTCCTCAGGTGCACCTCATCGTGTGAATGGGAAGGTCAGAGGGACCGTGCTGGTGGGTGGTACAGCAGTGCAGCTGGACAGCATCGACCTGCACGCCTACATCGTGGTTGGTGATGGGCGAGCGTACACTGCCATCAGTGAGGTCCCGGAGCCGGTGGGCTGGGCCCTTATGCCCGTGGCCCCCATTGGAGGTCTGTTTGGTTGGCTTTTCGCCCTAGAGCTGCCAAACAGCCTTAATGGCTTCAGTATCACCGGTGAGGCCGTCATGATCTCATTTTCTACCTCTTTTATGGTGTTGCATGTTTGTTAAAACATATGGCCTCCTGCTGTGAGATTTTAGGCTTAGCGGTTTTGTTCTCACTAATATAGTCCCACTAGGGCTTTGCTAGTCTGATATCCAAGGCATGTTCAACAAACATTTCCCCTAATTTAAGTCAGGTGCTCAATTGTATGATAACATGTTTTTACTTTGCATGAAAAAGCCTGTTTTTTTTCCAAACACCATTCATCAAACACCATTATAAGGGTCACAACCCCCATCTGGATCTTATTTCTTGACTTAATATTTGTTTGCAGTAAAATGAGTGAGCCACAACACTGCTTTTTAACGACCTTTAAAATAGTTTTGTTGAAAAGCAACATTTCTGTTTCACAGGTGCCGAATTCACTCGCCGTGCCGATGTGACCTTCTATCCCGGTAACCAGCGTCTCAGCATCGTCCAGACAGCTACGGGTTTGGATACCCAGAACTACCTCATTGTGGACACTCATTTACAAGGCAGTGTTCCCTTCATCCCTCCTGGTGCCACAGTGCAAATGGAGCCATTCAAGGACACTTATCAGTATTATCCTTCATGTAAGTTCTGAGGGGAGGAATTAGGGAATAATTATATCTGTCCATCTTTGTTTGATTCGACTGCTGAGCATTTTTCCTGATTTCAAAAATATTGTTTTATATTTATTACCAGGATTGTCAATGGAATAAACTTAAATAGATCAAATTACACAATATGAATGAATGACATACAGTACTGTACTACCGTTCAAAAGTTTAGGGTCAGTATTCACCAAGGACTTATTCAGTTGATCAAAAGTGACAGTCAAGACATTTATAATATATAATCTTAGTTTTGCTTAATTCTGTTTTCTATGTAGCACAACTGTTTTCAGCATTGACGATAATAATACATGTTTCAGCAAATCAGCATATTAGAATGATTTCTGAAGGATCATGTGACCCTGAAGACTGAAGTAAAATTAGAGCTTTGCCACCATCACAGAAATAAATTACATTTTTGAAATATATTACAATAAAACATTATTTTAAGATTTAATAATCTTTCACAATATTAGTTTTACTGTATTTTCGATCAAATAAATTGATTTTTGTGAGCATAAGAGACTTGAAAAAATGTACTGACCCAAACCTTTTGAATGATATAAGATTTTGAATTCACCATACCTTTTGAAAATGACTTATTTAAAAAATGTAATTCAGTATAATACAAAAGGGGGGAAATGTAAGCCAAAAAATTAATCTTGTGACGTCTCCTGTCTCCTCTATTTCCTTTCAAAGGAAGCTCTGTCTGATCTTGCACCCTAAATAAAAGCAGTTCTCATGTTGCCCAACAATGAGGATACTTAACAATTAAATCCTGTGGGATTTTGGGTCTAGAATTGTAGAGCCAAAGTTTGTTATGAATTGCTTTCCTCTAATCAGGTCAAGTCACCTTCATTTATATAGCGCTTTTAACAATATACTGTAGACTGTTTGAAAGCAGGCTTTAAAGCAGCTCTAGAATAAAGTTATTGTCCAGCTAAAGTTAACTTTTGATTGAACTCTCTAAAATCTTGTTTTTCTATCCTTCTCAGTGATTAGGTCATCATCAGCGCGGGAGTTTACAGTCGTGTCTGCTGAAAACGGAGCAGAGACCCTCACTTTCCAGGTCAAACAGAACATCACATACAGGGACTGCAGTCACGGGGACCGCAGCCGACTGGAGACCCAAGAGCTGAGAATGGAGCGCATATTTGTTATGTACGTCAAAGAGGAGCGTATCCTTCGATATGCCATCACCAACAAGATCGGCCCTGTCGGAGGTAGGCTGCCAGCACTGTCACAGGGTATGAAGACCCTGTTAAAACACCAGCATAGTTTAAAGTAGAGAAGAAGCTGAAGTAGCGACAGATCAGGGGCGATTCCAGGATTTTATAAATGGAGGGGGCACAGGGGGGACCAAGAACCAGGGCCATGGGAAATCAGAAAATTCAACTGGAAATAAATACTTTAGAAAAATAGAAAATATTAAATATGATTTAAACAATCTTTGCAATGCCCACAGTGCTCTAATATAGATGGTATTAAATGTGGCACTAAACAAGAGCCTGAAAATCCTTTTGTATTTTACATTGTATTTAATGTTCTCACATTTGATTGTTTACCATGGCACAGCTTTTTTTATTTTATTTTTTTTTATATATATTATAGTGCCTTTTGTGCTTAAAACAACAGATAGTGTAATACAGTATGTATCTATTTTAAATTTATGTGAGGCCCCGTCCACACTACTGCCTTTTCGTTTAAAAACGGAGACCTTTTGCTACGTTTGCACCTCACGCCCAGACTAAAATGTAAAAAACGAAGGGCTAAAACGCAGAAATTTAGAAACGCTGCAGCTTCGTTTCGCGTTTTGAATCTCCGGAGGGCGTTTTACTGTAGACGGGACAAAACGGAGGACTTTAGAAACGATGATGCACAGGCTCACGCTCGGCTCTTTGATTGGGTGTCATCAGTCATGACGTGTCCTTCCCTGATTCGTCAGCCACCCATCACATGACCTGCTTCCTGTTTACACTAGCACGCGCATGCCCAGTGTTGGTGAATAGTCACGTGATCCGCGTTTTCAGTCGTTTTAATGTGGACGGAGATCAAGGCCCCCCAGAAAGTCCCTGCTGGCGAGGTAGTACTTTCAGAGTTCGGGAACTTTCGGGATGGGACTTGTGCACTGAACATGCGGATTGGTTCTTACCACTTGTTCTCCCTGCCCGATGGTGCGCTTCGTCCCATCCATCTTACGGTCAAACGTCTAAACGTCTACTTTTATATCTAGCATTACGAGCTTTCTGAATACACTTTGGGTGCTCGTCTCTGTTCTGCCGTTTTGTTAATTACCTCGTTAGTAAACTAATCGCACACAAAAGCAGCACAGCTTGAATCTCCTCCATACAAAACTCAGAACGCACTCAAAACAAACGCGCAGACTGGGAGGAGCAGTCGCACGCAGTTAAACCTCACTACATAGTTTTCCCGCCCCGAACCGGTACTTAAGTCCGCGATGTAAGCAAGTAAGATGACGCGATGACGCAAGTAGTCTGGGGCAAAAAAAGTTCCTGGGACAAATAGTTCCTGGTAATTGCGGTGGAAACGCGGCTTAATATGCAGATAAAACGCTGGTGTGGACGGAGATCGAATTCGTTTTAATTCTCCGTTTTTACACTAACAAGTTGGTGGATTGGTAGATTAGCTAATCTAATGTTACTGGCTTGATCAGTCACACATGAAAGTAATCAGACTAACATACGGTGCGACATTATACTGTAATTCAGTGTGTATATACCATAAGTGACACGTCGAGGTGTCTCTCTCTCCTACTGTTTGAAAAACACAGACCGTGATTCCACTTTGCGAATCGCAAATCAAGCAGTGATTGGCTGCGCTCTGATCCAATGGCATTGGGCATTGTCAGGTTGACAGTAAATCTAGCCCAATGATGTTGTGGGGGGCACCAGGGGGGGGCCAATCATATTCCAGTGTGGGCCAGTGGGCCCCCTTCTTGACACGCCCCTGTGACAGATGCGTTTTTCCAAGCGTAACAGATTATAGACATAATAAAGTTGTTGATTGGATTGTGAAATGTGGGCGTCATACTCAAAAGAGGAAGCAGATGAATGCAATCTAAGCAGTCTAAGTAATTGGAGAAGTCTTACATCCATCACCTAAAAGAGAAGTCTGTTATTTGCACCTGACGGTCAAGTTATTTTGATTAAACTCAGGGTTTAGAATGACAGTTTCAAATGTAAAAAGCCTATCAGTTGATTGTTTTGGTGTCTTCTTCTCATTTTCTGTAGAAAAACCTTCCTAATCTAAGAGAAACTGAGTCTCTTTGTATATTGCCTGCTTCTCATCCTTCGTTTAGATGGACCTTCATTTTTGGCATAGTTTCTTTATTAACATGCTGACTGATGTGGCAATGAGATGTCTGGCTCTCACACACTGGCTTGCTTTCAGCTGCCTTCCCATCATGCAAAATAGGAGGTCTAAGATAACCACTCCGAACCACCTGCTGCTTTCTACCACGGCCCGGCATTAGACTGCAAATTGGAGAGAAAGGTCTGTACTTAAAATGAGCTACGCCTGTGAAGTGAGCCTGTAGCAGTTTGGTGGGCTTTGCGTGTTCAGTTTATTACAAATCCCTTTATCCAATGAGTTCCCTCAAGGAATAAATCAAGCGTTTCTTTTTTAACCCCACTCGATTTGTGACCTTGTAAGGCTGTGTTGTTCCCAAGAAATGTTTTAGTGGGACAAAGGCACATCACATTATGCTTTGTATGGCCATGTAGTTCCTGGCTAATGCTGTAAACGCTGACTTTAGGATGATAAGTGAGGTTGGGATGTGCGTATCTCCAGCTGTGTTGTATCTAGTCTGTGGGTCGAATAAGATCCAGTTTCTTAGAGTTGCTCAATCGGCAAAACCTGATGTGACCTTCCTTTCGCTTGCTATGGATTTGTTATGGATTATGGAAGTTCATACGTGAAGATACAACATTGCATTATAATGAATGTTATCTTACCATTAGATGATAAACACATTAAATAAGCCTCGTTTTGGTCATTTTGACTGCTTTGAACCCTGTGTTCAAGTTGGATCGGCCAATATATCACCATATATCATATATAATTATCAGTCAAAATTGAATGTACATTGGCCAATACTGTATATTGTTCATTCTCATTTCCCCTTTTTGTACATTTATATTAGATTACCTTTGTCTAAATGCCTAAATTCTCTCTTATAGCATTTAAAATGCTTGATTTTGTGTTTTTTATTTTTTTTTTAGACAAAATAGGGCAGGATTTTAATGTCCATTAATCAGCCATTGTATATCGTCCAGAAATTTGCTATTTGTGCAGCCCTAGTTGGAATGCCATACAATTATTGTTTTTCCATAATTGATAATTCCTGTCACTGTAAACTGAAATTTCTGGATTTTATGTAATAAATAATACGATTCTTAGTTGTTTCTTAGCCAGATCATGCCCTGTGAGAGTATTTAGTGTTCGGGGAGCATAGTCTCCTCCAGATGTTGATATATAACCTAAATAGTGGGTGTGATAAGTTTCATACTTCTGTTATTGTTGTGTTAACTCATACGAAGTATCCCTAACGGGGGCCGGGTTGAGGAATAGTTGCAGAGTGATGTTGTGGGAACAGAAGGACACCCCGGAATCCCTCTACCCAAGAGAGCCATGCATGGACTCTGGCCGAGGCTGGAAAACACAGCTGCCACTGTATGTCCAGTTTGTTCGGCGCGACTGACGTGTAATAATTAGACCAGTGCTGAAGGCTAATAAGATCTGATCTGACTAAAAGCATATTAGATTAGACTGAGGTGGATTCACACGCTCGTGTGACCATATAACATGTCATTATGGTCCTGCTGACTGTGAACATGAAGAGGTATGTGGCTGGATCTCAGTTCTTAGTCATTTCAGACCAGCTGTTAGAGTTTCATGTGGTTGATGGTGTTTAAAGCAGTTTTTTTTTTTTCCACAACCAGGGCTGGTGGAATTTGTTCAGGGTCCCTTTAAGGGAAGTCCGCTCACTCGGTGGCCATCTTGGCAACACCCTTGAAGCTTTTTTTCTAGTGTTGTAGTACTCAAGACTCGGACTCGTCTCGAACTCGGTCTCGAGACCATATTTTAATGGTCTTGGTCTTGTCATGGACATGTCCATTTGGACTCGGAATTGACTCGTACTCGAACATTTTTTTTTTTAGGACTCGGAATTATTCCCGAGTCCACTCGAGTTCAATTAAAAATATTTTTCATGATTATTAATGTATGTTAATAAAATATTTCTTTAAATTGATTGACACGCCCAGTGATTGGTGATTTTCTAGTGCGCAACTGCGCATGACAAATTGTAATAAAATTACTTTTAACACCACCTACTATGTGGCCTTTTTACCCTAAACTGATCATATTTTTTAAACTCTTAAGTAAATTCAGTAAAAAAAAAAAAAAAAGGATTTCTCTAAGTAAATAAAAGTAAATTAGGTAATCAACCCTCACTGGTCTCGGTCTCGACTCGGACTCGACCGTCTCTGGTCTCGGACTCGACTCTCTATGGACTCGGTCTTGACTCGGACTCGACTCTCTCTGGTCTCGGTGTCGACTTGGACTCGAGTGAGGTGGTCTCGACTACAACACTGGCTCTTATCTACATTTTTGCATTTGGTAGACACTTTTGTTGAAAGTTGCATTACATTCAAGGTGTACAATTTATCAGTTCATGCATTCTCTGGGAATCAAACCCATGACCCTGGCATTTCTAACGCTCCTTACTCAACTGTCTGGGCTACCGAATCCGTAAAATAATATCACCGCCATACATACATTAATAGTATGATTATGCTTCTTCACCACCGAAACAGGCTCTTCCATTTTGGCAGCATTTATTTTATTTTATTTTGATTTTTTCTATTTATTTTTTTTATATATATTTTTTTTTTATCTTATTTATGATTTTTTATTACATGAAGAAATAATGATGAGAAATTGTCCAACCACAAGAGCCTGATTCTGTAGATATCAAATGTATAATTAAACATGGTTCAGTTGGTGCAGAATTATTAAATAAATTATTAACAAACTCTCTCTTAAACGAAATAAAATATCGTGTATAGATTTGAAAGACATTTTTACAAACATTTCTTAAGATTAATTCACCTTGGACATTTCAAATGTGGAACCATATATTTAACTTAAGTAAAGCAAGCATTGGTTTATGCTTTAGCTTTTTTTTTTTTTTGGTTGCATAGGTGGATGTTGGTCCAGAAACATGTCATAATTGTGTAAATCAAGCTTTGGGTTTGTTTAGATGAATGTGTAGAAAATTGATAGTCAGTGTTTTATGTCTGTCAATTACTTTAAGCTTGTGTATTGGGTTCTGTTTCTTCTGGCATAAGCTCAGTCCTCCAGAAGCCCCCATCACACACTCTTAACATAAGTTTAGCTGTGTGAACTACATGAGGAGTGTTTCTCTCCCACTTGCGACAACAGTTTCCCACCTGATGCATCCACCCCCTTCGTTTTCCTCAAAGTCTTGTGTTAACCAGCGCTCCGCCCCACTGGTCTGCCCCAGTCCCTTTAATTAGCACAAAGTTAAAAAGAACCCCCCGGACCAACTTTGGCAACGTTTGTCCTGTAGTTTCTCTCCACTTTTCCCCCTCCCCTGTGGAGTCACTTTAAAGGGGACCGTCTTTCTTATTCTCTCTCACTTCAAACAAAAGTCTTCCTGTCTGGCTTTAATAATTGGCCAAATTGGTCCGTGGCCTAGGGTGAGGAAATCAAGCTGTTTTTAATGCGTGATGAGTAGGCGTTGGGTGGGGGTGAAGGTAGTCCGCATGGCCCAAGGGTCCCAACAATGGGTCCCTCATGGTAGGCCTAAAGCCTAGTTCACACTACATGATTTTAAAATGTCGGGCTGAACTGTGCAGTTTACACTACATGACTTGCTCTCAGTGAAATCATGAGTGTTCAAGTTGTTTAGCTGTTCACACCACACAACACAACGTGATTGATCCACAACAGGAGGTAACTCACTACACGAGTTAACAACGCACTACATAGAGATACAACCACGATCGGATGATAAGAGCATATCATTTGTGACTCAATGAGAGCTGTTTCAGTACTATAATACGGTCTAAATCCTGAAAATAATCAAACAAATAACGAGTTGACAACAACACGATTCTATCTGGTCTAGAAACCATGTTTTGTAACGAAAAACCACGCAATAAAACGAACCAGAAATGACGCGAAACTGCAGAGAAGAACACAACACGCGAATATGGACGTCAGACAGAAACTAGTGCTGCACACTGTTTGCTCGACGATCTGCTCTGAGAAAAAAAATGCAAAAAGAAAAAGTAAGATTTACCTGGTGTCCTCAACCCATGCGTTGCTATGATTGGCTGTACTCATGACATCACTGAGATTGAGTCGCGCGACTGCTCGAGATATCTAGCATGCTAGATATTTTTCTGAGCTCGGTGACCTGTCTGCGAGCTGTCTGCGAGCTGTCTTTGATGCGTTGTTGGCTCTTTCACACTAACTGATTGGCGAGCGTTAATCGTCCGCTAATCGCCCGCGATTTGCACGCGATAACACCCTGACTTGTCGGCGACTCAACGATTTGCAAATCGGGCTTAAATCGGGCTTAAAATCACGTAGTGTGAACTAGGCTTAATGGGTAGGAGCACAACGAAGTCCTGTTGCCTTGTTCTAAAGGGGTTTGGTAATGTCACTTGTAGTTTTAGTAATGGTGTGTGAACCACCCTGTGTTTAAAGACCCCTTTAAAGGTGTTGTGTTTTCCAGGTCAGGTACTTTGACCCCCAAGGTCAAATTTAAATAACATACGGACCATTTGAAATTGTGTTGGTTTGGCGGGAAACAAAGTGTTCACACCTCTCCATATGTTAACACCTGTGAATGCACATTTATCATAAAGACTCTCATTACTCAAGGTCTGTGGTTGCATTACTAAGAATAAAGTCATGTCCGGCGCGGACGTCCCAGTATTCCCTATGGCTGTGATAATAGCAAAGTTCCTTATTCCTAGAGGTTTCTTATTTTTTTAAGAAACCTCCTCTCAGGGTGCTGACTTTGGCTGGAGGTTTTAAGACATCTGCAATGACTCACTTTTTTTTTTTGAGTCACATTGCACGTATGTGTTCCCCATCACAATGAATTAGTTTGGTATCTTGAACAAACACCAGTATAATCAATCAAAATTATAAACTGGTTTATAATAAGCTACTCTGTGGGGTTCTGGGAGTAAAAATTCATTTCAGAAATATCCATTTCAGTGTTGAATGACATATAGTTCATCATATGGACCTTTTTCCTTGCCATAGTCATGTTTGGCACAATTTTCTTTTTTAAAAGGCGCTTTTCGGTAAATTTAGGGGATAGTTCACACAAAAATTTCATAAATTTCTGGCCCTCATATTTTTGCAAACCTGTAAGACTTTCTTTATTCTGCGGAACAAAAGAAAATATTTTGAGAAATGTATCAGTGGTTTTTTTTTTATCCATACAGTGAAAGTCAATAGGCTATAATGTTTTGTATTGATTCAATATATCGGTGGAAGGAGGCAGAAATGAATCTGATTTTGCAGTCGATATGGATTGAAATGTTCTTTTTATTTTTTGTTTGATTATTTGTTTTTGCTTTGAATCATACTTTGTAATGCTTTGTTTCAATGTCTAAAAGTCTTGAAGATTTTTCAATTATAAAATTAGGGAGAAATACGCACCAGTGGACAATAATGTTGTGTGCACATAAAGTGTGCGCTGCAGTTCTTTAGTATATATAGTATATTATAGTATATTTTTCCTACTATGGAAGTCAATGAGACCAGAAACTATCTGATTACTGATATTCTTCTAAATATCAGAAAATCGGCTGAATACATTCGAAAACGGTAAAACTCAAATGTTTAACTCTGGGGGAGTGGTAAAATGAGCCTATTTCCAAAAAAAAGTGGAGTATCCCTTTAACTATTGACCTCTTTTGACCCCTTTTATAGAAGTGTTTCCCTTTGCTAAGTTTTCAATGGGACTGATTCAGTTGTTATCCATTGATATTACATAAGCAATTATTTGTTGTGATATTAGCTCAGTTTTATTGTGTTCCTATTTATAGTTTTGTTGCCTGCACATCTTTTCTCAGCTGGAGAACCCGAGCCAGAAAATGTGAACCCCTGTTACTCCGGAAATCATGACTGTGACACAACCGCACTGTGCGTGCCGGGCGAGGGACAGCTGTTCTTGTGCCAGTGCGCCACAGGTTACAGTGGAGACGGGCGCAACTGTTATGGTAAGAGAAGTTATATGGAGATATCTCCTCTGCCTTGAGCAAACACGCACGTTTGAGCCGTAAATTCTATTCCAGGCCCTTGACACTCTGTTTAATCAGTCGAGGGTCTGGAATACTTCGAGAATAACCCAAAACATTCGTCTTCCTTCATTAGAGCAATGCATCTGCCTAACATCAACACTACAGGTCGTCCAGAAGTGGGGTCGTCACCACTGTAGTATATTAGCACGACCAGACGTTTCCCATCCGATGAGTCAGACGCAAAGTAGAGGAAACCCTCTGTGAATCATGAACGTGATTCACTAACCACAAACCCCCCCGTTCCTCTCTCATCTTCTTCCTCCCACTGTTACTAAGTCAAACAACAGAAAGACTAAACACTCTTTAGGTGGAATGTGGGAGATCTGTGGGGTTGCGGTGAGTCTGGGGAACATTTGTAAGCAAAGGCACATTGCTGTGGCATTTCTGTTTGAGCTGCACATGCAGAGGCCACATCCTCAGCTTCAAGCTAGTTGGGGGGGCTGAGACCACCTAATATTTCCTAGTTTGAAGAGGGGTGAGAGCAAATCACACCTCCCCTCCTGAAAATACTCCCAATGTACTCACACAGATGTGCATTTTGTGTCTTGCGAACCCCTATTCCAGATGATATTTGATATTGAGACAAGAATTTGATGTGTGAATTGCGATCAAATTGATTCAATGAAGTGATTCACTACTGAGATGTATTGGTAGTGGGGAAAAAAGATGTCTTTCTAATTGGACAAAGAATTAGCTTTCTTGCACCTAAATGACATTCTGGATTGGAAAGTGTTATAGAATATATTACAGCAATGCATATTGAAAATCACAATTAAAATGTTTCATATTAAAAAAACATATTTTTCATAATGCTTGTTTGAATGAAGTAAAAATTTTCTCAGCTGTGTCGCATCTCTGGATACACATATAAAGCATTGCAAAAACAGAAAGAAAATATTCTCATTGATATGTGATGACTAATCACTGTATGTGAACATACCATAAGGGACTATTTTGTTCAGTTGGAAGGAATATTGTGAAATAAATATTATTAAATATATCATTATTAATTAATATTAATATTGGAAACAATGTTATGTATTTTGTTGTGGAGAATTACATGACGCAACCTATATTTTCTAATCAGAAACTTAATGATAAAAAGCAAATTTACTATAGAAATTAAATGTAAAATGCCTAGGAATGAATCTTTTTTCATTCTTTTTTTTTTTTTTTTTTTTTTTTTGATTTAGTGAATCTTTTCTTTTAGAACTGGCTCTTTGGAACATACCATCTGAACAAACTTAACAATTAACAATCTTTCTTGCACTTAAAAACTAACATTCCGGGTGGGAAAGTGTTATTAAATAATAAACTGCTGCAGTTCATATTGCATAATATCACAAGTCATATGATTAAAAAAAATAAACTGTCCAAAAACAAACTGTTACGCTGACAGTTTCTAAAAACGAAATGGTCCATACTAGGCTGGACCATTTCATTTTCAATTTGATTAATCGCATTCAAAATAAAAGTTTGTGTTTACATAATATATGTGGGTGCACTTTGTATAATTATTTTGTATATAGTATATATAAATACACACACACATGTATGTATATTAAGAAAAAATATGATTTATGTGTAAAATATTTATATTTAAATATAATATAAATTACATAGAAATCTATGTACAGTATAGACATGAAAATATTTCTTAAATATATACAAGCATGTGTGTATTTATATATATAAAATAATTATACACAATGCACCACATATATTATGTAAACAACACAAACTTTTATTGTGGATGCGATTAATTGTGATTAATCGTTTGACAGCCCTGTGAAGTTAAAATTCACATAACTGGACACACCATAAAAAAAAAATGAATGACTTATTGCTGTTTTGTCAGTCTAAATCAGTGTACATTTTTATGCCTCATAAGGGATTTTACTTTAAAGTAAAACTGTTAGAAAGAAATATTGTGTAATAATTATTAACACTTTTGTCATTTTTTTGTTAAAGATGATCTGACAACCTCATTCACTTAATTTGACAGAACTAGAACTGACTGGAAGAAACCACCCGAATGAACTGATTCATCAGAATGAATCAGATTTCCCAGTGCTACTCTGAAGGCACTGTCTGCACTTGATTATGTGAATGTGAGTGTGTTTAGGTGTGTTTTCAGGCATCATGTTCCTATTAGAGGAACATTTTATCACCTGTCTGAACTCTTCACTCTAGAGTAGATAATAAGGGGGTCAAGGAAAGGGAGCAGAGAAAAATCAAGAAAGAGAGAGAGAGAAAGAGAGGGGGCCCGTGGGTTTCTTACCCTCCCTGTAATTAGCAGTGATCAAAACCAGGTCTCCTGCTGACCAGCTCTAAACCCACCCAGAGCCTCAGGCCTGTTCCCACGCACTCCGGCAGGGACGAGATCCCCTTCTATCTTTCTCTGTCATCACAAACGTCAGGATCTCAGAGCATGCTTTATCTCTGGCACCTCACTGACATGCACACCAAGGCATCTCTCGCAGCTTTCTAGACACCTATCTTCCAAGAAAATGAATCTTGTAGTCTGCTTGGGTCAAATGAGAGCATGATGGCTTGCAATTGAGCAGTTTCTTTCTCCCTGTAGATGTGGATGAGTGTGCAGAAGGTCTGAGCTCCTGTGGTGCTCACTCTCACTGTGTGAACCTGCCCGGAAGCCATCGCTGTCAGTGTGAGAGCGGATTTGAGTTAGCATTTGATGGCCGCACATGTCAGGGTAAGAAACTTTTTTTGCTTCCTTTGCCCTGATTTAATAAAACTCGACCAACCACATTGGATATTATTCAAAGACCATTGTATACCCACTGATGTGTTAGTAGAATTGACCGTTCGCAAAGACCCGCCCCCCCCCTTAGTTACTGTCGCTACAGTATGTCCGACAAGCTACACTGCTCTCACACACACACACCATGTTCTCACGCAGTGAAAAATACATGACAACATGCTGACAGACAGGACAGACCAGGTTACTTTTCGGTTACTTTTGATATTTAGCATATTAAAGTCTCACCTTTCAAATTTGGTCATTTTTTAAAAAGAAATTTAAACAATAAATACCGTTTGTGGCTCTTTAATGTGTCATGAGGATCAGTTAAAGCTTCTCGTGATTCGATCATCTCTTCCTTCTAGTTCATTTATAGCATCAAATAAACATGAATGAACATAAGAAGGAATGTTGTTTTAACCGCAGATAGGCGTCTGTACACTCCGTTTATCAAGTTCAAATCCTCCCACCATATTAAGAAGGGGGGGGAGTGGGGGGGTTGATTGCGATTTCACTTTTTTCATTTTAAATAGTGTGTAATGTTGCTGTTGGTGCATGAACAGTATCTGCAAAGTTGCAGCGCTGAACGTTCAATGTAAGCAGAGATATCGTCTTTTAAAAATCAGGAAGTTTAATGCCTACAAAAACGACTCGATTGGGAATACAGCTGGGTTTTAGATGTCACTAACCCATACATTTGCATCAACACTCCCTCCAGAATATGCAAAAGGTCTTCCGGGTGTGGGCATTGTAGTTCGTCAACAATGGATACAATTTATGTTTGATTATGTTCCTGAAAATTACAATCCTAATTTAGCTCTCTGTGCTGCGTAATGTCAGACGTAATGTTTTAGTTTTATCAAATGCCAGCGCTGGCTTTATAGCCACTTACTTATGCTATTTCGTGTCTACGACAAATGCGAACAAACATTTTGGACCTGAATTTGTATATGTACTAATTTTGTAAATGTATATATACTTTATGACGTTATTTTTCGATTTGTCAACGCTATTTGTGTAAATAGTAGCCAGTTAGTTTGATGCTATTGTGAATGCAAACGTGTATAAAGTTTAAAAAAAATATAGCAAATTACCATTCAGAAACGTTTCGTAAGAGCCGTTTTTAGGGAGGTTCTGCTTGCCTCTCTTCATCGCCGCTTTCTGGGTCTGATTCTGGCTCATACATACTATACTGCAGTATCGACACCATTATTTACATTTGACTGGAACACATATACAACTTTTACCCATAAAAGTAATGGGTATGAAGTATCCGGACAACGTGCACTACTCAGTTTAGTCAATCACAACACACCGGCCCAAACTAACCAATCTGAGCCCACTGCCTGTTTCTGAGGGAGTGGTTTCATAGACTCAGGATGTAAACTGGTCGTTCAAATGACAGAGGAGAAAGCAGCTTACAATAAAGGTAAAGTTTATGAAAAATAAGACTTTTTAAAAAAGAAAAACCACGAATACATGTTATATTGCACACCATAAACACAATCATGGAAAGAAAAAAAACTGTAAACCACCCCTTTAATCTACTAACTCTCCTGACTGCTTTCTCTGACATAATGGCGAATGGTGAAGTATGATTGGTCAGATCACCTGTCAATCAAGCTCCCTGCAAAGGGTCAATTGGGGGTCTTTGAATAAAAAAATGATATTGTCATTCAATTAGGAGTTTAATTGTATATATACACGTATATTAGTAAGCTAGTGTGCTGTCAGTGGGATTTGATGTGTTACGGAGTTGAAATGTTCTCAGCTGAATGCTGAAGGTGAAGGCTTTGCTTTGGGGAGAGAGGCAGGGGTAACCAGAGACCCTGTGGAAGGGAGGGTATTTTGAAACAATGACCCAATGTCCTCACTCAGGGAATGTGCGTAGGAGACTCGCAGCTGAACAACACAAGGGGGTCAGAGGACAGTTAACTCTTCTCCTTCCTGTTTAGCGCTCTCTGGTCTTTGACGGGATGGTGGGAGTTTTGGAGCTTTTGGACAACAGCTAAAATGACTCAGACTAACATCCTGAGGAATGTGGTTAATGTTGTATTTGTTGAATTATGGAGTGAGTGTTGTGTTTTGTGGTGTGTGCAGATGTAGACGAGTGTCGTGACCAGCCGTGTCACGCCCAGGCCTTGTGCTCCAACGGTCAGGGATCTTTCCAGTGCCAGTGCCAACCAGGATACCATGGAGATGGTTTCCAGTGCCACCCTCAAAATGGTAGTTTTTTGTTTGTTTTTTAATGTTGTTATTTAAAAAGAAAGTTCTGTCATCAATTACCCACTTTCATGTCGTTCCAAACCCATAAGACTTTCGTTCATCTTCTGAACACAAATGAAGATGTTTTAATGAAATCGGAGAGATTGCTTTCACTCCATTTTATGTCTGTTCTCCCAAAATTCTGACACTTCAAAACTTTTATAAAGAGATCATAAATAGATATGAATCAAGAAGTTAAATCCAAGTCTTCTGAAGATACACAAAACCAGATTTTTTATAGAGTTTTGTTCACATGTAAACATTGATCAGTGAACATATAGAGAAGCCTAACTATAGCTTGATGCGTAAGAACAAACCTCATTAGTTCTTGCAGAAGCTCAATGCTCGGCTGTGAGTCACTCACACAGCTTGTGATGCCCGAATGAACCTCATTGGTTGTCGCATGTCAAGCAAGCATGCTTGAGTTTCCGTTTACCATATTTGAGCGCTATAAACATGTTTGATGATCAATGTTTATAGGTGAATAAAAGCTAATAAAAGCTAATTCATATATGAATTTATTTTACGAGCTCTTTATGAACATTTTGAACAGCCAGAGTTGTGGGACCTAAACCTCCAAGTAAATTCTATAATCTCTGGTACGTTTACCTTGAAGGACGTCCCAAGACCCAGTGTGAGCAGCACAGAGACAGTCTTCAGAGTGGAAATGGTGGTGTTGCTCTGGTGGGAGGCTTCATCCCTCAGTGTGATGAGGAGGGTCAGTACAGGTCTCAGCAGTGCCACGGGTCCACAGGTCACTGCTGGTGTGTGGACAGTAGGGGGCAGGAGAGAGCGGGAACCCGAACTCCACCTGGAACACAGAGAATAAACTGTGACGAGCCTGGTAAGAGTGCTGTGCGCGGCCAACCTGTCCTAATAAGTCCTAAGTTTCCAATGTCAAGCAATTTTTCACACTTGAATAAAATCAAATATTGTTTTAAGCAATAAAATCACAGCCAATTGAATATACAGCTATGGAGCGGGATTTTGGTCCAATGGTATTAGACTGTGGATGGGGCTGCTTCTCATAGCAATCAAACTTACAAGTTGGTACCTGGTGAATTTAAAAGCTAATAAAATCCCATAGACTTACATCACAGGTGAGCCCTTTGCCATATCTAGATAGCAGAATAACAATCACTGGTGTATCTGTGTGTCCAGGTCGTCCCAAGACCCAGTGTGAGCAGCACAGAGACAGTCTTCAGAGTGGAAACGGTGGTGTTCCTCTGTTAGGAGCCTTTGTCCCTGAGTGTGATGAGGAGGGTCAGTACAGGTCTCAGCAGTGCCACGGGTCCACAGGTCACTGCTGGTGTGTGGACAGTAGGGGGCAGGAGAGAGCGGGAACCCGAACTCCACCCGGAACCCCGAGAATAAACTGTGACGAACCTGGTAAGAGTGCCTACTGTCCACCTCATCTTAACAAGTACTACGTTTCTAGTGTTAAGAAATTTTTCAGGCTTGAATAAAACCAAACATTGCATTAAAGATTAAAGGGGTGGTAAAATGCCATTTTCACAAGATGTAAAATAAATCTCTGATGTCCTCAGAGTATGTGTGTGAAGTTTTAGCACAAAATACCCCACAGATATTTTTATGTATCATATTAAAGTCACTTTTTTAGGGTTTGCAAAAACGCTCCATTTTGTGCCTGGCCCTTTAAATGCAAATGAGCTGAGCTCATGTGTCTAGAGAGAAGAATAACAATCACTGGTGTATCTGTGCGTCCAGGTCGTCCCAAGACCCAGTGTGAGCAGCACAGAGACAGTCTTCAGAGTGGAAACGGTGGTGTTCCTCTGGTGGGAGGCTTCATCCCTCAGTGTGATGATGAGGGTCAGTACAGGTCTCAGCAGTGCCACGGGTCCACAGGTCACTGCTGGTGTGTGGACAGTAGGGGGCAGGAGAGAGCGGGAACCCGTACTCCACCTGGAACCCCGACAATAAACTGTGACGAACCTGGTAAGCATGTATACCTGAATTTTTTTGGGAGAATATTGTCATAATCCTCTCTCAATAGGTATCATGTCCGATTTTAAATACCATTTCAAATTTTTTTTTAATAATTAATTGACTTGGGATCTGTTATAAAGGTGGCAAATGCTTTTTTGGGGTCAGTTTTAAAGTTCTTTAAAGAAGTCTCTTCTCCTCACGAAGGCTGTATTTTTTTTAAAATCAAAAATACAGTAAAAACTGTAAAATTGTTAAATATTATTATCATTTAAAATAACTGTTTTATGTAATTTATTCTTGTGATGCAAAGCTGAATATTTGGTATTATTACTCCAGTCTTCAGTGTCACATGATCCTTCAGAAATGATTCTAATAGGCTGATTTGATTCTTTTCTGATTAGAAAGTTTAAAAGAACAGCATTTATTTTAAACATAACATAACAGTGTAAAACTATGTAAAAGCCTTTACTGTTACTTTTGATCAATTTAATGCATCTTTGCTGAATACAAGTATTACATTCTTTCAAAATAATCTTACTGATTTGAAACTTTTGAATGATAGTGAATATCCTCTCGGTACAAACTCCAGATTCTACTTTTCTGAGGGTAGTCTGGGAAAATAGGCCCTAACCTCAAGAGTTTAAGGAGGATATGATCAAAAATGTGAAGAGATACAAATTTTTCTGTTGTAGACACATATTGCATTCCTTTCTGATGAGTAAAGGATTTTAGGGAAGATCAATGGTTGTCAAAACCACCTGTGTTTACATGGACAGTATTAACATCGGGAATATTACTATCAAAACATATAATTCTTTAACTTTATTGGAGTTTAGAGTTAGGCAGCTCTTAAACTTGGACAAAACCTTTAATTTCTTATAAACAAAGTGTTGTGCAAAGGAGTGTAATGTGGAAATAACAACCCCTTGTGTATCTGTGCGTCCAGGTCGTCCCAAGACCCAGTGTGAGCAGCACAGAGACAGTCTTCAGAGTGGAAACGGTGGTGTTCCTCTGTTAGGAGCCTTTGTCCCTGAGTGTGATGAGGAGGGTCAGTACAGGTCTCAGCAGTGCCACGGGTCCACAGGTCACTGCTGGTGTGTGGACAGTAGGGGGCAGGAGAGAGCGGGAACCCGAACTCCACCTGGAACCCCGAGAATAAACTGTGACGAGCCTGGTAAGAGTGCTGTACGCGGCCAACCTGTCCAAACAAGTCCTAAGTTTCTAGTGTTCAGCAATTTTTCAGGCTTGAATAAAACCAAACCATTGCATTAAGGATTAAGCAATACAATCACAGCCAATTGAATATACAACTGTGGAATGGGATTTTGGGCCAATGGGATTAGACTGTGGATAGGGCTGCTTCTCTAAGCTATCAAACCTTCAAGTTGGTTCCGGGTGAACATAAAAAATAATAAAATCCCATAGACTTACATCACAGGTGAGCCCTTTGCCATATCTAGATAGCAGAAAAACAATCACTGGTGTATCTGTGTGTCCAGGTCGTCCCAAGACCCAGTGTGAGCAGCACAGAGACAGTCTTCAGAGTGGAAACGGTGGTGTTCCTCTGGTGGGAGGCTTCATCCCTCAGTGTGATGATGAGGGTCAGTACAGGTCTCAGCAGTGCCACGGGTCCACAGGTCACTGCTGGTGTGTGGACAATAGGGGGCAGGAGAGAGCGGGAACCCGAACTCCACCTGGAACCCCGACAATAAACTGTGACGAACCTGGTAAGCATGTATACCTGAATTTTTTTTGGGAGAATATTGTCATAATCCTCTCTCAATAGGTATCATGTCCAATTTTAAATACCATTTCAAATTTTTTTTAATAATTAATTGACTTGGGATCTGTTATAAAGGTGGCAAATGCTTTTTTGGGGTCAGTTTTAAAGTTCTTTAAAGAAGTCTCTTCTCCTCACGAAGGCTGTATTTTTTTTTAAATCAAAAATACAGTAAAAACTGTAAAATTGTTAAATATTATTATCATTTAAAATAACTGTTTTATGTAATTTATTCTTGTGATGCAAAGCTGAATATTTGGTATTATTACTCCAGTCTTCAGTGTCACATGATCCTTCAGAAATGATTCTAATAGGCTGATTTGATTCTTTTCTGATTAGAAAGTTTAAAAGACCAGCATTTATTTTAAACATAACATAACAGTGTAAAACTATGTAAAAGCCTTTACTGTTACTTTTGATCAATTTAATGCATCTTTGCTGAATACAAGTATTACATTCTTTCAAAATAATCTTACTGATTTGAAACTTTTGAATGATAGTGAATATCCTCTCGGTACAAACTCCAGATTCTACTTTTCTGAGGGTAGTCTGGGAAAATAGGCCCTAACCTCAAGAGTTTAAGGAGGATATGATCAAAAATGTGAAGAGATACAAATTTTTCTGTTGTAGACACATATTGCATTCCTTTCTGATGAGTAAAGGATTTTAGGGAAGATCAATGGTTGTCAAAACCACCTGTGTTTACATGGACAGTATTAACATCGGGAATATTACTATCAAAACATATAATTCTTTAACTTTATTGGAGTTTAGAGTTAGGCAGCTCTTAAACTTGGACAAAACCTTTAATTTCTTATAAACAAAGTGTTGTGCAAAGGAGTGTAATGTGGAAATAACAACCCCTTGTGTATCTGTGCGTCCAGGTCGTCCCAAGACCCAGTGTGAGCAGCACAGAGACAGTCTTCAGAGTGGAAACGGTGGTGTTCCTCTGTTAGGAGCCTTTGTCCCTGAGTGTGATGAGGAGGGTCAGTACAGGTCTCAGCAGTGCCACGGGTCCACAGGTCACTGCTGGTGTGTGGACAGTAGGGGGCAGGAGAGAGCGGGAACCCGAACTCCACCTGGAACCCCGAGAATAAACTGTGACGAGCCTGGTAAGAGTGCTGTACGCGGCCAACCTGTCCAAACAAGTCCTAAGTTTCTAGTGTTCAGCAATTTTTCAGGCTTGAATAAAACCAAACCATTGCATTAAGGATTAAGCAATACAATCACAGCCAATTGAATATACAACTGTGGAATGGGATTTTGGGCCAATGGGATTAGACTGTGGATGGGGCTGCTTCTCTAAGCTATTAAACCTTCAAGTTGGTTCCGGGTGAACATAAAAAATAATAAAATCCCATAGACTTACATCACAGGTGAGCCCTTTGCCATATCTAGATAGCAGAATAACAATCACTGGTGTATCTCTGCGTCCAGGTCGTCCCAAGACCCAGTGTGAGCAGCACAGAGACAGTCTTCAGAGTGGAAACGGTGGTGTTCCTCTGGTGGGAGGCTTCATCCCTCAGTGTGATGATGAGGGTCAGTACAGGTCTCAGCAGTGCCACGGGTCCACAGGTCACTGCTGGTGTGTGGACAGTAGGGGGCAGGAGAGAGCGGGAACCCGAACTCCACCTGGAACACAGAGAATAAACTGTGACGAGCCTGGTAAGAGTGCTGTGCGCGGCCAACCTGTCCTAATAAGTCCTAAGTTTCCAATGTCAAGCAATTTTTCACACTTGAATAAAACCAAATATTGTTTTAAGCAATAAAATCACAGCCAATTGAATATACAGCTATGGAGCGGGATTTTGGTCCAATGGTATTAGACTGTGGATGGGGCTGCTTCTCATAGCAATCAAACTTACAAGTTGGTACCTGGTGAATTTAAAAGCTAATAAAATCCCATAGACTTACATCACAGGTGAGCCCTTTGCCATATCTAGATAGCAGAATAACAATCACTGGTGTATCTCTGCGTCCAGGTCGTCCCAAGACCCAGTGTGAGCAGCACAGAGACAGTCTTCAGAGTGGAAACGGTGGTGTTCCTCTGGTGGGAGGCTTCATCCCTCAGTGTGATGATGAGGGTCAGTACAGGTCTCAGCAGTGCCACGGGTCCACAGGTCACTGCTGGTGTGTGGACAGTAGGGGGCAGGAGAGAGCGGGAACCCGAACTCCACCTGGAACACAGAGAATAAACTGTGACGAGCCTGGTAAGAGTGCTGTGCGCGGCCAACCTGTCCTAATAAGTCCTAAGTTTCCAATGTCAAGCAATTTTTCACACTTGAATAAAATCAAATATTGTTTTAAGCAATAAAATCACAGCCAATTGAATATACAGCTATGGAGCGGGATTTTGGTCCAATGGTATTAGACTGTGGATGGGGCTGCTTCTCATAGCAATCAAACTTACAAGTTGGTACCTGGTGAATTTAAAAGCTAATAAAATCCCATAGACTTACATCACAGGTGAGCCCTTTGCCATATCTAGATAGCAGAATAACAATCACTGGTGTATCTCTGCGTCCAGGTCGTCCCAAGACCCAGTGTGAGCAGCACAGAGACAGTCTTCAGAGTGGAAACGGTGGTGTTCCTCTGTTAGGAGCCTTTGTCCCTGAGTGTGATGAGGAGGGTCAGTACAGGTCTCAGCAGTGCCACGGGTCCACAGGTCACTGCTGGTGTGTGGACAGTAGGGGGCAGGAGAGAGCGGGAACCCGAACTCCACCTGGAACACAGAGAATAAACTGTGACGAGCCTGGTAAGAGTGCTGTGCGCGGCCAACCTGTCCTAATAAGTCCTAAGTTTCCAATGTCAAGCAATTTTTCACACTTGAATAAAATCAAATATTGTTTTAAGCAATAAAATCACAGCCAATTGAATATACAGCTATGGAGCGGGATTTTGGTCCAATGGTATTAGACTGTGGATGGGGCTGCTTCTCATAGCAATCAAACTTACAAGTTGGTACCTGGTGAATTTAAAAGCTAATAAAATCCCATAGACTTACATCACAGGTGAGCCCTTTGCCATATCTAGATAGCAGAATAACAATCACTGGTGTATCTCTGCGTCCAGGTCGTCCCAAGACCCAGTGTGAGCAGCACAGAGACAGTCTTCAGAGTGGAAACGGTGGTGTTCCTCTGGTGGGAGGCTTCATGCCTCAGTGTGATGATGAGGGTCAGTACAGGTCTCAGCAGTGCCACGGGTCCACAGGTCACTGCTGGTGTGTGGACAGTAGGGGGCAGGAGAGAGCGGGAACCCGAACTCCACCTGGAACACAGAGAATAAACTGTGACGAGCCTGGTAAGAGTGCTGTGCGCGGCCAACCTGTCCAAACAAGTCCTAAGTTTCCAATGTCAAGCAATTTTTCACACTTGAATAAAATCAAATATTGTTTTAAGCAATAAAATCACAGCCAATTGAATATACAGCTATGGAGCGGGATTTTGGTCCAATGGTATTAGACTGTGGATGGGGCTGCTTCTCATAGCAATCAAACTTACAAGTTGGTACCTGGTGAATTTAAAAGCTAATAAAATCCCATTGACTTACATCACAGGTGAGCCCTTTGCCATATCTAGATAGCAGAATAACAATCACTGGTGTATCTGTGTGTCCAGGTCGTCCCAAGACCCAGTGTGAGCAGCACAGAGACAGTCTTCAGAGTGGAGACGGTGGTGTTGCTCTGGTGGGAGGCTTCATCCCTCAGTGTGATGATGAGGGTCAGTACAGGTCTCAGCAGTGCCACGGGTCCACAGGTCACTGCTGGTGTGTGGACAGTAGGGGGCAGGAGAGAGCGGGAACCCGAACTCCACCTGGAACCCAGAGAATAAACTGTGACGAGCCTGGTAAGAGTGCTGTGCGCGGCCAACCTGTCCAAACAAGTCCTAAGTTTCCAATGTCAAGCAATTTTTCACACTTGAATAAAACCAAATATTGTTTTAAGCAATAAAATCACAGCCAATTGAATATACAGCTATGGAGCGGGATTTTGGTCCAATGGTATTAGACTGTGGATGGGGCTGCTTCTCATAGCAATCAAACTTACAAGTTGGTACCTGGTGAATTTAAAAGCTAATAAAATCCCATAGACTTACATCACAGGTGAGCCCTTTGCCATATCTAGATAGCAGAATAACAATCACTGGTGTATCTGTGTGTCCAGGTCGTCCCAAGACCCAGTGTGAGCAGCACAGAGACAGTCTTCAGAGTGGAAACGGTGGTGTTCCTCTGGTGGGAGGCTTCATCCCTCAGTGTGATGAGGAGGGTCAGTACAGGTCTCAGCAGTGCCACGGGTCCACAGGTCACTGCTGGTGTGTGGACAGTAGGGGGCAGGAGAGAGCGGGAACCCGAACTCCACCTGGAACACAGAGAAGAAACTGTGACGAGCCTGGTAAGAGTGCTGTACGCGGCCACCTTGTCCAAACAAGTCCTAAGTGTCAAGTGTCTAGCAATTTTTGCTGGCCTGAATAAAACCTCTAATTTCTAATATACAGCTATGGAGTGAGATTTTAGTCTAATGGGGTTTTAGTGTTCTGCTAAAGTTCTGCTTCTCTAAGCGTCGGACCAACGCAGAAACCTTTGTGCTGACTTCTGCGTCGTTGTTCGCATTGACAACATGCAGAGGGAGCATGTGAAATCTGAGGGAGGGGTTCTAGCAGGCCAATCACAGTGTAGAATTAAAGGGATAGTTCACTTTGAAATAATTGTTTGGTATGTTTTAGCTTACCTCAATGGCATCCAAGATGTAGGTGTCTTTGTTTCCACAGTGTTTTCAATTTTGACATTTTTCGGTCAAACCGTTGTTGACTGTCAGTCATATAATGCAGGTATAGTGGGTCCACGTCAAAGAGCATGCACAGAGAAGTCCAAATTAAACATGATTTAATGACTCGTAAATGTGAGTACACATTGATGGCCTAAGACACGAAACGAGCGGTTTGTGTGAGAAAACGAACACTATTTATATCGTTTTTACCTCGTGTAACCACAGCCATGTCCAACTGATCTGAATCAGTTGTCCAATGTCCAACTGAATCGTGTCCAACGTTCTGCCGGAAGTGATCGCTTGCATGTGTACGTCACTCATTGTTTACACAGAGATTTCGGAAGTTTTACCTTTCACTAAACATATTTAGATATATCGAAATCGTCTTCCATTGTGATTTCCTGTATATCTAAATATGCTTAAAGCTGCAATACCTAAGATTTAGATGCCGCTAGAGGGCGCTACATTCAAAACAACAACAACAACGGCTTTGCTTGATGACTAAGTGGAGGAACGCGGAATGATGGGAACTGTTGTTTTCAACTCCACCGTGGATAAATCAGTCAGACGGGAATCGAAAATTAGTTGTCATGGATGAGGTAAATTTCGATTTCTATAAACGTTGCGTTTAATGACATGCTTGTTTTTCATTAAACTGAAATAACCGCAAGAAAAGTCAGGTTTAAAAGTAAATTAGTTACTGTACGAGTCACTGGACGAAGCTATGGTGGAGAGGGTTTGAAGGGGCAGGTCTCTTGCAAGGAGTTGACGTGGCTGGTCCTCCTTGGTAACTTTATAAAAATAAAAAATAAATTTAATGTACATTTGACACATCTTTTCATGTCGTGTAAGTATTCAACCACAGCTACAGTTTCACAAAATTAACGTTAAGGGGGTCGCACACCGGACGAGAAGCTGCAGTGCCACGTCGCGCCGTGTCGCGCCACATCTTTAAAATTCGAAAACATTATTATAAGTGTAACGTTACACATACCGGCAGCGTCATTTGGCGTCTGTCCGCGGCGCCCAGCAACAACGCCTCAGGACCGTGTTCAAAATCCTGCTGCGCCACAGAGCGCCATTTACATAGTTTTATATAAAATTTTAATTATTTTTGTCTCAAATCGTTGCTAATGGATCCTGACTTTGCCCTATGCTGCAATATGCATTTAGTTTTGCAGTCATTTACAGAAATCAGCTGCTTGAATGACAATTGCTGATGTTATTATTAGATTTTTCAGGTGAGATTCTCAATTCATTCAGTGAACGGATGCTCTGAGGTAAAGTTTTCAGAATGCAAACTCAGCAACGATTGTATTTAATTGTACAGTACAATCATAACATAGAACAGACATTATCTTCATTTCATGTCATTAAACATAACAATATTGCTGGCCATACACTGATGAGAAAGTGCACGTCCGGTGTTCGATACTGTGGAGTTGTCCTAAACGTGGCGCGACGCTTCTCGTCGGTGTGTGACCCCCTTTACAGCCAACAGTTCACATTCCGAGAATAAATGAAAAGAATAATTGTGCTCCATTCCATAACAAATGAGCGAAACAAGCTGACATTTGTTGCTTGATAGACGCTAACGCACAACTACAACTACCGCATTTGTCCAGGACTACACGTAGTACGAGCGGAAACCGAGGTAAGCGGATATGACGCGATTGACTGGCGACTCCCAGCTCACCCCTGCTCATACGCCCCGTTTCCTTGGTTAAAATCTCAATTTTCTCGCGATTTAAACATTGTTTGAAACATTTGGAATATTGTGAGTTATCATCATAACTAAATATATAACACTAGCCTTGTGATTTTGGGATATTTGAATGCAAAAATCTTAGGTATTCCACCTTTAAATCTTCACAGTGAAAGTCCGAAATCTCTGTGTGCACGTCAGGGTACGCCGACAACACACAGCCTACGACGTACATGTAGCTACGGCGGGAGTTTGACACAGAAGTATAAATTCAGCCATGAATCATGTCAGCCATGTCAGCAGTTCCAAAAAAAGCAGTTGTAAAAACACTCATTAACTAGTTTTCTGAACTTTAATGCCAAGATAATGTAACACAAAGTATAGTTATATAAATGTACATTAATTTTTTTTTTTTATTAAATAGAACACCTTAACAACTACATAGCAACGCCCTGGTAACCATCCCCCATAAACTAGCATCATGGCGTCAACTTTAGCATAGGCAAAATATCTAAAACACGTTTGTCACCTTAATGATTATTTTTTAATTATTTAAATATATTTAATTATTATTATTAATAGAATGAAAAATAACAACAATAATACATAAAAGTAATTATCATAAATCCATTCAGTAGTTTAAAACTTTTAAATATCTGTCAAACATTTTGTTTTGGTTTTCTAGATCATGCTGGATAAAACATTTGCTATTTTCATTGTTCACTTGATAAATCTTTGTGGTGTGGTACTTGAAATTTATAGATATGTAAACGTGATGATTGAAATATATCAACATTTTGTGCAGCATCAGTAATATGTTCATGGTTTCCTCTGATACCCAGTGATAGTGCCTCCAACCCAGCGTCCAGAGACCGTCTGTGAGCGTTGGAGAGCCAGTCTGATGCAGCAATATGGAGGCCAGCCGAATTCCCAACACTATTTACCTCAGTGTGACTCTTCGGCGAGTTCAACCCGGTTCAGTGCTATGGAGACACCAGCTACTGCTGGTGTGTGGACCAAAATGGACGGGAAGTACAAGGAACCCGCTCACACGACGCTGTGAAACCTGCCTGTGAGTGTCGCTTGCTGTGAAATGTACATTTTTTCTACTAATTAAGTGTCTCCATGCTTGAACAAAAAGAGTTATGTTGCTTCTATAGTGGTTGAATATAGTATTATTATTATGAATAATCTGTATCGCCTCATATTCAAAACAAGAGGCAGGAAAATTAATTATTTTTCAAAGCTAAAACAATCAATCGCCTACCTTCTAGGTATACCTACTGTGGCCCCTCCAACCATGCGCCCTCTGCCACGCCCGGATGTGACCCCACCTCCAGCAGGCACGTTATTGCTCTATGCCCAGGGTCAACAGATTGGAATCTTGCCTCTCAATGGCACACAGATGGACAAGCAGAGATCTTCAGTGCTGCTGGCTCTACATGTGAGACTTGCACAATATTGATTGAAATACTGAAGTCTGTGGCTTTGAGAAAAGTATACTAATTCAGTCCTGTTTACACTTTCAGGGCTCTATAGTGGTCGGCATTGATTACGACTGCAGAGAAAGGAAAGTTTACTGGACCGATCTGGCAGGACGGACAATCAATCGAGCCAGTTTGGAGCCAGGATCAGAATCTGAGATTATTATCAATACTGGTATGTTTATTTTGCTAGAAAAAAATCTATGATATTTGGAATGGAATGGAATATCTTATATATTATATAATCTTCTCCAGCTCTGACGAGTCCAGAAGGTCTTGCTGTAGATGTGGCCCGTAGGAGACTGTTTTGGGTGGACAGCACACCAGACAAGATCGAAACAGCAAACCTTGATGGAAGTGACAGACGTGTTCTGTTCGAGAAAGACTTAGTAAATCCCAGAGCCATCATTGTGGACTCCCCTACAGGGTATGTGCTAATCTTGCTTAAATATATATATATATACAGTGTTGTAGTCGAGACCACCTCACTCGAGTCCGAGTCGAGACCGAGTCCATAGAGAGTCGAGTCCAAGTCGAGTCCGAGACCAGAGACGGTCGAGTCCGAGTCGAGACCGAGACCAGTGAGGGTTGATTACCTAATTTACTTTTATTTACTTAGAGAAATCCTTTTTTTTTTTTTACTGAATTTACTTAGAGTTTAAAAAAATATGATCAGTTTAGGGTAAAAAGGCCACATAGTGCTGATAGGTGGTGTTAAAAGTAATTTTATTACAATTTGTCATGCGCAGTTGCGCACTAGAAAATCACCAATCACTGGGTGTGTCAATCAATTTAAAGAAATATTTTATTAACGTACATTAATAATCATGAAAAATATTTTGAATTGAACTCGAGTGGACTCGGGAAAAAGTCTAAGTCCTAAAAAAAAAAATTTTCGAGTACGAGTCAATTCCGAGTCCAAATGCACACGAGTCCATGACAAGACCAAGACCATTAAAATATGGTCTCGAGACCGAGTCCGAGTCTCGAGTACTACAACACTATATATATATATATATATATATATATGTGTGTGTGTTATTACAATAAAATCTGTTTGAATATATATTCAAATTGAATTTACCTCTTTGATGCAAATGTTTTCTCAGCATCATTACTCCAGTCTTCAGTGTCACGTGATCCTTCAGAAATTAGGGTGACCATATTTTGATTACCAAAAACCAGGACACTCGGCCCAGCAAACAGATACTCAAATGATAGTCAAAGTTTATTTAAAGACACCTTATTAATTTCAATACATTTAAAGTAGCCTATGCCTCCTCTGTATAAATAGAAAATTGTTAAATTACAAGACACAAATTCTCAGAGGTTACTTAACGTATTATTATGTCAGGTTTCAAAAATAATGAATGAAATAATGATAGAAATAATGTCTATTCTCTATTGGAAGTAAATAATAAATTGAACAAAAATAGCTCTCACAAACTTACAAAAACGAACTGACAAAATATAGTTTTCTTCCTCTTTATCCTGTTTTTCTTCCTCATCCTCCTTGTTTGCCCATCTAAATTTTGCTGTAGAGCTGATCTTTCCCAGCAGTTTTTTGAAAACCAGGACATTTTTATCACTTTATAAAAAACAGCCAGGATAGGACATGAAAACAGGACCTTCAGTATATTTTAATATACTGATTTATTATCAATGTTGGAAACAGTTGTGCTGCTTAATATTTTTTTTCTATAACCTGTGATACTTTTTTTTAGGATTCTTTGATGAACAAAAAGTAAAAAAAATTATATATATATATATATATATAAATCTCTCGTAACAATATATATATATATATATATATACACAAATCTTTTTTTTAAATTGCTGTTCTTTTCCACTTTTGTCTTGAACTGGACCATTCAGACTGGATCATTAATACAATAATTGGCAGATTTAATGAACCATCATTTCCCCTCCATCTCCAACTTCTCATGTTTCCTTTACAAGAATGCTCCAAAACCAAAAATCTGTTATCTGCTATCGTGAAAGTGCGATTAAGGGTAAGCGAGAGAACAGCACAAAAAGCGAGAGAGGGAGGAGGTCAGGACGTGTATGGGAGGCAGAGAAAATAAGAGGGCAAGGCTACAAATTGGCCCAGATGTTAGTGTTGCTTCAGTGTCTGGCCTGACTCTCGGGTCTCGGGGGAGGCAAGCAACGTGTGGGCCAGCAACTCCACAAACACAGCCATCTGCAACATCTGGAGCAACTGAACTAGTGTGGAGGACAGGAGATATAACACAAACCTCATGGGCCATGGGAATAGCTGCAAATGTGTGTTTGTTGGTGCTGCGATTCGTGCTATGTGGTAGTTTGTTTTTGCCATAACGCATAATGTCTACATGCATAAGGCGATGGCTCCGATTAACATGCTATCTGGGTTGAAGTCTGATGCATCAGTTGAGAATTTCCTTAAATCATTTTTCACCACAAATGCTGTGAAAATGTGATTCGATGCTTAGAAATCCTCAGGGAGGAACATAAGTAACAATTTATGGTTATAAATCTTTATTGGCCAGTGAGTGATTCAGCATAAAAATAGTGCAGGATAGTTTTTTAGTTTCATTTCCCATGATTTAAAACATCTTGTTTAAATCAATGCTAAATAGAGCAGAGCAGTTTTGTATGTTTCCTGATTTAGCAAAACATGAATTGCAACTCTTGAAAAATCTCAAACTGTGAGCCATTTTGCCTCCCATGTTAAAAGTCTTATATCTCAATATAATAGATATTATTTCAAGCTTTGACTTCACTAATTTGACAAAACCGTTAAACCTATATGGTTTAAATATGAGAGAATTAGACTTGCACATGCAAGCATGCTCAATTATTAGTAAAAGTTATTTTATATTATATATAAGAATATTTTTGTGGAAACAGTAATACAATTTAAATTTTTTAACACACACACACTTGATTATTTTACTTGGAATGACCAATACTGATTAAAACAACACAGCATCCAAACACACACACACAATAAAATAATACATTATTAATAAATTATAAATGTACATGTATTTAATATAAATGTAAAAAATAAAAAATGTATAAATATAATCTATTTTTATATCTAAGTTTATATTTTACAAAAAAAGTAGTGCAGTCAAATCGATTAATCGCGAATGATCTATATAGATACATACACACACACATATATTTACAAACATTTATGTATCGCGATTCATTAATTTGACAAGACTAAACAAAAGTCAACAAAAGTTCCACCATTGCCATAATGTCCTGACAAGTAAAACTTGATCTTTTCACAGAACCCTCTACTGGACTGACTGGAACCGAGAAGCTCCTAAAATCGAGAGCTCGACGGTGGATGGACAAAATCGAAGAGTCCTGGTACAGGATGGCATTGGACTTCCCAATGCTTTGGCCTACGACTCCACTACACGCCAGGTCTGCTGGGCCGATGCAGGTATGCGCTAAGCAGATGTAGGCTAGTTATTATGCAGCAATATTTTGAGGGTTTTTTTTGACATAAAGTCTGGCCCACTTTGCATCTTATTCTGACCATGTAAATATGAATTAGATACCACAATAACTGGTACTGAAAAGCTCATTCAAAATGTTGATAACCTCTTTTTTTGCGTTTTGGGCAGGAACCAAGCGCCTAGAGTGTATATCACCTAACGGGACAGGGAGGCGTGTGATCCACAGTAACCTAAACTACCCCTTCAGCATGGTCTCCTTCGCCAATCACTACTATTACACAGACTGGAGGAGGTAAAGCATAGCACATCTCCAACAGAAAATGACCATCGGAATCATAACTACCTATCAGATATTTATAAATGTTCCTGTATTAAATTTTAAAAAGTGCCATGTTGACAAATCCTTCATGTTCTGTCACACTTTGTGCTCCATTAACTTGCATTCATACTAAATACAAGCATTAGAACAACATGGTTTGCAGTGAAACAGGAAACTGAGTAGATAATATAGCTTTATAATACCTTAACCCTTATAACCCTTTATAATGTTTGTTATTATATGCTATTTACCATTTATTAAAAACAGAAACCCTGAAGCTTATTCATATTTATTGTGAGGTCCAGTTTTGTCAAGTGTGACTGTACATTCATTAATTAAATTATAATGAATTTAACTAATCTCAATTTTAATTTTCTTCTGTGACGTTTCAGAGATGGGGTCATCGCTCTCAGTCGAGATAACCAATCAACAGATGAGTACTTGCCTGATCAGAGATCTCATTTGTATGGAATTACAGTTGCTCCTCCACACTGTTTATAAGGTGCTTACAGATTTCAGTGGTAAAGTATTATCTTTTTAGTTTTGCTAATGTATTTTCCATTATATATACAGTATGTATATAAAGGTTTGTTTATATAACGTTCACAAATTTATATATACACAGTTGTAATCGAAATTATTCAACCCCCCATTGCAAATCAGGATTAGTACCAAAATGTACAGACGTTCAGCTGTTTGCATTGAACAAATCAAACAAAATTAATTTTGTTGATTTTTAATAGATGTTTCAAGTGGTTTCCCCAAATTCAACTGAAAATTCAAATTTGAATGACTTCTGCAGCCTCAAAATTCTGCTTCTGCTTTCTTTTACTGTTATGACCTGCTGTAAACAAGATGTATAACCAGCTTCTGGCCAGACAGATCTCATGAAGTAGCGTGTGTATGACACGCCAATTCGTATTTCCATTTTTGGCGTGCTATCAAGACACATAATCGCCTTTCAGCGTGTTTATGAACGCCGTTGACTTAACGTTATATAAATATATGACTTACCTCAACCCCGTCCCTAAACCTAACCGCCACTGGGGTTAATGGCATTTATGACTGTTCCCTTACCATCCTAGGTAAAAAAAAGATATGACTTACCTCAACCCCATCCCTAAACTTAACCGTCACTGGGGTTAATGGCATTTATGACTGGAGATTTGACTGCGTGTTCGGACACGCGGAAGTTAATGGTGTAGACATATACGCATACACGCGGATAGCACAAAATGCGTGGAGATAACACGCCACCTGACTCGAAAGTGGCGTATATGTTTACGCAAAAGTCATGATGTCATGTTGTTCTGGCAGAGTTTCTGAGGAATCTTAGCCCATTCCTCATGAACAATGGCCTCCAGTTCAGTAATATTCTTGGGTTTGCGTGATGCAACCGCCTTCTTCAAATCCCACCAGATATTTTCTCAAGTCAGGTGACTGTGATGGCCAATGTAGAATCTTCCAGGACTTTTTCTACAACCAAGTCTTGGTGGAATTTGAGGTGTGATTGGGATCTTTGTTCTGTTAGAAGGTCCAATGGTCCAATGACGTTTTCTACTAGGATTTCCTGAAATTTCAATCAATCCATCTTGCTGCCTTTCACATGCTGCAGGTTTCCAGTCCCAGAGGATGCAAAGCAGCCCCAGAACATCACTGAGCACCACCATAGTTAACTGTATTCTTCTCCCTCCAGACATACCGCTGATCAGTGTTGTGCAAGTTACTTCCAAACTGTAATACATTAGGTATTACTTGTTACTGTTATTTAAAAGTAATTCATTACCTTACAATATTACTGTCTCAGAATTGTAATGCGTTACATTACTCATGTATTACTTTTGAGTTACTTTCACCAAAATAACTAAGTAGAACTTAACTTTTGGGCTGTAACGATATGCAATATGAAACCGAAATCGCCATTCGCCACACGACTCAGATCCACGAACCTATAGAATCGCGACAAACCTCTTCCAACTCCCAGCGTTATTCTCCTTACCGTCCAGATCCAATGCTGCCTTATCTTTAAATTAGGCTATTAGTATTATTTGAAGTTAACATTTGAAGTTAAGTCCAGCATTATGGACATGACATTTGCAGTCAAAACTTGAAATAAAAATTCTCAGAAATTAGATGTATTGAAACGTATATAGGCTACTTCCTTAAAGGACTCCAGACATTAGACAAATATCAGTCTATGTTTTATTTTTAATATTAGGGAAAAGACACACATTCATGTGTGACAAAAAAAATAGGAGGCAAAATATATTTTTTTGTAATTCTGTTAATTACACTGCGCAAATCGGATGAGGAAGGGTTGGCTCTCCAGTCTCCATAGAACTTAAAATATTCATTTTGTTTTAGTTTTCGTGTTCGCATTTATGAGGAAAAAACAATGTTACAGACGCGACCGCTCGACTGGCACTAAAAGACTGCTTTAAAACTTTCACATAGTCTGTTGCCTTTAAGAAGTAAAAGCAGACAATACACTGTAATACAACTGTAATACAAGCCTCACTGAACATGTAACGAGTAAAATATTACTGAAAATTGATTAGTAATGCCTTACACTACTGCGTTACAGCTAAAAGTAACATGTTACAGTAATGTATTACTTTTGTAATGCGTTACTCCCAACACTGCCGCTGATACATTGGTCCGTAAAGCTCCAGTTTTGTTTAATCACTCCACAGAACAGAATCTCAAAACTTCTGTGCCTTATTTATGATTTTGAGCTTTTTTTCCATGTCCTTTTGGGTCAATAGTGGTGTACGTCTGGGAATTCTGGCATGGAAACCGCAAGCGTTTATTACGCGCCTTACTGTGCAAGCTGAAACCTCAGTGCCTGTTTCCACCAAGTCTTGCTGCAGGTCTTTTGCAGTAACTCAAGGGTTTTTTCTGAACCTTCCTTCTCAGAAATCTGGTTTCAGCTGTTCATAGCTTCCTTTTTCTGCCTCGTCCAGGTAGTATAATCACTGTTACTTTAACTTTTCAACTTGTGAACTATGCTTCCAATGGTGTCTCTAGGAACATCTAGTGCATTTGTTATCTTGTCTAGGTTTGAGTCTTATCTTTTTGGACTTTTCTTTTGCCATATTTCTAACATGCAGTCAAATGTGACACTCAACAAACCTAGCTAGTTCAGATATTTCATGTTTTCTAGCTCAAGTACATCTGGTGCAACTAATGAAGCCCTTGATTAGTTGCATCAGGTTTGAGACAACACCTGTTTTGCGGATTTGTGCTGTTGTGAGGGATGCTATTTAAGGGGTTGGGTCATTTTGAGACTGCCGAGGTCATTAAAAGTTGCTTTTTCTGTCAAATTCGGGGAAACCACTTGACACTTAGAGAGCCATTTCACTAACTTTTGTTTGATTTGTTCATTGCAAACAGCTGAAAGTCTGTAACATTTTGCTAATAAACCTGAAATGGGGGTTGATTACAACTGTATATATATATATATATGTATATACACACACACATAATATATGAACACACATTTTTAAGTTAGATACAATTAATCAATTTGACAGCACTAATATATTGTAAAGCACTCTGTAAATAGGCTTCAGCTTGTGTAGTTTAATAACTGAAAAGTACACTTAAAAGCACACGTTTTCCATGTAGTAAAATGTGTATGACCTCTTTGAGCAAATAACAGGATAACATTTTTCAGACATTAGCTGTCAACTACAGGCACTAAAGAGAAAAGTACAAGGCATCTGGCTCTTAATCACTGTAGTTTTGACAGAGGCGATGAAACACTGGTGTTGCACCAGTACTTCAAAGCATTTCAGTTTTTTTTAAGACCAGAAAACAGTGGAACAAGATCAGAGTAAGAGTTTGTATATCTGTACTAGCATATGAAAGCAGGAATTTCCCCTGCTAGAAAATGAAATGTTTTCGCATTTGTCCAAACTTGGCATTCTGTGAAGGATTTCCGACAAGTGTCCCGTTTTGTGTTATAGGAACACACTAATAACAGAGCCAGCGTTACATGGTGCTATTTTGGGCGAGCGTTTGGAGAGCTGGTGCTGTGGGAATCGCGGCAGAGTCGTGGACCAAGAGAGAGCCGATTGCGGATCCCGCAAGTCTTGACAAACGTCACCGTAAATGCCAAAGTGCAAATTTACAAACATGAAAGCGTGAATATTTTCTCAAAAATAGTTTTGTAAATTTGTTTTATACCTCATTTCATTCTACTGTATTTTTGTATGTGACTTTTTGTTATAAAAAACCCTAACAAAAAATAATGATAAAATAAATACCCTGAGTTTAGTTGAGTAATTTGTATGTTAATAAAAACACTAAAACAGTATTTTGGGGAAAAAGTAAAAAAAAAAAAAAAAAAAGATTGGTTTGAACAACAAAAGTGGTCTTTTACCAATCTTAATTTTTTAATCCTTTTTATCTTTTGTAAGAAATGATATTTATAACAATAAAATGTGATTGACAACTTTAATATGTCTGCTTGCATTATTTTTTGGCTCTGCGGTGATTCTTTTAATGAATACAGTATATGCACAGTTGGGGGTATAAAGTTGAATTTCTTTCTCTGGGGGTAAAATGAACATAGAGTCTGGCCATAAAACGTTGCATTAAGGTTTATTATGCAACAACAAAAAAAATAGTCCAGCTTTTTATTGTAGCCCATGTCAAATTTCATAAGTGCATTTTTTTAATTACAGGGGGAAGCAAATGCATTATAAAAAAAATCCAGTTTGGCATTCCCACAAAAATGCCTTGAACTCAAACAAAATATTTGTGGTGTGGTAAATGAAAACAAAGCATGTCTCGTGAAGAAGGTCTCTGCAGCAAGATCCTGGCAGGACGTTTTTATCTGCCAACCTTTCCGAGGCGGTGGTCTGTCTTGGGGTCAGCGATGATGGCCTGAACTGCCACGATAGCCTCGTTGATCTTTGTTTGTAAATCTCTGAGCTCCTCGATGTGAAGCAGGCGAAGAATTCTGGCCGCTTCGTTCAGAGACGCATCTGGAACGATCAAGCATTCTTTGTGCTTACAATTCCTCAAAAGTCAACAGCAAATTAAATGCAGAATGTGCGTGCAAACCTACCTCCCGTATCAAATCCTAAAAGATGCTTGTCAAGAGCGACTGGTAAACCCTACGAGAGAACAAATAAGCAAATGTTTTGAAATCTAAACTTCCTTTCATTAAGATTTTTTTTAAAAGAAATGATTACTTTTATTCAGCAAGGATGCATTAAATAGCTCAAACGTGACAGTAATAATGATTTAAAAAAATCCTTTTCAAATAAATAATTCTTTTGAACTTTAAATTTATCAAAGAATCCTATAAAATAAAATGTATCAGTTCCACAAAAATATTCAAGTGCAATGTGTAAAAATGTTGAGTATCTATTAACAGAAATGCAAAATCACATCCATAACTATGTTTTCAGTGGTGTCTAAAGAACTTAATCAATTTTTATCACCTTAAAATGAGACATTTAAATCTACAAAACCGCAGACATCCCCTTCTATGAAGGTCGACATATTGTGACGTCATGTTTCTACCGTAGCCGACAACGTACAAACAGCGCTACAGAGCGCGTTTCGCCACTACCTTGAAAGAGAAGCAGCAGAAATCTAGAAGCTGGACATAAACACGGTCGACAAGTCGATCTTGGAAGCATTTGAAGTCGATTGTGAAGAGTTTTCAAAATCAGTGAAAAAAACCCTATTGTGTGTAGTAAATGGTGTCTAGAGGATGCGGAGGCGCGCGCACTGTTACAATCGTGTCATTTTTGCCGCGCGCAAAGTTCTTCGAAAGGGAGGGGTGAGTAGTGGGCTGAGCCCTTAGTGCAAACTCGCAACCGAACAGCTAGATGTCGCTAAAAAATACACACTGCACCTTTAAGCAGCACAACTGTTTTCAAAATTGATACAGTAGTGATAATATTTAACAGTTTTCTTTCAGATTTCTTTCAACGACAATCTTCCCGACTGGGCTTTTTCACTTCAGAAGAACATTGAATGCTCACCTCTTTTGCTTGACTGGCCTTTGCAATAGCATCAGGGTTCAGGCGTTCCTGAATCAGGATCCTAATGGCCTGTGATGACAAACAACAGAATAACTTGAGTTTAATTGCTCTGGATTCAAAGAAATGTTTCATACCATCAACAAAACGAACCATACTTACTTTAAGCATTACCAAATAATCATCATGCCGCTGAATTTTGAGAAGATTAGCGAGAGCCGAGACACCAGCCTTAAAATCTGGATTATTAACTAAAGAGAGAAATCACATTTAACATCAGTTTTCCATCTTTTTTTTCCAATGCAAAACTAGTTTGACTTGGTTTAATTACTTATGACAAGAAAATATAATCTCTGATAATAATGTTCCCATTTGTGATTAGTGGAATAAAATCAACTACTTGACTACTACAAAGACTATAATAACGAAAAGAGAAAAAACAACAACAGCACAGCCCAATATTTTCCATTCAGTGAACATGTGGAGGTTTTCCTTCAGCTGTGGGTCACTGGCTCGGTTCAGCCCACTCATTGTGGGTTGTGGAGAGAGGTGGGTGTGTAATCAGTTTGTTCAGACATGCTTGGAAAACAACATTAGCGATTGAGTTGGTTTCTTTAATCAGCCTCCTCTGTCTCCTAACAACAGGACTGGAGACTGGAAAGATGTTTGTGGGAGGGAATACTCACTGTCCAGATTAATTAATGGGTCTGCAGACTTTTGAGCATCATTGGCCTCTGTCGCAGGTTTGCAGTTGCGATATTTCTCAACTGTGGGATGTAAAATAACATAAGTGGTCAGTGCGATGGAAATCAGAGGTTTCAAGTTGTCACAATTATTTGTTAGCATATCTAGGAACATCTTGCTCTAAACAAAAATTGAATCAAGATTGTGCAATCGAATGTGCGGGACAGCTGCAAGCTTTACACTTTATTGAAAAACTTTGCAAATGCTGCCATCCAGTGGTTTGAGATTGAACAGAATTACTAAACCGCTTTCAATGAGGAAGTCTTACCAATAAAAGGACAAAATAGGTGTTACAACTAGTGATACACTAATATACAGAAGTCAACATTTGAAATGGATCAAACAAGTTACTAAGACAAGAACAGGTATTGTTCCAAATTCATGTATACCTTTGATGAAAGGTTCGTATCAACTTCAAATGTTGACTGCAGTAAGATAGATCGATATTAGAATATCATACATTAATGAATAAAAGCTGGATGACTTCTGTTGCTAAATGGCATGCAATTCATTTGAAAACATTGTATGGTAAAGGAAATGCTGTATTACTGTTACTACAAATGAAGCTTGACAATAAAGTATACAGTAGTTAAAATAGACTTCTCTGGATTTAAACATTGTTGGAAACATTTGGGAGAGTGTAATTTCACAAGTCAACAAAATACAGAACAGATTTATATATATATATATATATATATATATATGTCGACCACTGGTTTTCTTAAAAGTAAAGTATCAAAAAACAAATAAACAAAAAACAATCTCAAATAAATAATCATACCATTGTCTCCATATTCAAAACGAACAGCAAGACCCAGTAGCCAGTCAACGCTCTCTGGTCTTTCCTGGACGCCGAATGGACAGTTCACATCTTGGAGGTACTACAAACACACAACACCAATTAATAGATAATATACATTATAATAACAACGGTATAAGCCCTTACTTTAGGCCTACATATACACTAAACACATAAATATGAAAATAAATTTGTTGATATATATTAGTTTCACCTTTTCAAAATATTTAGGCCAGTCTGAGCTGGGAATATTCCTGAGATTTCCCCGGTCTTCAATTTTGTAGTGTCTGATTTTTTGATCTTCCAGCCAAACTATGAAATTTCTGAATTCCGTTTCATCTGAGTGAAGTAAATAACACACACAATATTAATAACATAATAGATGACTTAGTTGTGAACGATAAATGCTCTCTATTAAGCTGTTGGTATTCTCCTGAATGGACATGATCAGTATTAGGAGCATGAGGTGGCAACACGTCTTTCAATAATGATGACAGGTTCCTACCTTTACAGTCAAATCCATTTGGGTTGTGATACTCTAAGGCTGAAAGCTTCCTACGAAACATCCCTCTCACTTGCTAAAATTATTTAAAGAAGTTAACAGATGTATGATTTTGCTAAGGAAGGCACAACCTGCTACAGCCTTCAAATGGCAATGAAACACCGGAAGTAAAATAATAACCCATGTTCTCTGTTTTCAAAATAAAGGTTCGTATTATTTTCTGTATTAATAATTTATTTCTGTATTATTTTCATCTTCTTCTTCTTCTGCTTCTTCTTCTTAATTTGAGGGCACATTTTTCCTGAGATAAAATTTTGATATTAGTAAAATTCCAAATAAATTAAGATGCATAAACTTTACTAAACTGGTTCTATTCTGCTGGTGGTTCGTTTATAAAAATATGCATAATGCATAATGTAAATTAATAGGCATTACTTAGTGAATGAGAAGCGTTTGTTCTGTGGAGTTAATTGAGAATGTTTATCTGCTGCATACACAGATTTTCTTCCTAGACAAGATTAATTATTGCTTATAACACACAGCAGTGTTTGACAACATTCACTATTAAAAGGGAGTATTCCATATGGATAGTCTACTTTTATGCAATGGAAATGAATACATAATATTGATATTCATTTTCATGTTTTTTCACATTTTAATATTTCATATTCATATATAAACCTCTCATACCTTTTGCCCATATTTTCTCTCCACATTTTGTAATTTGATATTCATTGTTTATAGCATAAAATTGATTGTGTGACAACAATGATAAAATAATTTTTAAAATATAAAACTGCAACTTTTTGTCTCTCAATTCTCTCAATTCGTGATTCTGACTTTATTTCTTAGAATTGCGAGTTCATATTGCAGACTTTATAACACGCAACTGTGACTTTAGTTGTATCACACAATGATTTTATAACTCATAAATGAATCAGTGAATATGCTGTCGATATCTTCTATGTTCTATGGAAGGACAGAAGGGCAAAATCTGTGAAACTGTTGTGTAAACACCTACTTACGCGTAGAAAACCAGTAGGTGGTGCTAATGTCCAATTATTTACTCATTAACATGCAATTTGCATTGCAATCGTAAATACTCTCACCTACGGATCATAGGAACACTTGTTCAATTTCTCATGAATCCAATTATCTAATCAACCAATCACATGGCAGTTTGTTTGAATGCATTTAGGGGTGTGGTCCTGTTCAAGACAATCTCCTGAACTCCAAACTGAATGTCAGAATGGGAAAGAAAGGTTATTTAAGCCATTTTTGGCGTGGCATGGTTGTTGGTGCCAGACGGGCCGGTCTGAATATTTCAAAATCTGCTCAGTTACTGGGATTTTCACGCACAACCATTTCTAGGGTTTACAAAGAATGGTGTGAAAAGGGAAAAAACATCCAGTTTGCGGCAGTCAGTGTTGGGGAATTTACTTTTAAAAAGTAGTGTAACTCGTTACTCATTTCTTCTTAAAAAAGTAATCTGTTACTTTACTTAGTTACTCCATATGGAAAGTAACTTTTTACGTTACTCGTTACTTTTATGTTGCTTGACTTTGGGCAGAACCCAATGTCTGTTCCTAAATGTGTAGGCCTACATAAAGTTCTACTATGCATAGTGGCATAAATGCATAATGCAGCAATCAAAATTTTGAATGTTTATGAAGAAATGCCCGTAAATGGATACGCATATGGGCGGCACTAGGGAGGGGCTAAAAAGAAAGCCACCCAGAAAGACCAAAGCTCCCTTTTTGCACCCCCAAAAATGTGAAAATGCCTTGTTGACGCTAGAGGTCAGAGAAGAGTGGGCCGACTGGGGGTAATCCATCGACCGGAAGCTGAAGCCTCGCGGGAGCTGCCATCTTGTAGCAGAACTTCACTTGCGTTAGCATTCCCATTCATTTTGGCGTCACTTTGACAGCAAATAACTTTACATCTGAGGCGTTTGAAGACCCCATTTGTGCTTTATTTATTTCTAAAGAAACACGACAATGTATAAAATGCTCCATTACCTTGTAGCTTAAGGTAATGCACGTGCACGTGTAATGCAATAAGGTAATTGCACGTGCCAGATGGAGTAACCAGAATAACTCCACCATTTTTAAATAGTTTGGCCAGAGATTACTAAACTTACTACTAAACTAACTTGTTACTAAACTTACAACTATTATTATGGCAACTCGGAAGAATACGCCGTGGTCAAACGAGGGGGTGCAGACTTTCCTTTGTTTGGTTGCCGAAGAGAGGATCCAGCGTGAGCTTGATAGGGCAACGAGGAACGAAAGGCGTAGGCCTATGACGACCGGGTACTATTTGTGGTGGTACTGTCTGCAATGGAAAACGGAGCGAAAAGCGAGCCGAGTCAAGCCAAGGCGAGCCGAGTCGAGTCGAGCTGGTACTGGTAATGGAAAAGCGCCATTAGTGCCCTGATAATTTGATTGGTACTAACAGCTCTGGTTCGAGCATAGTTGCTCCACAATGGATGAAGTTTAGACCGAACTTCCCGACCTCGAATGTTGTGGATGGGGATAAGTTCGGCTGGGACACACGTCATAAAATAGGCCATCTTTAACAGTTGCTCTCTGACGCTTAGTTACACGCATCCTGTCACTTAACTGACCTGTCAGTCATCTTGTCAAACATAAAATCCACTACATTTAATTTAATTTCCTATTGTATCTAAGATAAATGCATGGATGACATTGCATAAATATTTTTTTATCAGCTTAAATGTTGATAATTTGTCACCCAAACCCCTTTATCCAAACAAAATGACTTTATTCTTGATAATGAGTTTATTCTCAATATTGTTTTTAACTTTTTCGAAATTTTACGGGTTTTTTCTCGAAACACATAATATTCTCGATATTTAATGAGTTTATTCTCGATATTTAAGATTGTATCTCGACTTTTTTTCTCAAAATTTAACGAGTTTAAGTTCGCATTATAATGTCTTTAATCTCGAGATGTTTTTATTTTTGTTATTATTGCTTGGCCCTAATCCTCTTCCATAGACACTGGATGACTTTATTAAAAAAAATAAAAAAAAAGTCCGCCAGTAGCAGGCACTCGTGCAACGTAAACAATGACGCACATCCGAATGCTGGCTGCAGCCAGCACGAGCACGGACTCCGAAAATCCACCGGATATAGTAGACCATCCGGGGACTTCTGGCATACTCTTTTAAACATACTATGCTTTAGGACACACTTATTTGAATCTCACATATATAGGGTGGAAAGTATGGATATTGAGACGCAGGACTAATCGGCTAATCCCTATCAAGAGGCAACATTCCGGTCTCTCTTGAATCCAACACGGAAGTAACTTAAATTGCAATTCTTCGACGGGCCGCTAGAGACAGGCTCCGAAAGTGAGTCCATCCCATAGACCACCCATGCCTAATAACTTTACAGCAGCATAAAATAATATGTTTACATCCTGGTACAAAACGTGGTTTTGGTCTCTATAGCTATTTTGCCCTTCATGACAACTGTGAGGAGGCTGACCTTTTTATAACTCAACCGTTTAAATTATATTAAGCCTTGCAAGTTATGCAAAAATAAGGATGGCCACTTGAGTGACAGGTGATTGCCGCTGATGTCACTCACTACTGCTGTCTGTTCTGTTGACGTCTCGTCACCTCAACACTTGGCATCTCTGCCGTTTGTACTTTTCTCGGGACTATTTCAAACAATATTCAAATAATATGTCTTGCGCTGCGATTAATTGTACTAGAAGAGCGTCCAAAAAGTCTGGGGTCCATTTTTTCCGGTGAGTGAAATTCTAATAATATAAATTGTATTTATTAATTTATTTAAAACTTTACTACACTTCCTGAATTGCACAGACAGATTAGTTGTAGGCTGAAACAGACGGGATGAAGCAGTCTGAAACGTTGGCATAAACTATTCAATATAGCGTAACTAACGCACTATTGGAAGTATTTTGTTTTAATTGTTGACTTGTCCTCAAAAATATAGGAAATATGCTTATTAACGCTTATGCTGCATTAGGGACATTTTTGGTCTTTTGCAGTTTAATTTCTTTGACCATTTTGGCTGTTTTAATGCAAATGGTATGAAATTTGGCAAAATTGTGACTTTTGTCAATGTGATCCCATTTTGCAAAATATGTATAACACACACTGTGTAGATCAAATAGTAACACTCAGCACCATAAAGACCAAAAATGGCCCATTGAAACCCATTAAAACGTTGTTTAAATCTGAGGCTGTCAGTAATACATGAAACATGATTTTTGCACAAAAAATCCTTTCATCCTTTCATTTTGAAGCAAAAGCATTATATTTGCATTATATAGTGTATTCCACCAGATGACGTCACTACATATTTATTCCCAATGGGTGGAAATGCACCTTATTTTAGGCAATAGGCAATGTTTAATAGGTGGCCATTTTTGGTCTCTAACGCGCTAAGTGGGATTTTTTGCAAAGTGGGACTGTGATAATCCAAATCTAAAGTTTTCTCTTTGCATTTAGTTTATTGAAAATAATTGAATTTTTGTGTTTTTTCCTCTTATACAAATCGATGGTTTCGCAATCAAAACTGGTAATTAAAGGGTTAAAATCCTGAAATTGAATACATTTTTGGTAGTTATGATGAGGACTGATGCTGGTTAAAAGATTTAACTTGGTAAAAGTGGAAAATAATAATAATATATAATATTTTTTTAGGCAATGTTTAATATGTGGCCATTTTTGGTCCTTAATGCACTCAACGGTGTTAAAAATCTAATGCAGCACAAGGGTTAAGTAACTTACTCAAGAATAGACAGTGAAGTGGAACCGAATGAGGACTGTGATGTCCACCACCTTTTTTTTTTAAGATATAATATTTGTATTATGACCTTTTTGACACTAGTAATTATAGTTGTATTGTTTTAATGTAAAGTAGCCTGTGAAGGAGGTTACTATCTATTTGTCTGTGTAAAGTTTTCCTCTAGGTGATTCAGACTATCACAGGCTGGATCAGTGGGTGCACAACGTTAGACGACTGAATTGGACCCCTAGCAAGGATTCTCGTCTGTGCAGTGAACACTTCGAGAGTCATCACTTCACCACTGACTCCAGGGTACAGAGACCTTGTTTCATACATTACAAAGAGTCAAGCAATTTATTGGTTTAAATTGACGAATTATTGACCATCATACATGAATTTACATTACTTCAACTAAGTATTTGATTAGGTTACTGTTAAGGTGAAATTACTGACGCAAAAATCCAAATGAAGATTTTAACAAGCAAGCAACATGACCACTTTTTGCCAACATTTACATTTCAGTGCATTTAAAGGAACACTTCGACTTTTTGGGATTTTAGCTTATTCACCATATCCGCCAGAGTTAGATAAGTTCATACATAGCTTTTTCATCTCTGTGTGTGCTGTAACTCTGTCTGACGCACCCACCGCTAGCCTAGCTTAGCACAAAGACTGGAATACAGCTAGCATACTAATCCCAATAAGAGGCAAAATTACACAAACATTTTCCTAATTATATGTTGTGATTTGTATAGTCACAGAGTGTACAAATAACAAGGTCATATGAGACACAGCTATCTTTTAACCTTCATGGTATTACCTGGTCTCCCCTGTTTATTTTCGCAGCTCTTTTTAATACAACAAACACCCATTATTGTATACTATGCTTTTATTACTCCAACTCTGAACGAACTCTTTGCTCCTCACCACGGTCCGTCTCGAGGGCTGCGGTAATCACTCCGCCCAAGTAGCAGTGCTTTGCCTTCTGAGAATATAGTTCCCAATATTCATATGGTTAAAAGATATGTTAATGCAAATACCCTAACCCTATCACAGACTGAGAATTGCAAAAAAAAAAAAAAAATTTCTCTTTGTGAAATTCATGTTGGAAAAATGATTCTCCAGGTGAGACAGCAGAACACAGCATGATTCTAAGTGAAGTTGCATATTCTTTTAATAGCAATAATAATGTTAATGTGTAATCTGTACTTCTATACTAGTGATAGACCGTCGACCGATTAATAAAACATACATCTCTGTTATGTCATTTTTTTTAGGGAAGAACATGCCTCAAGGACACCTCTGTGCCTACTGTTTTCTCTTACTACAAGAATAAAGAACAAAAGCCAAAAAGAAGACGCTTGGTAAAGATTAATGAGGTAGTAAGTGACATCCCTATTTCTGCTGTAAATAGTAATGAGGAGCTTGCATATATAGACAACAGGAGTAGTGCCAACAGCCTTGCTGCCAATCAGAGCAAGGTCATGATGATGGAAGACACATCTGAACAGGCATTTATTTGTTGCTCAAGTCGTCATGCACAATGACATTGCTCTGACAGTGAATGTGTGTGAGGATGTTGGTTCGGGTAGCAGCGTTCAACACTCAAATCGGAGTGAAAAACTTGCACACTCAGCATCAGGTCACTTTTACACTATGCCTAGCAGCTCTCTGAGTGATCACTACTACAATATTTCAGAATCTTTCCGAAAACACTTAAATGGAAAGCTTATAGATCTTATGTAGCCCCGCCCATTTTCAATGCAGAAAAGGTATCTTCAGAATCTGTTGCTTCTTTCACAGCTTTAAAATGTCATGTTGCTGAGGAGAAGAAAGTCGGAAAAGACAGTTTGCTCATCGATGATGGATGAAATGTACATTCATAATCAAACTGAGTTTGGCGGGATTCGAATTCGAATCATCCAAGAGAGCCTTGTTAGGCTTCATGCAATCGGAGTAAGGGTCGCCTTCTTGACGTGTGATAGACCCTCCCAAAACTCACCAACGATCCGGGAGCTTGGTGCAAACTTGGGCGTCATGACATGAGACGTTACTTTCTCCATCCTGAGGATCACACACACAAATCCATGTGCACTTGCTTTATTGCTTAATGCATGCCAGCTTTATACTAAAACAAAACACTTCGTTCCTTTATAATAATACATTTAATATTATAAATTGAATTGTTAAATGATTGCTTTCATTGCACATGAATAAATTATTCGGATTTGGAAGAGTTTATGTGCTTCTGGATCTGCATTTCCCCTCCCGGACACCAGGGTGCAGCAGATCACATTGAGCTTGTTGGGAAGCAGCAGGAGCTCGAATCGCGTTGTTGCTTTGGCGAAAGGCTTTGTACGTACAATACTACAGTGAAGACGTTTAAAACATCAGGAGAACGCATGAAAGCCCCCGTTTGAAAGCTGATCTTTATCTCTTCGTGAGTATATAATTAAACCCTCACAACTCTTTCAATTTATAGCATCATTTCCTCTGTTCCCTCTCAAATGTAGCCTTGCTAGCACGCATGCGAATGGCATGCAAACGCAGGTCTGCGAGTACGATGCTGAGGATCAATAGTTTTAAGCTCAGATTTGATAGTAAACCATTAATAAGCGCTTGTGTGCACATGGGATCGCTGTTATTAAATATATTATGTTGCATTATTAACATGGCGGAAAATGCAGTACATGCAGGGGGTCTGCAGCAGCAGGCATCTCTCAATGGATTTCTCAAAAGTCGTTAGCTTGGGTTCCATTGTAATGCTGGTGACCTCTATATTAAAATACATGTGAATATACACTGATACGGTTCATTATAGTTTATTTTCAGGTGTGTATGTGTTCTAGCTGCAGACCTGCGCCTTCAGCACTCAATGACGTCACGCGCACTCTCTGCCAGGGAACCGGAAATACGTAATTGGTTGGTTTAGCCCTTCCCCCTCTCAATGAAGAATTTGGGATAAATGGATAAAAGTTTTAAAAATACTAATGAAATGATAATAGCGACAGATTTTTCTTTGAAATGTGTCTTAAATCTGAGTCTACCGGATTATTGAAAATGAAAAAAAGTGTCCCACCCTCTTTTGCAGTAGCCATCTTGGTTCCAGAAGTATTTTTTCCATTCATTTTTCCCATAGTGATTTTTTTTTTTAAATAGTCTGAAATCACCCCCTATATACTATTTTAATGGACAGCCATGTCCATTTATAGTGGGGTCCGAAACCATAGTGGAAGTTATCGAGTGCACATATTCAATCCCACGAGTGTACAACCAATGTCTCTCAATGGCTAGAGAATACCCATAATGCACTGTGACGGTCACATCGCCTGAAGATGATGTCCGTAGCTGAAATAATGTTGGGAAATGTAAAGTAATATTGGGAATGGTGGTGTATAGGAGGTAATTTTGAACACGCTTGCTTTGCTATGCTAAATATTGACTAGGCTAGTATGAAAGCAATCCGGTCGAATGCGCTTTCGACTGCCTCTGGAAGGGGTTGAAAGAAGACAAGCTCAAAGCGTTTTGGACCCCATTTATATCTGTTATTTAGCGTCATCCTCTTGTGGTCCTGTCGAACAGGGGCTAAAATTGTCTCAAGTATTTTGTGGACATTTTCCTGTGGTTTGACCAAAAGTTAACAGAAAAAGAATTTTTAATTGTCCCTGAATACATTTATAGTGTAATGTAAGAAAATCTTTGTAAAATTGGCGCTAATTATGAAGTCCTGCAGGCTTAGAGTGACGCATTCTATTTTTAAACTGGCAATTTCTTCTTTCAATAACAGAGAAGGGCAAGTTTCACCCTTTATTAAAATAAAGATGTCAAATTTTGTGAATATTTTTGTAGGTTAAGGTTCTTATTTATTTCTTTGAAGTTTTTCTCCTGTACCATTTAGCACCTAATATTTTACTTTTAGGTGCTGATATTTTACTCTGTGAAACTTTCAAAACATATTTATATATATTTTTTTAATCTTACCTACCCCAAACTTTTAAACAGTAGTGTACTTTTCAGTGCCACAGTTGGTCAGCTCAAATCTCACATAAATGGACATACATTTAATCAGAAGAGTTGAAGATGACAAAGCTATAATTTCTTAGCCAGAGGAAAAAAGAAGGAAAAGCATTTATTTAATTGAGGGATGGAATAGTATGTGAATTAATCTTCTTAAATGTTGAAAATCTTTTTGTTGTTCTTTTTTTACATTCTGAATAGGTAGTTAACCTTTTTTTTAAGGATTTTTAACCTTGACACCAACCTTGTTTTTTCTCTCTTTATTATGCCAGTGTTACTATTCTATATGGAATGTTTGGTAAAGAAATTTGACTTGTAAGAGAATTAAACAGTTTCTGCATGAGAATGTCAATTTCATGCTGCAGTCACAATGAAAAAAGTTCATGTTGAATGTCAATTGCCCTTTTCTGTCTTCAATTTTATTTGTTTTATCCAATATGCCGATACTAAAACTAAACGTTTCACTCTTTCTGTCTTTTGAACTCTAGCAAATCAGCACTCTGCCAGCAGATCTGGGCCAGATGGACCAGTCATCAGGTACGAAACCAAACACATAAATTTCAAGGTGGCAATTTCACCCGCTTTAAACTTCATTTGTTGTTGCTGTAGGTCATTTTTTGTTAGTTTCGTGATCATCTCTCATGCTGATATATTAACCCTTATTTGTCTTTTCTTTCTCCGTTAGAGCTTGAAGTTAAAGCTTCTGCTGATCAGGGTGAGAGCAGCAGTGGTCTGCCAGTGGAGGATGAGCTTGATGGACTTCCAGTCTTTGGAACAGATGAAGATGATTGGGAAGTAGACAGTAGCTTTGCTCAGAAGGCTTTCGATGGGAACAGCAATGATAAAAATGAAAGTCAAGATGGACTGCCGACAAGTGGTGCTGAAGCAGGTGAGTTTGAACATTTTAATTCATTTACTAAGCAATATTTCATATGCTAAATAGTTTCTGCAGTGATATCGGGTCTCATTTACTAAGCATATTCACAAATTTGTGCGTGAAATCTGGGTTCAAACAAAGGATTCAGCAATAATAAAATATGTTCAGTTTGTCAGGATGTTTTATGCAAATGACTAACCTTGAGCATGAGGTCACTCATTTAGAATACGCCAAATTCATTAACATTAGAGTGAGGATAAGAATAAATTAACGTGTACGGAGTTGTTAGGTGAGAAGTTTACTTGAGTTTACAGTAAATCATTATTTAGATGTTCTCATGAAATGGCGTATGTATGACACGCCAATTCATGTTTTCATTTTTGGTGTGCTATCAACACTCATAATCGCTTTTCAGCGTTTTTATGAATGCCGTTGACTTAACGTTACATTACTGTATATATAAATCTATGACCTACCCCGTCCCTTAACCTACCCGTCACTGGGGTTAATACCATTTATGAGTCTTCCCCTACCATCCTAGGAAAAAAAAAAAATCGCTCCCCACATGTAGATCTACATTTTGCTTCGTTTCGCTCGGATATTAAACGGCGTAGACATGCACACATACACGTGGATAGTTCAAAATTCGTATAGATAACACGCCACTTGACTTGAAAGGTGATAAGTCATGATGCCATGTTGAAGGAACTAGTTCTTTAATGTGGGTGAATTATAAATGAGAATGTATTTGAACTATTCTGGACTAACTGGGCTCCTCTGACTACAGAAGAGAATAGCTCCTCTACCAATGGAACATCAGAAATGGATGTGGAGAGAGCGAAGGTTTCTGAAGGCACCCCTGTCACCCCCTCATCAGACACTATTATAGGTAAAAGATAATGAGATTATGCTTTATACAATATACTAAAGTAATTCTGCTGCCTCTCCCAGAATAATTTACTCTGGTATGAGTACACTGGTGTTATGATGATGCCTTAAGAAAATTATAGAGCTGCATATATGTAAAAATGCTTCTTTTGTCCTACTGTGTCAGATATCCAAGATGTACAGTCTGAGCTCAGGATTGAGTCATCGCGAAGTGATGCCAACGTAAGTTTGGGTTAAAAACAGTGTCAAATATTGGGTGTTAATAAAAACATGTGCTCTGGGGCCTCTTTTTTAGTTAAGTAATAATTGATAGGATCCACGTTTGCTCCCAAAACATCCTAAATTCTTCATGTCATGATTCAGCAAGGTGCTGAAGGTTATTGGATATTTGATTTGAAGGTAGATTGATTTGATATTTGAAAGGATACTCCACTTTTTTTTTAGAAATAGGCTCATTTTACCACTCCCCCAGAGTTAAACAGTTGGGTTTTACCATTTTCGAATGTATTCAGCCGATTTTCTGATATTTAGAAGAATATCAGTAACCAGACAGTTTCTGGTCTCATTGACTTCCATAGTAGGAAAAAAATATACTATGGAAGTCAATGAGACCAAAAACTGTCTGGTTACTGATATTCTTCTAAATATCAGAAAATCGGCTGAATGGATTTGAAAACGGTAAAACCCAACTGTTTAACTCTGGGGGAGTGGTAAAATGAGCCTATTTCCAAAAAAAAGTGGAGTATCCCTTTAACAAGTAGTTAACAAGTACCCCAATGAAGTGGCCGCTTAATGTATGTGGTTTAAAGGTTGTATCAGCGATTTCAGGCCCAAACATAAATGATCACATTCATCTAATCTTTCCTAACGATCCGCTTGCGTCTCTGTAGACAGCCAAGGCTCTGAGATCTGCACACAAAAACAATTGGTTTCACCAACCACTCACAATCAAAATAAATAGTGATTTATTTACTAAAACCCTATTTATTTTGATTTTGAGTAAGATTGTGAAGTAGGAAAGATTAGATGAATGTGATCTTTTATGTTTGGGCCTTTTTTGGGCCAGAAATTGCTGATACAAGCTTTAAGGTGAAGGATTGTTTTATTCCTTTTGCACATTTTTTTTCTACCTGTTGTTTGAGTGTTAAATGGGCCTGTGTATTTTGTATTTATTCCCAGTTACAGACGGAGATTCCTTCGGAATCCACAGATAGAGAAACCACTTACTCGCCTGTAATAAGAATTAAGGATGAGCCTATTGATGAAGACTACGATAAAGCATTAATGCCCCAGTCTGACATGAGCCGTATTAAACAGGAGCTTGACGGTTCTGAAAGTAATGAGAACGAGGTAAGATTTGGTCTTGTTCTGTTCAGCGGTGCTGTTCAATCCGTGTCTCATGTACTAAATGGCTTTTGACTAATTTCAGGCCTCCTCTGCATCTGATGAACTGAGGATTAGCTCCGTTTTCTCTGTCAGTGGAAGTAGCAGTGATGCAGTTTCAGGTGAGAGCACAAAGATTTCTCTTTGTACGTGCAGGACGTCACTGTTTGTCACCGGCTGTAATGTTACTACTTTACATGAGGGCTACTTTACATGGTGTTGCTAAAATTATATTAGTAATTTTTGACACAAGTTGATATATATCTTAACATTTATGTATTTGCTTCAAAATTTTCTAATGGGTTTGTTTTCATGCAGCTTCTGTGGCACACTCCCAGCCATCTTCATTCTCGGTAATGTCCCAGAACACGGCTTCTCTCAGAGGGACCACTATACTTCTGCCTACCCAATCCCAAACTCAGCTTCAGCTCCGACTGCAGCCCAAGACCCAGATGCATCCTCAAATCCAGACCCACACCCGAATGCAGCCGCCGTTGATGCAGCAAACCCACCTGCAGCCCCAGCCCCAGCCGCCCCAGATCCACGCGCCTCCACCCACAGTGAGGATCTGCTGCTCGGGCTGTTCTAAAGTCCTCCAGAAGGGTCAAACTGCGTTCCAGCGAAAAGGCTCCAACCAGTTGTTTTGTTCCACTGTTTGTCTAACTAGTTTTAGTTTACCCTCGGTTCAGTTTACCCCCATCATCGCTCCTAAGAAAACCTGCCACCTCTGCCTTAAGTGAGTACTTTAGGTTGTGTACTATATAATTGTTTTCCATCTTTTGTCAGTTTATTGTGTTTACAAAAACCTGAAAAAGTGTGTTAAATGGATAGTTTTCCTAAAAACCTGTGGCTTTCTTTCATCAAACTCAAAAGAAGTTCATCAGAAAACCTTTGCTCTTTGCCGTACATCAAAATATATTGGGATTTTGAGGCTGTTGTGCTGTAATTTTTTTAAATTTCAATGAAAATACAGTTAAGTACCATGTGCTTTCATAGAGGCTACATAAAATTATAATGCGATTATTATAAGTGTGCGCTTGGGACATGGCTTTTAATGAGACTTGTTTTGGTAATCTGGCTCTTTTTAAAATTATTTAAAAAATATTTGGATTTATTGGCAAATATATATGTTATCGGCTTTCAAATATAAAGAGATATCGGTATCGGCCAAGATTGTCATATTGTTGCATCCCTACTTTTTAAATGTGGAAAAATATTATAAAACTGATAATGTTTCAAACATTTAATTTGATCATGCAAATTAAATTAATTATGTAAAGTTTTTAATGCAATTTATACAAATGGTATGTGATCATTTTATTAAACTACTTTATTGTTCCAAAGGGTCATTGTCAATCTAAAGGACTTAATAACTATCCCCGTGGGCTCCATGAACACACTAAAGGAATTTTGCAGCCAAGCTTGTCTGAGTATTTATAAAGACAGGTATGAAGATGCACCTGTGGATCTATTTACACACTGCAGCGTGTGTAAGTTGGTCAAAGAGGTAAGGCTCATTATACAAATGCTCCAATTTCATTTTTTTGTGATTTTTGCATATACAAATTTGTTACTCCCTTATGGGCTGAGTTGTTTTGATTAAGGCACATTAAATGAAGTAGATTATTTGTATGTACAGTACAATGCAATGAATGTTGTAAGCCTAAACTTGCATTCAGTTTCCCAAATAAACAGTACAAGATGTTATGTTCACAAACATTCCAAAAAAATACACCAGGGCGTTACTTGGCTCGAGGGTGCAATTATCCTTGAAAGGCTTGTTTTCTCCGTTATGTTCCATTATGAGCAAATGAAACACTTGTACAATTTCTTAACATTTGGAGAATCCATTTTATATTTACCATCTTAACAACCATAAATGTACATAGTTTGTTCATTTGAAAAATAAACTTACCAGGGAAGTGTAAATAAACCATAGAAAGTAAAATAAACATTTAATAATTGTCCTCAGCCTGACATTCAGTCTTACTCTTAAAGTTGCCTAATTTTTGCCAAGACATGATCCTGGAACAACATTTCTGTCTGAAGACATAATGCTTACACCCTAACCATAACCTGTTTATAAAATCAGAGGGAAAGGATAGGTGAATGATAGCCCCGGCCTAACCCTTAAATTGACAAACTAAATTCACCCTTAAATCTGATTGGTTGATTGGAATGTTGCTACAGGATCAACTTGGTGAAAACAGTCCTTTAGCCCAATGCAAGGTCATAGAACATCAGTGCAACTTAGAATCCATGCAGTTTGAGCCTGTTTTTTTTATCTGTTTTTTTTTTTTTTGTATTACAGATTCAGCATGAAGTCACTCATCTGGGTGCCATACACAAGCTGTGCAGCGATGAATGCTTTGCACGCTTCAGGTCCTCCAGAAACCTCTACATGAGCTACTGTGAGAACTGTGGCAACTGTACTGCCTCAGGAAACTATCACCTGGTTCAGATAGAGGATAGTATTAAAAAGTTCTGCTGCACTGAATGCATCAGCAATTACAAACAGGTACCCCAACATTAAAAGTTCTCTGAACTCTGTTCTCTGCTCAAGCCATGTTAGTCAAGCATGGCCTAAATTGTTCATTTTAATAATTCAGGGGGGTTAAAGCTGTTGGCTTTTTCACTGTGTTGCAGAAGAGTGGCAAGCGGCTTCACTGTCCCTATTGCCAAGAAATCAAAAATATTGAACAAATGATGGAGGGGACAAACATACAGGGTGTAACGGAATTCTTCTGCTCTCAGAGATGTGTGGCCCTGAGTCAAGCGTCTCCCAGTTTGACAGGTACAAATTTTGTTGAAATAAAGCACCATGACAAGAGAGCATTACAATAGTCCAGTCTGGATGGAACCAGAGACTTAAGAAAAAGAAGGGCCTCTCTTGTTTAATTCTTTTTTTTTAATTGTCTTCAATATCTTAAAAGCATGTTTTTTTTTTTTAGGAAAAGTAAAATTTAGTTTTGAAATATATATAATTTTGAAATAAATGATTTATCGTAACTTATTTCAGAATTAAATTATTGTTAAAATCTTCAATATATCAAAAACAGGCTTTTGTTTAGTAAAATTAAAATATTTCATTTTAGAAGTTTATTTTGTTTGATGAGATTCTAAAGATTTAGTTTTTCTTCTTGTGCTGATCCATCTGGCTTTTCTTTTAGGCACCTCTTTCCCATGCACAACTTGCAAGAAGTTAGCTGTTCCTCAGTATCACCTTGCCATTTCTGATGGGTCTATCAGAAACTTCTGCTCATTAGACTGTGTCGGCAAATTCCAGGTGTTGCATTCTTTCTCTATTTATTTAGTTTGACTAGTTTTAGTTTGAATAGTTTCACTATTTAGTTGTAGTTTGGGGTCGGTTAGAATCGGTGAAATCTCTTATGCTCACCAAAGCTCCATTTATTTGATCTAAAATACAGTTAGAACAGTAATATTGTAAAATTTGATTACAATTTGCAATTGTTTTCTTTTTTGACATTTTAACCCTTTAAAACCGCACGTATCATATTTCATACACAAGTTTCTTAGACATATTGAATCAGTGAGAGCAATACTTTCTTTGAAAACCTGTTTTATCTATTTTGATACGTGTATTCTGCCATCTTGTGGAATTTCACTGTACTGCAGGCAGTAGAGGGGTAATTTTTCAGCTTTTCAAAATGGTGGCTGCGATCGGATCAGGAAAGACATTTTCGGCAGGAAAATAAAGGCTAATTTCAAGTTGTTAAGGTAAAAAATAATATTGGATTGCACCTGATATAATTAAACACTTTCTGAAGTGAAATAATGCATAATTACTTAATAATTTAATAGTTAAATTACAAGTAAATCGTCTTGGAAATTGTGTATCAAATTTGATACTGCAGGTATTAATGGTGCTTTATGTCTAAACAGTAATGTCAAATTGAATAGTCCCTGAATTCCCTGAAGTCCCATTTTTTTATGTAATCTACAATATGCCCACCACAATGTCATCTTACAAAGGCAAAGTGCAGTAACTACACAAACAAAGAAACTGAGAAAAGGGCCTTTAAAGTTTTTATACCAGCCAGTCAAACATGTTGTGAAAAACGGGACATAATTTAACACAGAAATATTTTTTCACAAGACAGAACACATGTCATAAAGCCCATTACAAGTCTTAACTCATTTTTGACCAAATGTGTAGTTACTGTGCTTTGCCTTTGTAGGGCAGAATACATTTAGGTTATTTTTACAGTAACAATTCCTATTGCTGGAATCATTCCAGTATGCTGGAATCATACATTTTTTATTTGTTTTTTAGATGTCAAAAAGATTAGAGGAAGAAGAGAGAGAAAAAAAGTATCTTCAAAATGTAATCGACATAATAATGAATGGCAATTCAAGTGACCTAGAGCAGTTAGAGGATGAGGATGATGAGGAATGGATTCCTCAGGCCATGCATGAAGATGGAAGTTCAGACAGCAGTGATGAGGATTATCAAGTCGAAAGTGTAGTCCAGAGCAGCTTAGAAGTTGAGGTCCCAACAACACAGGACACATTCAAAAAGCAGTCGGTGAAGGATAATGCAAAAAGGAAAGAATACAGATGGAGAAAAAAACAATTTCAACCTCCATCTGTTGATTTCATTGCATCTGATGAGGAAGGGACAAAAGACAGCTGTAACTGGACTCCATACATGTATTTCAAACAGTTTGTCACTGATGAAATGCTACAGGAAACGGCAGAACAAACTAATCTGTACAGCGTACAAAAAGAGGGCAAGTCAGTGAACACAACTGCCAAAGAGATAGAGAAAGTTCTAGGCATGTACATGCAAATGGGGTTAGTACAGATGTCCTGTGTGAGAGCATATTTGGAGATGGAGACAAAGCTTCCTGCAGTTTGTGATGTAATGTCTCGAGATCGGTTTCAGCAGTTGCTCACACTGATTCACTTTTAGGACAATTTCAGTGTTTCTGATGATGCAAAGAAAGATAAACTGTGGAAGCTTAGGCCATGGTTACAAAACCTGCGTGAACAGTTTCTTTGCATACCTCCTGAAGAATGTCATGCAGTAGATGAAATTATGGTGCCATTCAAGGGAAAATCGCATCTACGTGTGTACATGCCTGCAAAACCACACATATGGGGTTTTAAGATGTGGGGACGTGCCGGACAAAGTGGCTTTCTTTATGACTTTGACGTTTCGCAAGGTGCAGAACATCAAGACAGAGAAAAATCAGAAGTGGGTGTTACAGGAGAAGTTGTGCTGAAAATGACATCAACACTTCCAGCAGGAAAAAATCACAAGGTCTTTGCAGACAAGTATTTTACATCAGTTCCCCTGGTGCAGCACCTAAAGGAGAGAGAAATCCACTACATTGGCACAATCCGGATGGACATGATGGCCAACTGCACCATGATGGATGAAAGGGAAATGAAGAAACATGGAAGAGGGTCAATGGACTTCAGAGTGAACCAGGACAACAACATCATTGTAAGATGGTTTGACAACAAAGCAGTGAACCTGATTTCTTCGTTTGTGGGTATTGAACCTGTGGGAAATGTGAAACGTTGGGATCGCAAATCCAAAACTCACATAATGGTTCCCAGACCAGCCATCGTTGAGGCATATAACAAGTTCATGGGAGGCGTTGATCTTCTTGATATGCTGTCTGCACTTTACAAATTCAGCTTCAGGTCCCGAAGATGGTACATGTACATCTGGTGGCACACTGTTACAGTGGCAGTCATCAATGCATGGAATCTCTACAGAAGAGACCAGAAGATGTTAGACCCCAAGATGGAAACCATGGCTCTGCAAAGGTTTCAAGCTTTGGTTGGTACTTCACTCACAAGTGCTGGAAAGGCTAAAAAGGTTGACAGACCACTATCCTGTCCAGAAGAGTCTCCACCAGCAACCCCCCGTAAAAGGTCAAGCTGCAGTGTTCCACTGGATGTCAGAAGGGATGCCATGGATCATTTTCCAACATGGGAAACCCGACAAAGATGCAAGCATTGCACCAACAATCACTTCTCGCATGTGTACTGTGAGAAGTGTAAGGTGCATCTTTGCCTGAACAAAGACAGAAACTGCTTTCGTGACTTCCACAAAGTAAAATAAAAGGACTGGGAAAAAAGATCTATGTAAAGAAAAGAGAGAAAAACGGCCTAAAATGTTCTATGTCTAAAACACCAACACTGTTGTAAGCAAAACGTTCCCAAAAAGCCTGATGTATCAAATGTGATACAAAAAATATATCATAAACGAAATGAGTTTTTTGATTCATAGCTTAATAAATATCTAATTTACAAAAATATATAATTTTCTGCCATTTTTTTTATGTGTCAGGCTTTAAAGGGTTAAAATGAAATGTATTCATCTGATGGCATGTTCAGCATCATTACTCCAGTCTTCAGTGTCACAGACACTATCCTTTAGAAATCAGGATCAGGAGCTCAAAAAACATTTCTTATATGTTCATTGTTGACAACAGCTTAAAAGTTCAGATAAACAGCATTTATTTGAAAGAGATCTTTTGTAACATTTAATGTAATTATTCTTTTTTTTCCCTCTCTCTTTAGGAGAAACTGAATGCATCTGTTCCTCATAACCAGATGAATGGAAACTCTCATGGACCTCAGCCTCAGAGCGCTGCACCACCTCGGCCCAACACCGACCATCTTCAGCCCATCCAAACGTCATCCAATGTGCCTGGCCCAAGCCACAACCCTCCGCCACCTTTTGTACCACCCTCAAATCAAAATCCAGTTCCAACTTATGTGCCGGCTCCTGGTGTGGTAAATTCACAAGACGCCCAGCAACAGTGGCCAAACAAGCTTCCCTCGTCCTCTGAAACAATACGACTCGCGTGCAAGCAGTGCCAGAATCAGTTCAGTTCAAAGCCTGAGGTTTTCCAATTTAAGGTATGACTTCCAAAAGTGGTCACATGAGCGAACGCGATATTACTGTGGCTGAATCACAGACCTATTGATGTTTAGAACAACAATGCAATTGCAAGTGTGATGTTACTTTTATAAATTGCCTCTATAAAGCTTCAGAAAACATTGGAAAGGTGAAATTATTCTTTTGTTGTTCTTCAAAGGTGTTAAAGCACCTTCTTTTTTTCTTCACTTAGGGTCACACTGGGTTGTTCTGTTCTCGAGCGTGTTGCGACACATATAAGAGGGAAAGCAACGTGAAAGCTGTCTGCGAGTATTGCAAACTGGAGAAAGTAGTCAAAGACATCATCACATACGAAAAGCAGCCTAGATCTTTCTGTTGTGAAGGTTTGTCTCTTTACTTGATTCTTGATTATATCAGTAGTACTCAAATGGTCAATTACAAAAACAAAAAATGGAATTGCAGTCGTCGTATTCAGCCCATGTGATGCTTATTATTGGGCCTATGCCATTCAGGTTAACATTAGGGGCTTTCGCACCAGGTAGTTATAGGAATTTTAGTTTTTGAGTGAATTATCCCTTAATTAGCGTGGCATTCAACAACTCTATAGTGTAAGTAAGTAAGTAAGTAAAAGTTTATTTATATAGCACCTTTCACAGGTATAGGGCCACAAAGTGCTTTACAACAAAAACAATTTATATCATAAAATACACACAATAAAAACATAGACAGTACATGATCATATCAACCCACAGGTAGCTAATTGAAAGCCTGAACAAATAAATGTGTCTTAAGTCTGCATTTAAACACATCAACAGAATCAGAGGAGCGCATAGACGGTGGAAGGTCATTCCACAACCTGGGGGCAACTGCCTGAAAAGATCAGTCACCTCTAGTACGGTAGCGAGTGCGTGGAACCGTCAGCAGGTTCTGATCCACAGACCTCAGAGCACGTACAGGGGCATAACGCTGAATTAGGTCACTAATATAAGGGGGAGCCTGGCCATGTAAAGCTCTGAAAACTAAAACCAAAATTTTAAAATTTATCCTATAAGACACTGGTAACCAATGAAGTTCTGTTAGGATTGGGGATATGTGAGACCTCCTATTTGTACGTGTTAAAATTCTGGCTGCAGAGTTTTGGACTAATTGCAGTCGAGAGAGCTCCTTCTGGTTTAGGCATAAAAATAGACTATTACAATAGTCTAAACGCGAAGACACAAAGGCATGAATGATAAGCTCCAAATCATTTCTTGAAACCATATTTCTAAGTTTCGAGATTTTCCTTAATTGAAAGAAGCAGTTTCTCGTCAGCTGCTTGCAGTGCTGCACTAACGACATGTCTTTGTCGAGGATAACTCCCAAATTTCTAAGACTTGGCTTAGCAGCAGACTGGCCTAGATCACCCAAGTATTGTTTAATCCCAGGGATTTCATCCTCCGGGGCAATGATCAATGTTTCTAGTGCAAAGTTTGAGAAGTGCCTGGACTTCAGTGTTTGTCCATCTATCTCTGTTTTGGATCTATTCTGGAGTAAGTATATGTCAAATTTAAATAAAACCCTACTCTGAAGTAGGAGTTAATTTAGTCCCCCAAAAGGTAACTAAAATCGGTCACACTTTAGTTTAGAGTCCATTTCTCACTATTAACTAACTATACGCTGATTTCACGCAGCTGCCATTTTGAAATCGCTCCGGTGGGAAGAAAACCTGAAATGTCGCATTTAATCATAGGAGAGTCATGGAATAAGGCTCAGTCGCTAACACAGATTGGTACACTGTGAAGAGAGTGATGCCCAGAACACAGGCTGGGGTCTGTCTATATAGCTCTCCCAAGGTTATTTACAGCAGGCCAAGCCTCTCTGTAAAATTCCACAAGCAATAGGATTCAAATGCTAGGTTAGATTTACCGCTAACCCCCTCTATCCTCCCCAGTCTAAGATGACATCTGACCCGGCCGGTTCTCTGGTGCCTCACTCCACTCTTGATAAAGAAAAGACAAATTACTTCCTTTACGGATAGCAAAACCATAAGACATTCCTCTGTTATTACATATAGGAGGTGAACAGATAAAAACATAAGACCCAATAATCATATGTAATACATGTGAGATTAAAATTTCCCCAACAGTACACACATTTATACTTTAGACTATATACAGTAAAAATTCATTTATAAATTTTAAATAATTTAATATAAAATAAGTATAATAAGTATAATATAAAATAATTTTTAATAGTTTAATTTAAAATAAGAACGTAAAAAAAAGAAGCAGGAACAAACTGTATACATATCCTATACTGGATATTAACATCCAATAGTGTAAGCCATTGTTGTCTATCTGTACTTCTGCATTGACCTCCATGTCGTTTGGCAAGGTCATGCTTAAAAAGCATGGTTCTTCCCACCGGAGCCTCGCTTTCGATTTCAAAATGGAGGCTGCGTGAAATTCACTAGGACTTTTGCCTCAAACTCCTGATTACTGCTTATTAATAGTTAGTAAGGTAGTTAAGTTTAGGTTTTGGGTAGGAAGTTGGGATGTAGAATATGGTTGTGCAGAATATGGCGATATGTGCTTTATAAGTACTAATAAACAGCCAATATCTTAAAAAGAAAGTAGTTAATAGTAAGAATTGGACCCTAAACTAAAGTCTTACTCTAAAAGTTATCCTAAAATCATTCCCATTTCTTGTGGTAGGAACATGCATAAAAGCGGGTGTTGAATCTTAAGTAAATTTTCATTTACTTGCATAAAATTAACTATTTAGTTCATGATTTTGGTGGCCACTTGACATACAACGAAAAAGCGCGAAGAAAAACAACTTTTCTAAATAAAGGTTGGTTTTTATGTCTAACATTTTCAACATATATTTGCTTGTCTTTCATTCTGTCTTCTTTTTCAAGGTTGTAAACTGCTTTTTAAGCATGACCTTGCCAAACGACATGGAGGTCAATGCAGGGTTTGTGCCTACTGTCAAAACATGACCCATAAAACCATTCAGAACTTCTTTGGGGGCAAACTGGAGGAGTTTTGCACAGAAGAGTGCATGTCTCTCTACACCGTGCTCTTTTATGAGGTAAGAGATGGCATTTCTGTATTTATCCTTTTTTTTTTTTTTTAAAGAAAGACTCAGAATCAGTTGTGTTTAGTTGGGGTTGTGAATTGAGCAACATTTTATGCTCTTTGTATTTAAGATGCACTTGTTGACGACTTTATATTGGCAGAGTTTTTGAATTGTTACTTCTTTTTGCATCATTCCTGCATAAATTTGTTGTCAGATGGCCAAGTGTCACTGCTGTAAGAATCAGGGCTCACTAAAGGAAAGCCTCGTCTGGGATGGAACAACAAGACACTTCTGTAACCTGTCCTGTTTGCTGCAGTTTTTTTCAAAGAATATTTCCCCTCATCATCCAGCAAGCAACGGTACGTCACCATGGAGTTCTGTATTTCAAACGGGTGTATAGTAGGGCTACCACATGACATTAACACTTATTTTAAGTGAAACCTATTTATAAAAACCTTTAACAAATGTGCAGAGTTTCTGCTGTGAAATGTAATTTTCAAAACTGGTTTTATTTTAAGGACTCACTCTTGTTTCTTTATCATTGAAGGTACTGTGTCTAATACCACTACAGTCCAAGCTCCGTTATCTTTGTCGAAGGACATGCCTGTCATTGGCGGTGTGGTGTCTCTGGCTTCCACATTACCTGGAAATACTGCTCTCACAGGTATTCATTTGTCATGTTTTACAATTTTGAATTAAAAGATTTTAATTTCATTTGTTTTAATGTAATTGATTTTTTTTTTTAGGAGCACTACCTACCTCAAATGCCAGTTCAAAAAACATTGGGGAAGTAAGTAGTGATGCACACATACATCGTGTTACAAAGTGTTGTATTAAATGCGTGCTACTGTTCAAACGTAAGATTGCTTTTTAAAAGAAATTAAAAAGATAATCATGAAAATTCTGTCAGTATTTACTCACCTTCATTTTGTTCCAACCCAGTAAGACTTTCGTTCATCTTCGGAACACAAATTAAGATATTTTTAATTAAATCTCAGAGTTGAGCAAAGCTTCTGTGTTGTACGTCACGCGCATCACACACATGACCAGTGTCGGCCAATAGTGTGCCTACGTGTGACATACAACACAAAAGCTTTGCATCCTGAGGCCCACAGAGAAGGAAATGAATAGTAGAATAAAGTCGTTATTTTTGTTTGTTTTTTGTGCTCAAAAAAGGTATTCTCGTCGCTTGATAAACTTAAAGATTGAGCCACTGTAGTCACTCTGACTATTTTAAAGATGGTTTAAAGATAACTTTTCTGGGCCGGCAAGTTTCGATCCCTTAAAAGCCAATGGAGGAGTAATCCAGCTCTCTTATAGGGTTGGAACAACATGAAGGTGAGAATTAACTGACAGAATTTTCATTTTGGGGTGAACTAACCCTTTAATACTTTTATTCAGCAAGGATGACTATAAAAGACATTTATAATGTTAAAATATTTCCATTTCAAATATTTATTTATTTGAAAATTGTATTTAAGAATAAAAAGTGCACCATGTTTTCCACAAAAATATTAAGCAGCACAACTTTTTTTCCACATTGATGATAATAAGAAATTATATTTTTTCTTATTAGTTCTTAAATTATCTTTGTTTCTTGAGCAGCAAATCATCATATTAGAATGATCTGTGAATGATCATGTGACATTGACGACTGGAGTAATGATGCTGAAAATTGTTTTACCATCACAGGAATAATTGTACATTTTTATTTTATATATATATATATACATATATATATTTTTTTTTTCAATGTTGCGTTTTTTTTACTGTATTTTTGATTAAATTAATGCAGCCTTGATGAGCATAAGAGGCTTCTTTCAAAAAAATAGTCTTACCCACCCCCAAACTTTGATTAGTAGTGTATGTGATGCAAGTATCATAGCAGTCTCAAGTAAAAGTAACTAATGAGAACACTTTTTAGTATTGTAATATACAAATTAAACAAAATTGATTCAGTTTTGCTATTAAAATTAAATTTGAGAATTGTGAAATTTCACTGGTTATTGGCTAATTTCATTATTTAGGTTATTATTGGCTTTTTATTTTATTTCATTAGCTCTTTCCAAAACATGCTTTATTTTTTAATTGTGATTATTTTTATTTATTTATTTTTTTTTTAACCCTTATTTAATGTTTTTTTTTCATCCCCAAAATAGGCCAGCACTCAAACCGATGCTTCAGTGGCTGCTGTTCCATATCGAAGAATGTTGAAGAACAAAGCTCTCATGTGCAGACCTATTACTGAAGAGCAAGGAGTCCAGTGTGAACCAGAGCCTCCAGTTCCTCCGGTACCTCCAGTACCTCATATGTCTGAAAAAGGTTGGCCTTCCTCATTTTCACCATCACCCGTGCTAGAAGTCGTTATGCCGTACTCTCATAAGCATTGCAAAATATGTTGAAATGAAATATTGTATTTACTTTCTCCTTCCACAGTGATTGATGAAAATGGAGAGGCTGTGAGGTATGTGCCTGTGCCGGTGCCCATTCCGATGCCCGTCTACATCCCAGTGCCAATGCATCTATACACCCAGTACACACCTTTTCCACTTGGGCTACCTTTACCGGTATATCATCTTAATTTTGTCATTTGTCAATCATTTATTCTGTGCTATAGTTTAGAGCTCTTTTATAATCATGCTGTTACCGTCCAGGTGCCCGTTCCTATGGTCATACCCGGATATCAAGACACTGCTGAAAAGAAAGACACTAAATGTAGCCTGCCTGCCCAGAGCTCAGTGGAAGACGATGAGGTGGAGAAAGGAAAAGACAAGCCTGCGTTACTTGGTGCATAAACGTTTTGTTACTATTGGGACCGTTTGCTTATCCAAACCAAAAGTGCTTCAGTATTTGATTGTATTGTGATTATTGCCTTGCACAGACCAGGGCAGCACTTACAGTGGCGATCTAGAGTCAGAGGCCAGATCAACACCCTTCAGCTGGGCAGATGCTGAGGATCCCGGAGCCACCGTGAAGCCACAGGTGGCGTCGTCGGAACGAGAGGAGCCGAAAGCTGCCCCTACCACGTCTTTGCCATCAGAACAGCCAGATCTGGAAAATGATTTTCCTCGAGGTAAGATTTAAAATTTTATTTTTTTTTGGCCTGTAAATTGATACTTTATGTAGTTATGTACGATTTGTGCTTTTTTGAACAAAATCTATATTTCTCAAAAAAGACACTATAGGGCTTTTCACACTTTCACCCAGGGTTAAATAGTTAACCTGGGATATCTTTATTCGCGTTTTACACTGCTCATACTATACCTGGGGTTAACAATTAATCCTGGATATTGATAAGCTGACGTTTCACACTGTACGTTCCTAAACCCTGGGTTAACGTTCTTATTTGTATATTAGTGGGCTCAGTGTCATTGATTGGATGAACACAGCACGTGACCTCTTTACATAGCTCTAGCATTGCGCATCGAGTTTATACTGAATGGATACTTCAGACTATAAAAGTAAGACCGAAACGAGCTCTTCTTCACTCAAAATGTTGTGTTTTCTGTCAGCATTTGACATTTTTCATCTCATACGCTGAATTTACTGTTTAAATACAATGTGCTGCAGTGTTATCGTGACTGTCCAAATCCTGCAAATATGTAAGCTATTGGTTGTCTATTGCAAAGCATCTAGCTTTACCATTCTTAACCCTGCATCTTTTCACACTGTACAAGTTTGGCACCGCAATATGGGGTTAACAGCTCCGGAGCAGGGTTTAATAACCCCGGATCAAAATCGGTGCTAACCCAACTTCAAAATTATAAGTGTGCAACGTTTCTCTACCCAGGGTTAAAAGCTGTGTTTAGAACAACAATAACTCAGGGTTATGCGCAGTGTAAAAAGCCCTACTGATTTTAATCTCCCTCACTTTATGGATATAGCCTTAATTTATAGATTTTTTTTTCATCCTTTTCATTCATGTTTGTACAGATGTGAGTAATATTTAATTATTGTTGAGCTTTGATGATAATCAATTAAAAAAAGCAAATATGTTATTTTTGGATCCAGTAGATAAAATGTCCCTGCTACAACTAATACATAATGGCATTACACATTTTTGAACTATTTTTGAAACTATTTGCGTAACTTTTTTGTTTCTTGCGTAGACATTTAGCAGCTTTTGACAGCTTTTCTATTTCATAATTTGTAAAATCCCCAAAAATAATAACACTCATATCATTTCACAGCACCAACTGACCCTGGATCAGCTAAAGAGAACAGACTGGTGTTGACGCTGAAGAGACGTAAGAGGGGTAGAGACAGCCACCCTCCCAGAAAAAGGGTATGTAATCTGGATGAATCAGATTCATGGCTTGTTGGAGAGACATTTGACACAAGTGACAGAACAACAGAGAGTCCGCCACAGTCTTTTTGCAGTTTGGAAGATTGAAGTGGGTTGTTTCCCAACTTTTAATTGAATAATAAAGACTAGAGTGTTTCCAAAGTAAAAAATTAAATGTTCACCAAAGGTTTAGAGAGGTATTAAATGTCTTGTTTTTTACTCAAGTAGTTCTTTTTATTAAGTAGTAAAGATTCTTGTAATGAGTTTTTTATATATATATTTTACAGCATTCTAACTACAGATAGACTATTCTATCTAGAAAGCCTCATTTTTTTAACAAGTTTTTAACATTTCAGATCTTTTTGTCTGTATTTATTGTTTTATATTAAGATGCAGGATTGTTAAATGCTCCAAAGCATTTTGCATTGGCCTCTATTGGTAGTTTACAGTTTTGATCGTTTTTAAAATCTATTTGTGAATGGCTGATATAGGGATTGATTTTTTTCACTTGTCAATGGAAAATCAAAAGTTTTTTTTAACTGTTTTTATATAAGCTTTGTATTGTTAAGAGAGATGTACCTTCAGTTTATCAAGCGGTTGTACAATAAACCATTTGAGTTTGCATGGAGATGAACAAATGTAATTGTTGTTGAGAATTGGACTAATTTGTGAGTTCTGGACATGAACAAAAAAGTTCCCATTAGCCTACATTTTGGGAAAGTAATATTGTGGGGAGTCCGTGTCCACCTGGCTAAATTAATTTAATAAAATAATGTCATTATGCAGTGTGCCATTTTGGCTTCAATTAAAAAACTTGAATCTAAATGAAACTGCATTATAGAGGATAGTTCATCCAGAAATGACAATTTTGCCATAAATGACATTTACCATCATATAATTCTAAACCTTTATGATTTCTTTGAAACAGATGAACTCTAATAACATGTCATTTGTGGGTGAGATGTGTCGTGTGCTGAAATTAAACATGTAGATGCCATAGTCCCATCATCCTCTGCAGACTGTCGCTCATTACAGAGCTTTACTAGGTTACTGACTGAAATAAAACTCCTCCTTTTTAAAAGCTTAAAATACCAGCTCCAATTTCTGTGAGTTTAGCTGAATTTATAAAGAATTGGCCATATTCATACTCTTATTGTTTAGGGTTTTGGTAGCCCACAACTAAAAATGGGAAAAGAGACAACCAGAGCTACATGGTTAATATTTAAAAGATTGCAATCTCGATTTAAACACCCACACATCATTCCAGTCTATTAAAACTTTGACAATACACACTAGATTATTCAAATCTGCATTGTCACTGACCCAGAAAGCAATTATCATGTATAGGTTTAAAAACAGGTCTTTTCAAATACACAATATCCTTATTTCTGTGTTACAAATATTTAAAGCCACACTGTATAACTCTTTTAGTTTATTCTTAGCTAAAAACACTTAGTTCTTTCAAAAATATATGTGTTCATTAATGTATATTTACTTCGTTCAAGTAATAAAGTATTCTCGTGAGTGTATAATATGCCGTTGAAAATACATACGGGTAAGGGGTTCTAATGTCGGTCGCCATGTTGACCCTCCATCTTGAAAGTACATTAGCCAAAGAGGGACATACCCGTTAATTCAAGCTTCGCCTTTCGCGTTTACGTTTCAGTTAACACTCATGGATGAGGTCGAACTTGAAGCCATTTAATCTTGGACTACATTGGCCACCGTAGGAGTTAAAACAAAATCGGAATTGAGAGGAACAGAAACTAATATTCACTGGATGGTCATATACCTTTTCACTGCTAAATGGGGGTAAAAATCACACAGTGTAGCTTTAAGTACTGAGATAAAAGTTTACAGTTTGATATGAACACTGATGTCTACAGAGCAATACAGCAAACCACCTTTTGAAAGTATCCTGGCGCTTCAAGTAAGGATTATATCAATTGCATCATTACACCACTAGGTGGCTAAAAGTGACTTAAAAATCTGTATTCGTCATTAAATTAATTCAAGAGATTCATTCAAAAATGCTGATTCATCCTGTAATGAAACAGATGAAGTCAGAACCTCTGGTAAATTACATATTTTGTTTAGTTGTCTGTAAAGAATCATGATCTCTATTTGGTACAAAAAGAAGAAATTGTGATTCTCAGTTTATGCAGAATTGTGGAGCTCTAGAAAAAATGAACTGAATGGTTTGATGTATCAAATCTGTCCCAAATTTAAAGATTTTTATGAACTTTAGGAGTTTGGAAGGGTAATTTTTTTGGAAAATCTAGCTGTAAATTTAGAGCAAATTAAGTGTATGTGGCACTAGAGAAGAAATCATACCGAGACTAGAGAATTGCCTCCAGAAATCTTCAGGAAAGTTGTTCTAACTGGAAATTTAAACAAGGGTGCACTGAGAAGAGTGAAGCCGTCAGATGGCAGTTCAGAAGTTTCATAATATCCCTCCGGAGGAAACCTGGCACATAGGACGGAGTAGCTCGTTTAAAGTGTGAAGCGGAAATGCTTCAGGAACTTTGTACATAACGCAACAAAGCCAAAAACAATGAGACTGAATGCAGGCCAGATGGGGACCGAAGACGCTGAAAGAGAGGGAGATGATGCTGATGGAGGAGTGGTTGCCATGGAGCCTGCTGCAGTTGAAGAAAGTCACCATAAAAGGAGATGAATGTGTCGGCATCGGTCAAAATGGTTGTTACAATCTGAAGTGTCTGTGCCTTTTGTGAATTTTTGTCATGCAAACTCTGGCGTTTATTTCAGTATTATACCTCTTGAGGCATCATCTTTATTTGTCCTCATTCAGTCTAAAATGCATTTGATCTGTAATTTATTTAGATATTTGGTTAGAATTCAGAATTCAGTTTTTTTATATTGTCTTATATTTATATAATAATATTTTGTTACTTCTGATGGGGAAATCATCAGATTAAGTTATTTGGATTCTTTTTTTTTTCTTGCTTGAATAAAAGAGAAAGTGAATCAACAATAACTGTGGACCGCGGAGGGGTCTTGTATCATCCCGGTTTTATTTTTTTGACAATGACTGGCTTACTGTACATTTATCATGATGATTATATTACACAACTACTTGCCAATAAAGTAAATACATGGAGATGAAATACTGATTTGAGAATCTGTTTTTTTCTTAGCTGAATCAATAAAAAAAAATCATAAGATGAACACAAACAATATTATTAAAATCGTTAGAATTTATTATCTGCGATGCAAGTTACTTTATGGTCTAGTCCGCTTTTGGAGCTGCATGATTCTGGATAAACTGAAAATCATGATTTTTTTTTTTTTTTTTTCTTAAATGGAGATCATAACTAAATGTGACTTTTTTTAATATGTGCTAGAGGTTCTGACAAAATGTTAATTGCTTCAGTCTATTAAAAGAATATTTAATTTGATTTTTTTTAAAACGGTTGAATGAATGATTCAATGACTCATAAAGACTCAAACTATTTCATTCCTATTCATGAAGACTGCTCTAACTTGGTCAGCGGCAACACAGATCTAAATGTTCGCTGTGATCATAGTTGTTTAATAGACACAAGCGAATCCTTGTCATTTAGGAATAAGATTGCGAAGGTGTTTGAATCGAGATTGCAATCTTTTAACAATTAATTGTGCCACTCTATCAGTTTTATCTACAATTTAACGTCTTTCACAATATTAATGGTATAATAATATGTTTAGTATTACTTAGATATTCTTAAAGTATTTGTTTATATTTTCAATTAGCTTTCAGTTTAATTTAATGAAATTTAAGCAATTATTTTTAATTATTACTTTTTGAATATGTAATGTTTATCAGTTAGCTTCATTTTAGCACCATTTGAGCATTAAAACACATTTTATTTCAGTTAGTATTCTAAAGAGCTGACATATTTTCAGATATGGCGTGCGCTCTGTTTGTTTTATTGGACTTGATCTTTTTTAGGTTTCCCTTCATAATATCTGGTTTCTTTGTTGTGTAGTAATAAAACTAGTGTTTTGTGTCTCCTTCAGGGACGTAAGCGATCTGGAACCGATACAGCAGGCAGCGTTTGGCTGAGTACGTCCTGCTCGAAGCTTAACCAAATGTACGGAGTCGAAGCTTGGGCCAGCTGGGTGAAAATGAAAACAGGACAAAGTGAACAGAAGCAGGAGTCCGGTAAGTTCACACATATGGGTCAGAACATGGAGTCATTCCCTCGCAACTCACGCAGCTTGTGTCATTGGTAAAGGTCATTGGCTCAGTCGGTGTGTGACATCGCGCTTGACCCACCATGTGTTTTAACAACTTTTTCTTCTCCCACTGTGTCTTATTCAGAGGGCCCCATGACTGTGAAGGAGGATTTGTTGCAGTGCACTCCTGCAGATCTCAGTATTGGTCTGTGTCGTTTCATCAAGGAGGTCCGCAGGCCGAACGGCAAGGCGTATGAACCCGACAGCATCTACTACCTGTGCCTGGGCATTCAGCAGGTTTGAGAATAAATTAAATCCAGCACATTTGCTTCAAAATGTAATTACGTGTACAATTTTTGTTTAGTTTTTTTGGATACACTATATATTCTTCAACATACTTCACTCAATTCTTAGTGCCTGCTTGAAAATGAGCGTCTTGAAAACATCTTCACGGATTCACTCTATAGTCAGTTCATCACTGACATCACCACACTGCTGAAGGACTGGGGGAATACATTGCCGCCTGGAGGTAAATCTCTTTTTCCCAAAACGACCTTGTTCTGTCACCTGCTGCAAAAATAGAGTTCACTTTTTCTTTTTGTCATAGATACTATATATATATATATATATATATGTGTGTGTGTGTGTGTAAGCAATAAGGTACAAGAGGCTGTGCTATATTGTGAATAAGAAACGGCTGAAGGGCGTGAGTTTGGAAAGATATTTGAAACAATACAATAACAAGTATTGTATAATCGGGAGTGTTGCATCGAGTACTTTATTGCTTTTATTAAACGGTTCACACACAATAAAAATATGTAAGGAAAAAAATATGTATTAGTGCAACTTAAATGAAGTAAAATCACTAAAAGTCTTCCTTCCGCTAGAAAAAAAAGTCCCTGACCATGAACAGCAACAATGTTCAATGTGTAATATGCATGAAAGCTCAAATAAAAACAACATAGGAGTGTTGTGCAGTGATAAATAAAACGTTGGGTTAAGCGGTCATAGCCGTGTTTTATCATGAATAAATCAGAATGACCAATCAGAATCAAGGATTGGAATTAATCATTATATACACTGAATATGGCCTATTCACATAACCAAAGCATATCACCCAACAAATCTAGACTAACTACTGACCACCATATCAATAGCTCCACTGAAATGCCAGTTCTGGATGTATTATCAAAAAAGTATATTAGATGTTTACACTATTAATAAGCTTAAAATAAACCTTTTATTATTTGTACGGAAGTCTAACTGTTTACTTGTAAAGCTGATTAGCTTAATACTTTGAAATATCATGCGTGTTATTTATTTTTATACTCCTTATAAAAAGTCAAGCATTTTTGTAATTGTATTATTGTACATGCAGTTTGACACCATTTTAATTGAGAGAATACATGGGATATTTGTTCTTTTAAAACTCTAATATATTTTAAATACATCTAAAAATTGGTAAAAAAAAAAAAAAAATTAACCTGAAATCTTTGAATGTGTTGAAACAAAAACAGTTCATTTACACTTTCAAAAGTTTGAGGTCAGACAGATTTTTTAAAATATTTTAATACTCTTTTTCAGCAAGGATGGACATGTATAATGATACAAACACTTTTTTATTTCAAAATAAATTGTTTTTTAAACTTTCTATTCATCAAAGTATCCTGAGAAAAAAAGTAGTCAAAAGTATGAAGCAGCCCAACTTGTTTTGAACATTATTAATACTCAGAAATGTTTCTTGAGCAGCAAATCAGCATATTAGAATCATTTTTAAGAATCATGTGACACTGAAGACTGGAACAATGATGCTGAAAATTCAGCTTTAACATCACAGGAATACATTATTTTAAAACAGTTATTTTAAAAGGTTCAAAAGGTTTTAAAAGGTATTTCTGTTTTTACTGTATTTAAAAATGCAGCCTTGGTGAGCATAAGAGATTTCTTTTAAAAACATAGAAAGACAATACTAGCCTTGAACTTGTCTACAAGATGAGTTTCTTCGTCACAAGGATGATTTTGTTCTCGGGTACAACATTTAAAATCCCCTTGCGTTGTGAATAGGCTTTTAAGGTGATCACGATGTTTCCACAGGATATATACACTCGCGGGTTGAGGAGGAGTACCTTTGGGAATGCAAGCAGTTGGGCGCTCTATCTCCTATTGTCCTGCTCAACACGCTGCTCTTTTTTGGAGCCAAGCTCCTCAACCTCAAAACGATTGAGGACCATCGACGCCTTGCATTCGCCAATGTCACCCACTCCTCGAAGGCCACCAAAAATGGCACGACCTCCTGTCTTCGGTTCAGACTGCCTAGCAAAGAGGAGGAAAAGGACAAAAAACGTAAGAGCTGTGCTGAAGATGCAATGGCCACCATGTGTTTGAATCGTTACAGAGCTCCTAGACATGTGAACATACTTCTGTGCTCATAATATTTCTTGTGTTTATTGAACATCCAGCACCGGCTGTTAAAAGGAGGAAAGAGGAAGAGATTGTTGAAGAGGAGTTTTTGGAGATGCCTGAGAATGTGGAGAACCCCTTACGCTGTCCTGTCAGACTCTACGAGTTCTATCTGTCGAAATGGTGAATGTTAATTTTTTCATTTATTCACCATCATGTCTTCCATGACAATGCGTTCAGCAAAAGTAGATGACGATTTTAACTGCCGAATCTTATTGTAGGTTAAAACTATTAAAGGGATAATTCACCCAAACATTTCAAATTTTGTCATAATTTATTCAACCTCATGTTGTTCCAAACCCGAATGAGTTTCTTTCTTCTGCTGAACACAAAAGAAGATATTTTAAAGAAAATGGGTAACCAAACAGTTAAGCCCCATTGACTTCCATACAATGGGGTTGAGTAAATTATGACAGAATTTTCATTTTTGGGTGAAATATCACTTTAAAAATAGTTAATTGAAATAAAATAAAACATATATATTATTTGAAAATCTTAAACTTGAAATACTTGAAGTACTAAAATTACTACAACTAAAACTGAATTAAAAATTTTTAATGAACTGAAATTAAAACTAATATAAATATAAAAAAGCATGTAAAATGAACTAAAATTAAAATGTAAACTAAAATAAAAATATCACAATAAAAGCTAATTCAAAATATTAGTAAATACTATAACTGTATAAAAAATTACTAAAATAACACTGCCGCTGAAGCTTTCTAATTACATATGCTGAATATGGCTCAGGTTGGACTCTGGTTACAAGAAATCAATGCATTTAGCACTAAATTAGCATGTATTTTAATCTCATAAAGATTTTGTATGGCATCAGAAGGAATTTAATGGCAAATAATAATCACTTTTAATAATAAAATGGACTGCTCATAATGCTCTTTTTTCATTTTTGTTGCACGTAAAAGAGCAGTTTGGATTTTCTTATCTCATTTTGTTTTACACAGAATGAAAATGACACGTATTTGAATTTTTTCAGTGAACTATAATGTTATATTACTCTCTACAATTTTGAATCACAATTATGCAGATTCTTGAATGAAGCAGCTTGAGTTCTGCGCACTAAATGAGCTTCATTGAAATTGCTCTTGCTTGAAGGAGTAGAGTCACTTGTTTGGTCTTTTTCTGGTGCTTTTACAGCTCAAACTCCGTGAAGCAGCGTCCAGATCTTTTCTACCTGCAGCCCGAGGCGTCCTGCCACCCCAGCAGCCCTGTGTGGTACTCGGCCCAGCCATTGGATAGCACCATGATGGAGAGCATGCTCACACGAATCCTAGCCATACGGGACATTCATCTGGACTCTAAGCATCAGCAAAAGTACCTGGACTCGTCAGATGAAGATAGCTCTTAATTAGAACCTACAAACTTTGAGACCTTGCTTTGAAAAAAACAACAACAACATGATGACCAACGTTTAATGACATCTACGTATTACTTTTATTCAGATGGGAATGGGATGAAAACAGAAATGAAATTGTGCACAAGCTCAACAGACATTCCTTGAGTCGTCAATTCTATCATGAATGGTATAGACCTTTAAAATGAAATTTGGGGGAATTGTTTGGTTTTTAGTCCCAGTAGATATTGTTTCTCGGTATTTAGTATTATTTAGTGAAAGTTTTTTAAGTTTAAACATTCATCCTGTCATTGTTGGTAACCTTTGAAAATATATGAATTCTCAGATGAATGGCTGGCTTACTTCCGGTAAGAATTGTAAGGGTTTCCATTGATCTTAACATGTTTTCTGGACACTTGCTACTTTGTACACTTATTGACATGTAAAGGAACATTCACTCTGAAAATGTTCACAACCAGAAGTCATTTGTTTTCATTGAGAATTGGTGAATTGAGCAACTCTTAGCGATGCTTCAGATTTACGGGACCACTCAGATACGTGACAGTAAAGCTGTCATTTTAATGGACAGAAATTTATATATTTCCATGTGTGCAAGATGCAAAAAAAAGACCATTTTGAATGTGTGTATCTGCTAAAAATAATTTTCTCTTGACCACAGACGTTTGGTACACACAGCCTCGGCTAATAGACGTACTAAAAGCTCCAATTCTGATCTCAGTTGGTCTTTAAGAAATAGATATTTTAGATGTCTCGCTTCTAGAAAAGATGAGTTTGACGCATTCATGGAGTCAAAGTCGTGGAGTCGTGTCTCAGTCAATAGAGGGCAGTCCTGCTTTGTTAGTTCAAGTGACAGGACCTTAACATGGTAACAATGGGAATCAAATAAGCAATATTTAGCCACATGATTATGCTGATATTTGCACAGATAGATGCAGCGCCAGCCTACGATGTAAAGCCAATTGTCATTCGCTACCATGGTAACAGAGACAAGAGCTGTTGCATGTGCTTCGCACTGGATTATGAATGTGCTGCTGCTTTTGAAATCGTGCAACACATATGAAAAGCACTTGTATATATGCGTCAGCCTTCAGTAATGGAATTATTGTCAACCAGAACGTCCCACATCGGGACCTTTAATTTAACCTGCACTGACTTTAAGCATTGCTGAATGTAAGGGGGGAACAATATATAAGTGAGGCAGCTGAACTATATACAGTTGTTAAAGAGCAAGTGCTGCTTGTCTGATCACACATCTCTTACCAATTGTTCGTACATGTACAATTAGGTATGGCGGACCGAAAGATGCATTTCAGGGACAGATCACGTTTATATTGCCTGTTCAAAAAGAGTGTGTGGGCGTGCTCCGGGCAGATGAGGTGTGATTCAAGAGGGTTCGAGAATGAGAGGAGAGTGTGTGGGAGAGAGAAGTACAACAAAGACAGACAATCTGGCAGTGTATGACTGAATCTCCATTTGAAAAATTCAAAAACAATGTCAAACTTTGATTTTTTAAAACCCATGCTATTGGTGTAATGTGCTAAATGTTTCATTTAGATGGGTTTTTATTTACACAAATAAGACGAGGATACTGGCAAATGTAGATAAGGTCTGATGAGAATCTAAGCCATCTTATTAGAGGTCAAACCAAATTGAGATAAAAGTGACTGAAAGGAAATGAAATGAGCGAGGCAAAAAAAGTCCTAAGCTCTTGATAAGTGTTAAAGCCCTGAAGCTGCCTCAAAACTCAGGGGAGGGAGCTGAGAGAGTGATAGTGAGGCAGTAGGAGAGAGGAGGGAGAGAGAGAGAGAGAGAGAGAGCTGCCGTTGGTGTTGATATAAGAGGCTATTTATCAAACCAACTGTGTTTCTGTGTGACGAAGGACAAGACTCTGAGAGCTGCAAGATAATGCTGGAATACAGACTGAATTCCTGGACACTTTTCACACCTGGATCACCGGCGTACAAGGAACTTGGGCTGTCCATCTGTCATCCTGCGATGCTATGATTACCAGTTACGTCAGTGATTAACTAGGCGATGCAAAGAGACCATGGAGAAGAGTTATGTCACATTTGACTGAGGAAAAGAAATGAGTTTTTGCTCTAATACTGCATTTTTGAAGTGTAAAGATGCTGCCTCAGGAGACTGTGAGCTCTAAATCGGGAACAGAACTGCTTATATCTGACTAAACCAAGGGGATAGACAGACATACAGAATTTTTTTTTTAGTCTTTACATGGTAAAGCGTACTGTCTCACAAAGTTGCTTCCTTCCCACTTAATGTTGCTGTCAAGCTATACATTTAAGGGAAGTATGCTTTATTTTTTATATTTCCAGTGGAGGTACTGAGGCCATTTCTTGACTAACCACTTACCAACACCTGAAGACTAGTAAGTTTTGATATTCCTTTTATTTTACCACTACCTGAAGACTAGTAAGTTTTTATTTTCAGTTTTCTAACTAAATGAAAAATGTCTGTCTCCTATCATTTCTAAGAAGACTTGGTACACATGCTCTGCCAGCATCCTTCAATAGACTTCTGGAGGATTGTATTGCAGGTTGTGTAGAAGGCCATCATCAAGAAGTGACGCAATGGGAAAGCCATTAAGTCGTCCAGGCTGCTTACGGCAGAGCCCTTGTTGTTCAAAAAAAGTTGATGACAGGGAGGGCTACAATGAAGATGGATACATACCTCAACGGTCCATTTATGACACAATGTGCATCAATGAACAGATTGACCACGGTTCGGCACACAGCACTCTGGGTTCGAGAAGGGGCAGAGAAACTGACTTCTCCAGTAATGGTTCCCTGGGAGCAGGTGGAGACATGTTTGACACAAGGTCTTCTGTGCTAGTCAGCAGTGGAAAAAAACTGGACGAGAGGTTCATATTTGATTCTCTAAAATTAGCAAATGATGAACTAAGCAAGTCACCAAGAGGGTTTGTGAGGTCGGCATCCCCCAGCGTATCCTGCAGTTCGGCTCCAAGCGGATCCATGAACAAGCGGCATCATCACCAGGAAAGTGGCAAGAAAGACAACCTCTGCCGTCACTCCTGGAAGGTTCTGTCTCCGCCTAAGTTCCCAGAACCTTTTGAACTCTCCCCAGGTGAAAAGACCTACTTAAACCCAGGAGTTGCCTTCTTTCCAAACAGCATTACCTCCCCACAAATTTCACCCTTCTCTGGATCCCCTTTCTCCACTGGTACGCATACACCTTCTGTGTTCTTCTCTCCCTCCCCCTTGCCCTATCAGCAGTTCAACAGGCAATCTTTACCTACCCAACCGTCTTCACCACGACCACCTCTGTCAGAGTTATCAGTCAGTGCCCTAATGTGTGGCCAAGAAGACAAAGACAAACTGGAGATTGGCCAAGGTATGAGGGATGATGGGTGCATGGCAAAATATAATCTGTTTCTGACTTTTAAACCCCAGAACATCGAACCTGAAAAAGAACCGCTGCTGGCCACCCCAGAACCTGAAACTGACACAACGCCCCTTCTGCGCTCCCAAACGTCAAAAAGACCTGCCTTCTCACCCACTCCAATGGAGTCCACCTGGCCCCGGCGACTGATTGGAAGGAGAAGGACTGTAAGACAAGGTGGTGCAGTTCACAACCTCCCAATTCTCCCACCACTACCCTCTTTGCTAATGCGGAGTGTCTCAGATAAAAAGACCATTCCCCGTCTTTCACCGTTCCCCGAGCACCAGGGAAATGTGGACGGACATCTTGACAAGTCTACATTGACAAGAGATTTGAAGGATTGCTCACTTCAAGAATGGAAGATCTTGCGAGAACAAGAGGAGCGTAAAGCAGAAGCATCTAAAAATGAGAGTGTGATTGAGGAAGCTTTAGAAGAAGAGAGAAAATTGGTGCTCATAGAGGAGAGCACTGAGCAAGAAATTGATGAAAATACCACTCCCGAATGTGTGGAAGAAAACTGGGAGGCTGTGTTGGAGATGGTTAATTCACTTTGGGATGAGACATGGAATGAAGATTTGCAAAATGTTGGCTCTCTAAGGCGCTGGCCTCTTTTACATCCTCCATCGGGGTTTGGTGGCTCACAAGCTCCATCTGGTACAAGCTCAGAACTGGGTGCTGAAGATATGTTGGAGATTGAGAAAATGAACCAAGAGGTTGTGGAAAGCCAAGATGATGACGAACCAATATTTCAGTACAATTTGCAAACATGTCAAGGTAAAAGTAATGTTATTGTTATTCAGCCAGGGGGCCATAAACTTGTTCATGCAAAGATCCCAACCAGTCTAGATCTTTCCACCATTGACGCCCAAATGGGTAACAAATACAACCATAGCGAATCGCCAGATTCCCACCTGACGCTAGACTCGGATTCAAGTGGTATCTACATGTCAAATCCCAGCCAAACGAGTAGAGAGGACATCACTTCTGATAATGACAGACCTATGTCAGATCTTGGAAGTATTACTTCGCTTATTCAAGAGGAAGAGGGTAAGGACAATGTTCGAATTACTGGAGCATACTCTTCAATTCCAAAAGCAAATAAAATGGCAACTTTTAGCAAAAAAGATCCCTCTGGACTGAGAGCTAATAGCGTAGAGCTCGGAAGGCAAGCATTTTGTAAAGAGATTGCAAGTAAAGCTACAGAAATACAAGCACGCTTGAAACCTGTTGACAAAGGATCTCTAACCCAAGAGATTCATAACACTGTGAACACATCGACTGATTTACCTTTGCCACTTTCCCCATCCAAACACGTGGCTAAAGAAACTTTATTAGTCAAGAGCGACACTGATCCATTTGTTGCCACAGATAGTTTTGTCTACCTGGCAGTATCAGTACTGCCCCCACCCCAGGAAAGAGTGACCAAACCTGCACTGGAGGAACCATTGCCTCCTACTTCCTTTGCCAAACCTTGCCCTTACCCTGATGAATGTGACTTCCTCTCGACAGATAGTTTTGTTTACCTGGCTGCTCCTGACTGCCACCTGCTGGTTACAGAGGGACATTCAGTATATGGTGACTCGAAAGATTCTGAATCGGAGGACAGCGGTTCTAGGGCAGACTTTGTTATAGCCTCTGCAGTAGGAGGAGATAGCGATTGGGACTCAGACCTGACTGATTCTGAACCAGAGCCAAACTCTTCCAATCCTGCATGGGACTACTGGGAGGAGCTAGAGCAGGGGGTGCTGCAGGAACTATTCAGCGATGACCAATCAGATGCAGACAAACTGCTCTATGGCAACCAAGCTCAGCAGATTTGCTGCCAGCGTGGGGAGTTGGCTGCTATTGTTGTACAGGAGCTGGAAGAGGTGTCCTCGCAGTACACACAGGGGGCAGAGGCACACACTGAGGTGAAGTCTGTATCCTAACTCTCATTACTGCACTGGCAAGCCTATTGTATTAGAGCCCATTTAATAATTATAATGTTAAACATCATAAACAGGTATTTTCATTTTTGTTTCCCTCTATTTCTCCTTATTTAATAATGTATATATTATTTCAAAGTTGTGATGCCAACATCTATCGGTATTCACAATAAAATGTGGATGTGTTCTTGATATCAATTTTGTTGAAGCACAGTTCAAGTCTCTCTTTTAAGTTGCATTTCTGTTTTATAGTTTGTGTCATGGTGGACAGCTTTATGGGTTTATTGAGTTGTTATTGATTTCAATGTTATGTTGACTGGTAAGCATTTGTTAACTGATAGGTTTGGCTATTAATAGGTGATCGTGGATGCAATGTGACTATCAGAGATCAAGCATAGGAGCTTCAAATCTATTGCAGACTAATGTTAGATCAATAATAGATACACTATATGCTGTGTGCTCTGTATAACAATAATTAATGTTATATGTTACCGGGATCATTTTAAAAAACTGACTGTGAAAGTCCTGGAGGGCAATTAGGCTGATGTAGACATTTTGACCTTGTCAATAAAGGAGCACAGTTTATAGCACAAATAATGCTTAATATGCAGTAAAATGTGTGTACTTAGCTCAGTTTATGACGTTTAAATTCAGCAGGGAGAGTTGTTCCACTTTTTAACACATTGCAAAGGAAATGCATTCTGCCTGGGTTGTCAATAAATGAAATGTGAAGGATCAAAAGTCTTCATTTCTTTTCATTCTTAGCTGTTTACTTAGCATGCTGTTGAATACCCCCCAGCATTCCTTTCCATTACACCATCTGTCCCATGGCCTATATATATATATGATTTCTCATGTGAATTGTTTGGGATCAGAGTGAAGGAGCCTAAAATTCAAGTGTTTTTGTAGAGGCCAAAGGGGCTATTTTTAGTTAAATTAATTAGTTCAGTGTGAATGAGGCCAAACTAAATGCATTGTGTGCCAAGATAATACATAAGTGGGTCGTGTGCATGAGATTTTGCTGCCGCCCATCGTTGTTCCTCAGTAACCTACATTATGCTTGTTTTGTTCCATCTGTTATGCATACTATGCATCAACAGTGTCACTGTTGTATCTGGGTCCAACCTGAATCTTTTGGCTTTGACCGAATATCCTGTAGCCAGACATGACATGCATTCCCATCACTGTGATGATAAGGTCAGGCAAAATCATAATTTAAGAACAGTCTCCCACTCTCTCTTTCAGGTCAGGTCAGAGTTAGGCAGAATGTGGAATAGCATGGTTTCAAACTACTCATACTTCTCTGGAGGCAGTCGTGACCTAATTGTTAGCGAGTCCGACTGGTAGCCCAAAGGTTGCTCGTTCGATTTCAGTACCAACTGAGGTGCCCTCGAGCATGGCACCAAACCCCTAATCGCTCCCTGGGTGCCACAGTATAATGGCTGCCCACTGCTCCGGGTGTGTATCACGGTTTGCAGTGTGTGCATGTTTGTGTGTTCACTGAGGATGGCTTAAATGCAGAGGACAAATTCCGAGTATCGGTTGGCCTTCACATGTCACTTTCACTTACTCTTAATAACCATTTATTTATTTATAACTATTTCTGCTTGTATCTTTATATGATTGGATACAGGAAAGGGGAAATCAACAGTTACACAACAACAATATATACTATATTACAGTGTAAAGTTTACACTATATATATATATATATATATATATACCTAAAGGATTATTAGGAACACCTTTTCAATTTCTCATTAAGGCCATTATCTAGTCAACCAATCACATGGCAGTTGCTTCAATGCATTTAGGGGTGTGGTCCTGGTCAGGACAATCTCCTGAACTCCAAACTGAATGTCAGAATGGGAAAGAAAGGTGATTTGAGAAATTTTGAGTGTGACATGGTGGTTGGTGCCAGACGGGCCGGTCTGAATATTTCACAATCTGCTCAGTTACTGGGATTTTTACGCACAACCATTTCTAGGGTTTACAAAGAATGGTGTGAAAAGGGAAAACATCCAGTATGCAGCAGTCGTGTGGGCGAAAATGCCTTGTTGATGCTAGAGGTCAGAGGAGAATGGGCCGACTGATTCAAGCTGATAGAAGAGCAACTTTGACTGAAATAACCACTCGTTGCAACCGAGGTATGCAGCAAAGCATTTGAGAAGCCACAAAACCTTGAGGCGGATGGGCTACAACAGCAGAAGACCCCACCGGTTACCACTCATCTCCACTACAAAAGGAATAAATACCTAATTTTCAGTAGCTCAACAAAATTGGACAGTTGAAGACTGGAAAAATGTTGCCTGGTCTGATGAGTCTCGATTTCTGTTGAGACATTCAGATGGTAGAATGAGAATTCGGCGTGAACAGAATGAGAACATGGATCCATCATGCCTTGTTACCACTGTGCAGGCTGCTGGTGGTGGTGGTGTAATGGTGTGGGGGATGTTTTCTTGGCACACTTTAGGCCCCTTAGTGCCAATTGGGCATCATTTAAATGCCACGGCCTACCTGAGCATTGTTTCTGACCATGTCCACCCCTTTATGGCCACCATGAACACATCCTCTGATGGCTACTTCCAGCAGGATAATGCACCATGTCACAAAGCTTGAATCATTTCAAATTGGTTTCTTGAACATGACAATTAGTTCACTGTGCTAAAATGGCCCCCACAGTCACCAGATCTCAACCCAATAGAGCATATTTGGGATGTGGTGGAACGGGAGTTTCGTGCCCTGGAAGTGCATCCCACAAATCTCCATCAACTGCAAGATGCTATCCTATCAATATGGGCCAACATTTCTAAAGAATGCTTTCAGCGCCTTGTTGAATCAATGCCACTTAGAATTAAGGCAGTTCTGAAGGCGAAAGGGGGTCAAACACAGTGGTGTTCCCAATAATCCTATAGGTGAGTATATATATATATCCATACATCCATACAGTAGCTGAACATGTATAAGTATTTGGTGGTATTTCTAAAAGTGTGTGTGCTCGTGTGTGTGGGATGGATTGTTTGCTGTGTGCATTTGAGTCGAAGCCAGGGCACATGTGTAGGAGGAGCAGCACAGAGTGAGTGAATCATACATTAGGACATTTGCTGTATTCTTGGTCAATGTACCAAAGATTGAAAGATTATCTGCAGGTTAGCAACATGCAATGCTTAGAAATTTTTCAAGTCGGATAAAATGCTTAGGATGAAAGAATTGCTTTTTTTCCCTCCTCATGTTATCATTGAAACATATTCAAATAAAGACCTACTTTTTATTGTTTTAGTTTTTTTGCCCTCAGTGTGCAGTGTTATACATTTGTGTGTGGTGTGTGAGTGAGATAGACTAGGTAGGAGGCATGTAATCATTGGTTGCTGAAGGCAAAAGATCAAGAGTTGCTTCTTATGTAACATGTAAATGAAAGTACACTGGGCAGCATGTGCTAAAAGATTTTATTTCTAAATGCATTCTGAAAAGCAGTGTAGGCTGACGGAAATTTGGACAGAAAAGATCCAGAGAGAGTCAGATGAATTAAACGTTGAAATGCTGTTAAGAAATGTTGAAATGCTGTTAAGAGATTTGATGTGACATATTTGGCCTTAATACAAGTCATTTAAAATTAAAAGTAAACCAAAAACTGCAATTCTGCCTTCATTTACTCAAAGTATAGCATTCTTGATTCTGTGGAACACAAAAGGAGTACTTTATGTTAGAGCTGCTGTTGATGGAAGTGGGCCGTAGCCAAAAAAAACAACAACACAATAATAGTGGCCTTCATGACTCATTCACTCTGTCCCAAGTCTTTTAAGCCATATAATAGGCTTGTGTGAGAGAAAAGAAAAGGAACCATTCACTTTCTCAATGGCAAAGAGCAGCTTGGACATTCTGATAAAAATATCTCCTTTCGTGCTCTATGGAAAATGAAAGTCATAATTTAATAAATAATAAAAAAGTCATAATTTCGCAACACAAGGGTGAATAACAGTGATGACAGATATCTTATTTTTGGGAGAACTATCCTGTTAATATAACAATAACCTTTCACGTCCACTGTCAGTTTCAGAAAACCAATGTAATCAAGGCAATGTTTGCACCTTTTATTGATATTGTACACTAAACACGCACTCAAAACAATGCATGATGCTTCAGGAGGCATGTAAATGTTCGATACCCATTTGCATAGGCCTGACGTTGATTGTGAAATATTTAGAGTCAAGCTAACCATGCAGCTTATTTCCATATTTTTAAAGTTCATTCTAAAGTGCAATCTATCGACCAATCTCACTGAGGTTGTAAAGGTTTTTCAACAGTCTTGACTATTTTATTGTCCTTTAATTTTTGTGAACCCAAGTTTTGGCTGCTGGAGATAGTGGGATCAGGTCTTTTAGATAGTTGCGGTGGTGACTGTGACATTATGCAGTATTTTAGTATACGCTTTCCAATGAGATAAGCCATTTCGCAGATACACATGAAGATGCAGAGAACAGAGGCCGCCACCATGAAGAGGGTGAAGATTTTCTTCTCAGTAGGGCGTGAGATGAAACAATCCACCGTATTGGGACAAGGGTCCAGCGAGCACTTGGTGATGCGGGGGAGGTCAAATCCTTTATAGATGTGATGAAGAATATAGAGAAAGGCAGCATCAAACACGGCTTTAAAGATCAAGCTAAGCAGGTAGGTCCACCAAAGACCTCCACGTTTTTTTCCAGGGTTGGCGTATAAGTGGTTGCCCTGGTGAACAGCAATGTAATTGTGGTCTTTTTCCTCTCTGTATTTGACGTGTGCTACGACCAAGAGCGACGGACACGTGACAAAGATGATCTGTAAGGCCCACAGGCGGATGTGAGAGATGGGGAACGTGCTGTCGTAGCAGACGGTGGTGCAGCCGGGCTGCCTGGTGTTGCACACGAAGTTCTCGTCGCCCCAAACGCGCTGAGCCGCCACCACAAACACCAGTACACGGAACACAAACACCACGGACAGCCACACTCGACCAAAAACTGTTGAATATTTATTGACCCCGCTAAGAAGGGACTCCAGTCCTAACCAGTTCATCCCTGATCACAAACACTGTCCTGCAATAAACACAGTTATACATCATTAATCATAACACTCAAAAGAGACACTTTTGCATAACAGAGTGGCGAAGTTATGACGTCACTTTGTAGGACAACTCGGAAGTTAGCGGCGCATGGGTTCCCTCCGTCGAAAAGCTATGCATTTTCCCCATAGACTTTTGGAAAATCGCAAGAAATAAGATCTGTGTTCAACAAAGAGTTGTGACCCTTACATGTTTTGTCTATCAAGATAATCCAAAATTTATATATTTTGAAGCCTATATAAAGTTTAAAAAAACACAAGTAGGATATAACTGTTTGTGTTTTATGTCATAGATCAAAACGAAAATATTTAGAGGCTTTGTTCATCACCACAGACCTTAAAAATTCCAAAAACCCATATGCATTTTATGGCGAGGGAATCGGAAGTGCTAAAATGCTAACTCACTTCCGCGTTTTGGCCTGCAAAGTGACATCATAACTTTGGCACTCTATATAGGGCATTTTAGTTTGGGTCAATGAATCTCTTGACAACTGGTGTCATGAATATATGGTCTAAATTTAACCAAAAACTTAATAGGTTTTTTTTTTTTGGTCATTTTTTGTGTTGCTGATTATCTTTTTAATTAGCCAGTGGAGATTTGGTCTTCGATTAATATTTAAACTCCAGAGGCATTTAGTCACACATATCAGGTTCTTCAGATTGTTTCTAAAAATCTAATCAGAAAGTTTGCAAAAACTGATTCTGTTCCAAGCACTTTAAAGGGAAGTTATGACAGGTAACATTTTTTTCTTAATAATAATAAGGTGTTTTTTTTTTGTTTGTTTGTTTTATTGTCGATGACACAAAGATGACACATTTCAATATAACAAGCCAGACTTGACATGTTTTACCCAACAGGTTTTCACTTGCTCATTATAAATTATTGCTGTTTTGATTTTGCTGACAGAAATGTGAATTTGTCATGCTGCTGCATCACACCAGGGTTTGATGTCTCATAGCTGCTCCCACTGGTTTTTAGCATTTTTGTAAGTAATTGTATGTATGCGTGTATAGACAGATAGATAGATAGATAGATAGATAGATAGATAGATAGATAGATAGATAGATAGATAGATAGATAGATAGATAGATAGATAGATAGATAGATAGATAGATAGATAGATAGATAGATAGATAGATAGATAGATAGATAAACAGACACACTTACCAGCTATTTAAGTACACCTGTTCAACTGCTTGTTAGTGCAAATATCTAACCAGCCAATCACATGACAGCAACTCAATGCATTTAGGCATGTAGTCATGGTCAAGACAATCCGAGCATGAGAATGCAGAAGAAAGGTGATTTAAGTGACTTTGAATGGCATGGTTGTTGGTGCCAGACGGGCTGGTCTGAATATTTCACTCACAACCATCTCTAGGGTTTACAGAGAATAGTCCGAAAAAAAGAAAATATCCAGTAAGTGGCAGTTCTGTGGGCGAAAATGCCTTGCCGATGCCAGAGATCAGAGGAGAATGGCCAGAAATGAGATAAGCAACAGTAACTCAAATAATATATTTATATATAACATAAGAAGACTTTTTACGCTCACCAAGGCTGCATTGTAATATATTTTAAAATGTAATTTATTCATGTGATGGAAAAGCTGAATTTTCAGCATTTCTTCAGTCTTCAGAGTTACATCATCCTTCATAACTAATATGCTTAATATTTTTTTGGAAACTGATACTTTTTTCTGGATCCTTTAAGGACTATATAAATAGTAGGGCCTAAAATTAACACTCGGCAAGCACCAAATGCGAGTATATCAAACGGTGTCAATCGCCAGTTGACCAGTAACGTTTATGAATTCTAATAATGCAATGTTGTGAGAACTTGAATGTGAACAAATGATCATATTTACCAGGGGTGCCAATAATTCTGACCACAACTACACACACACACACACACACACACACACACATGTATAGACGAATATATATAACACACATACACATATAGGCTATTATATATATATATATATATATATATATATAGAGAGAGAGAGAGAGAGAGAGAGAGAGAGAGAGAGAGAGAGAGAGAGAGAGACATATGTATGTGTGTGTATATACAATAATACAATGAATTACTAAATGTAATTACTAAATTAATTTGTGATGTTCTAATGTTTTTTTTATTTTTTTATTTATTTTTTTATTAATAAATAAGCTTTCCATTGATGTATTGTTTGTTAGTATAGGACAATATTTGCAGAAAAATCATGAATATAAATTATGGACAACTTTAAAAGCGATTTTCTCAATGTTTCAATTTTATTTCACCCACTCATAATTATTATTATTTTTTTTCTTCTTCACATATTTACGGTTGGAAATTTACTAAATATCTTCATGGAACATGATCTCGACTTAATATCCTAAGGATTTTTGACATAAAAGAAAAATCTATAATTGTGACCCATACAATGTATTGTTGGTTATTACTGCCACAAATATACCCGAGCTTGTGACTGGTTTTGTGGTCCAGGGTCACATAAGCAAGCATAACCTTGTGTGTTTAATACAGCTTCTTACAATGTTGATAAGGCCAATCTTTGTTATTACTTAGTAATAATGCATAAAAGAAGAACTTACCGTGTTTTACAGCAAAAAGGATATGCATTGAAATAGGAAGCGCAAAAAAGGAGGAAAAGGTAAAACTAAAATCCCTAAACAATGCTGTCCAACCTGATCTCGGGACTCGTCGCCATACCTGTATGCAAGTGGGTTGTTCACAGGAGACACCTGTGGTGATGAAGCAGCTTCACCTGGAGGGTGTGGTGAGCTAGACTGTGGGTGGTGCATCATATTCATTAGATATTAGCTTACAGACGGCACTGTAATGTGAGTAGGCCTGGTGTCTGTATTTGGAACAAGCCTTGCTGCCTTGTCATGTGTCATCACTGCCACACCCAGCAAACAGCAAACATTATAAAATACAGTAAAACATAGGGGAGAGCGGGGCACAACCTTTGGTTTTGGTTCAATTAATTAAAAAATAATTAGGTTAGATTAATATTTTTTTATACACAAGCAACATATCTCTGCTACTAATGAACACTTAAAGTTTTTTTCTAGGACCATTTTCATACAGTTGCACTGAGTGACAGAAGTCCAAATGTTGTGTGTAACACATAATTCAGTACTATTTTATATGTATAGTCTGATGTTGTTTGTGCATCTGTATAGACAGATATCCATATATCCATCCATCCTCATCCAATCATCCTTCTATTGTGTATCAATATCATGGATAGAGACATAGAAAAAGGCAGCACAGTTTTGCAATAAATAATAATAAAATTATAAAATATTGTAATTGCAATTAAATTAGATTTGTGTGGGGCAGCTGCATGTACAATTATTATTAATAATAATAATAACAGTAATAATAATACAAATGAGCTTAAAATAAAAATTTAAAGGGTTTATTGCATTAAAAACAGGCCATATTTTTAATAAACAAGATATCATTCATAGTACTCTACATTTTAAATTACAACATTGTTTGTGAAAGTCCAACAAATAGTTAAATGTAGCTACTCAAACCTGAAAAGTTGTGGCTCCGTTTTCATTTGATTAGCCTATCATTGTACACTTGGCGGCTTAGTTGTAACACTGTGTTACAACCAACCCCGCTGTGTAATACATATTTTAAGCCTAGCTAACAGTCGCTTGGAATTGCTGACGTGTTTCAAAACGGTGCTATGTTTGAGCCAACAAGACAGTGATTAAGGCAATATAAAGTTAGATATTATGGAAATGTATACACCTAACTCAGAAACTAATCTATGATGAAAAAATCTATGATGAGAAAAAAATCTATGATGAAAACATTTACTTTCATGGTGTCAAAACACTCTTTGTCTAGAATCTTCACGAAATATAGGTCAAAACTTTCCGCAAATTCGCGGGAGACAGTCTTCTGGCAGCAAGAGAAAAAGAGCGAAAACACAACCTGCTTGATTCTGACTGACTAGGCCTATGTGAAAGGTCCGTGTTAACCCCGCGTTAGGTTGTGCCGCGCGCTCCCCCACATTACTTTTTCACAAAGACCATTTTATTAATTTATATATTAATAGCCTACTACAAAGTAGACAGCAGCATGATGTTATCGTTAGGGCTGTGAATTGAAAAAAATAAAATAAATTCATGCTATAACTCTTTTACACCAGGAGATGGCGACATAATCTGATCTTTCAAAAATCTGTGTAACTTCCAAGCTGTATGGGCATATTTTTCTCAACGTAAATATATTTTTACCAACGTGGGAATGATATAGCCCATGTGACCGTTAGATAGATCTTTTTATTAACATTATAAAGACCTGTGCACTATTAATCTAATTTATTTACTGTAATACAAAAACATTCTTCTATATGAATTCATTTTTATGTAGTTGTTATATTTTATTGAAATATTATTAAATATGATATAATAAAAAATGGAAAGTAAACCTAAAGATATTATGTTTCATATTTGTTATTAATACTGATAATAATAAAAAAATACAAATAATAACAAACAATGATAACTAACAACCATTAAAATGTACAGGCCATGTCGTCATGAGAAAAATCAACGTGATTATCCGTCAGCGGATAAAAATGTACATCTATAATATTTGAGTGTAAAGTTCATGGGTCTGAATACATGGCTCTGGTCTGGGTGGCTCTGGGTAAAGGTGCTGGTTATTGCCCACGTGACTACGGTCAGCCAATCAGCGGTCATCTGTGCTGACCGGAATTGTCGCCTGGTTACGGGAGCTCTACGGTAGAGAAGAGCTAGCCGGCTAGCAGCGTCTCTCATTCCGCTCTTTTTTGTCACGGTGTTCATAAATACCGGCAGCTCTCTGTGAGTATCTATATGATGTCGTATTTATATTTCCCCTTTGTTTATAAACATCTAGATGAATGATGAATTATTAACTTATGAGTGTATGTTATTTAAACATATAACGTTACGCATTTAGCAGCTAAAACACATGCTAGCAGAACTAGACCGAACTAATCTCGTAAAAAACATTTGGTTATTTTTCGAAGAATGTTAACCGTTGTAATGTATTCTATTATGTTTCTTATTTTATAAGTATGTAAAATTATTTATTAAGCAAGGCTCATTGATGTTAACGACTTCTGTTTTTATGAAACCACAGCCTATATCATATTCACACAATGATGCAGTGTGTGTTAATGGCATGGTGTTCTTGTATGAATTAACAAAATAATTCACATATTTTTAATTAAATTGTTGTTTAATTTGTCTTCAACAACATGTGTGGTCAGCAAATGTGGAAACCCATTGTGTTCCATGCACACATATTTCTTTGTCTTAAAGGGATAGTTCAACCAAAATTGCATTTTTGTTTGTAATTTACTGTCCCTCATGTCGTTCCAATCCAGTGAATGATTATATTTCTTGTGGAATACAACACAAAGGAGGATGTTTGACAGAACTACATTCTCAGTCGCCATTCACTTTCATTGTGTAGGGGAAAACATGCAAAGGAAGCCAATGATGACTGAGGCTGTCATTCTGCATAACATCTCACTTTGTTTTCCACAGCAGAAATAAAATTATATGGGTTTAGAAGAAGGTTGGTCAATGACAGATTTTTCCATTTCTGTGTAAATTATCTCAAGAATGAGATAATGGCCAAAAACAGACTTGTGGAGTGGATGCGGTGAGTGAGATATGAATGTGTAGATTGGCTTCAGCATTTATATACATTTTAAGATTAATCTGATGGTGATCTCAAATGTTTTGTCTCTGTTAAATGTTCTAAAAGATAAGCTTTCATCATAACAAATAAATAGACAAGCACTAGCTGTTTTCCTTTTTCCATTCCTGGCTTGTTGGGGCTCATCCTGGAATGAAGAAAAGTCTTGTTTAGTGCTTGTTTTATGTTGATTATCTTTTCTAGGTGCAAAGTAGAGACAGTCACGAATGGTGAAGATAGAATGCTGAGTTCTCAACTTGTTTTCTGTTCACTTATTGAAAGTAAGTGCCTGATAGGAGATAATAATTATACCGATTGCTAAACATTTTCCATATATATACCACCGTGTTAGGATGTGGTGCAAGGCCTGTATGCTTTTATGATGAGAGTTTATAATCCATCGAATGGCTAAAGTCAATATCAACTGCAGTGGAATGAGGTCTCTCTTCAGCTGTAGGCTACATCCAGTAACCATTTGGTGTTAATGGTGACGACATGCTTTGATTGACTGCACTTGCTGGTTGTGCTGGTTTAGGATTCACTGCCCTGGTTATTTATTGGTCACTGTCATGTTCTTATTCCAGGCTGCACATTTATGGCGTTTGTCAGTGTGAGTGGAGACTTCTGCCAGGCACAGCACCTGGTCATTGTGGACAAGTGAACAGAGGGCCTGCCATATGAAGATTATACTACCTGACTGCCCGTTTTACATTCTGCACTTTCGGGGAGCAGCCTTTTTTTTTGTCCGAAGTTGAAGTGTATGAATTGGTTCGAGCCAATCCAGGTACTAGAGAGCGAATCGTTTTCCCCTCTCTCTAGTGCCAACTGAACATCTCTCCTCTCCTGAATGGGGTAATTATAAATTGCGAATCAGAAGGATCGTCCCCTTCTTTAGTATTTATTTTAAAATCGTGGGAAGTCGTGAAAGTGGTTTCCTTCTCCTGTTCCCTTTTTTAGAACATACAAATTGCTTAGATATTTTGAAATCATTACTTTTACCCCTATTCCAAAGTTTTTGGGTCCCCCATCAAGTACTATTAAAACTTTATTCAAGTGTCAAAATGAATCGCCCTGCTCCTGTTGAGATCACGTATGAATGCATGAGGTTTCTCATCACCCACAATCCCACCAATTCACAACTGACCAAGTTTACAGAGGTAAGTCTCTAGATGGTTGAGGTTAACAGGAATAGCAATATTAACATGAGTGGCAAAGCTGAATATTTCTTTTATTTGTCTCTGTTTGTTAGGAACTGAAGAGCTTTGGAGTGCAGACGCTCGTCCGGGTTTGTGATGCAACTTATGACAAGGCACCGGTGGAAAAAGAAGGCATTGAAGTTTTGGTGAGATTTGTTAGTAAACCCCTAAAGTTTCTGACAGAATTTAGTGATTATTGCATGTGTTTTATTTACTTCTCTCCACTCTTATGATTGCACTTAAATTGAAATGTGTTTTTCTTTAGGATTGGCCTTTTGATGATGGTTGTTCGCCCCCTGATCAAATTGTTGATGACTGGTTGAACCTTCTCAAATGTAAATTCAAGGATGAACCAGGCTGTTGCATTGCCGTACATTGTGTTGCTGGATTGGGACGGTACGTATTATCAGGAGGACAATTGTAAATCACTTTCACTGATATGAAATGTTGTTCACTGATCTATTACACTGTAAATTTTTGAGTTATCTTGGACCAAATGTGCAGTAACACATTCTTTTGGAATATTTTGTGCTGTGATCTTCAACATTTATCAGTTAGTGACCTGACTTGTGACTTATTTTAAATGAGAACGTAGCATTTTTTTTGTGTGTTTAGAGCTCCTGTCTTGGTGGCCATAGCCTTAATCGAATGCGGGATGATGTACGAAGATGCTGTTGAGTTTATTCGTCAGTGAGTCACAAACAAAATTACTTTTTCTGTTGGAAATGTTTTTGTTGGTCTTTTTGTGACGTGGATGTCATTTTTCTTTTAGGAAAAGACGTGGGGCTTTTAATGCCAAACAACTTATGTACCTTGAAAAATACAAACCCAAGATGCGACTGCGCTTCAAGGATGCCAATGGTCAAAACTGCTGCATTCAGTAGAGCAACATTCGTCCAAAGGATCTTTGGAAACTATTGACATTTTTATTGTTAGTGTTGTTATGATCAGGTTTTGTTTGATTATTATCTTAGACCATGATTTTGCTGTATTACAGTGCCAAGCACACAAACAGGTTACACAGCATTAGTGTTTTTTTTTTTTTTTTTTTGACCGAACAGTCAAGCCAATCATGTAATCTCACAGGCAAAGTGGGGTATCACTAGTGATGTTTTTCATTGTGGCAAACACATTGGTATAATGATTGACTGGAATTGTTAGTGTTTTATGCCCTCTGTAGAACTAGGTGTCCACTTTTGTCTGGGTTGTGTAACAATATCCTGCAGTACATGAAAAATTCACTTTGGTGGTGAATATCTGTCAGCTTCTCCAAAGTTACATGGGCACAACTACTGTATCTAATGTTATAGACATTAAACATTCCAAGATATATTCACAGCACTATTGGACACTAGATTGTGGTGGTCAGTAAAATGGACATGATGCAGATCCTAGAAAATCCAATCAACAAAAGATTGAGATAAACTCTAAACTGATTGAAATGAGTCATTCAAATAATAACAATAAAAAACAAATAATTTTATTTTTGTTGTCATGTGTTTTATTTCTTCTCTTACACTAATTTGGCTATAATGCTAGTGGAAAATAAATATTTAAATGTGATACACAGTAGTATGTGCTAGTGTCAGATTGTAAAACTTTAGATATCGTTTTATGGTATTGAATTATTTCAATATTGATGTAGAATGTAAAACATTTTTAAAAATGCCATTGTGCAAAATTAGGACGTTTAAAAATTATAATATCATGGTACTTTTGTTTTTGTCGATAAAGGATGTATCTTGTATTATTACACGTAATCTACTGAACCGCATTACTCTTTCCTCTTTAACAGAAAATCGTGATGATTGGAATCCTTTTTTTTTTTCTTCTTCAAATAATTATTTTTAAATAATTAATTTTTTAATCGATACCAAACGCAGAGAATATTCGTGTAATTTCGAGCATGTGGACTTCTCTCTCGGTGGTAATTTCCTATCTTGGCCACGAGTCGGTGCAATGCAGATTTAGTGGACAGACCGTCAAATGCATATTGTCTCGACCGGAATCTTACTATGGTGAGGGAATAGCTCATGAATAATAATATTGATACTTTGAGTGGCTGGACGGTTTGGGAAGTTACTCGTCAGTATGACATATTTAATATTCATGAGCTAAACCTTCACATACCGGTAAATTCGTAATCTCGTTGCCCGGACCGCTTGAGACCTATGGCAAGCCGGTTTAACATTTACATCTATTCATTTAGCTAACGCCTTTATCCAAAGCGACTTACAATTTCAGCAAATTGAATTGCTATATATATATATATATATATATATATATGTCAGAGGTCGCACGCCTCAGGAGCAACTAGGGGTAAAGTTTTTTGCTCAGGGACACATGTCTCGCAGTGGATTCTAACCTGGGTCTCTCACACCAAAGGCATGTTTCTTTCTTATCCATTGCGCCATCAGCACCCCTAACATTGTTCTTTAAAAATATATAGGCCTATACATATATTTTTTTGTTAGCCTACTAATAGTTATGTAATTTCTAATATCACAGTAATGGTAAAATAATTTGATTTGTGGTTCACATTGTGTCCACCAAAGTGTTTTGTTTTTTTCCCCGAGAGCGCTGGAGGAGTGAGCGTTGAGCATCTATTTTTACCGGTCGCTGAGAGTTCCTCATGATGTTCCACTTGAGGTGGGACGCAGAGCTCATCATCACTGTCACTTTTTACTCAGCCATCCAATCACACTGGAGCACGGGCAGGAAAAATACAACACTGACCAACTTTACATTATATCAAACTCATCAGATGACAACATGCAGAATTAAAACAAGAGCCAGTGCAAATCCTTGACATTGTATAGCCATTTTTATATAGAAACAATAGGCTACAGAAACAAATTGTCTGTGAAATTAGATAACACTTCCACATATTCTGTATCAACCAGAAACAAGCTGTGTTGGGCGCATGGTTAAAAAGCTTTACTTTGTTGCTGTAGCCTACATCTACCTGTGCCAGTTATAGCTACTTATTCTTTAGTTTATAGTTGTCAAATATTTATATTTAGCCTACTAATCTACTGTTTCATAATACAAAGCTTTCATTGACAAGTTTTCAGACACTGTATATTCCATTATCATAATTCCATATACTAATCTAATGAATAGCTTGTAAATAGTACATACATTAGAATAAAATAAGTAATGGACTAGTAGGATTATAAAAATTGATAAAAAAAAAAAAACATGATTTGTGTAAATTAATGTTAATACGGCTTGCCATAAAAACCTGCGCAAACCATCGAAGCCACTGGATTGGGACTCGGCTGTGACGTAGTCCTAAATGACCCAGTTCGGCGCATCCTTTCACCACATTCACATGACCAAACTTATAACAGGCAAAGAGCGTGAATAGCAGAATTAATCACTGAACTATTTGTCTTCACTTCTGTGGGAGTTAAAACAGGCGCCTGCTTATTTATTTATTTATTTTTATCTAGATCTCCCGTTTGATATCGCCATTCTGCAATCATGATGCCGGTAAGTTTGTGACAGCTGATAGTACTTTACTAGCGCTAAAACTCAGAACTGTCATTCAGCATCATGACTGACAGCTCTGTCAACATTCATTCATAACTTGAGTAAACATTGCGTTGGACTGCGGGATTCCGGTAGAGTTATCATGAAGGAATGCGACTCTTATCTTGTCAATCATAGTTAGGGAAGCTGCAGCCATGCTGTATTTTGTCAAGTGGGTGTAGTATGGATTTTAATATAAAGTTGTAGGTCTCGTTTTATGAATATAGGCCTATCTGTTATAATAATCACTGTTAGAGGTGAATTCAGGGACACTTTTTCCAAGTCATCTCAATGGCAAAAAGTGTCCCAAATTCCCAATCATTCTGAATTCACCCACAACTGTAAAGGTATGGCTTCTCAGATTTTGATTTAAATCAGTTAATTGCTTAGGCTACTCTAAATAATACTACAGTAAATTAAATGCAAAATATCCAGGATGGTAGGATAAATGGACCCAAAACGTATTTGGACACTTGCACTCTTTTGGACATATTGGACACCTAATCCACTCTGTATTTTTGTCCTATTAAAATGGTTATTTGTTCAAGTTCAATTTGGATTTGAACAAATACTTTAATGAAACAAAAATACATAATGTATTTTGTTCCTACTTAAAGCTTTAAAATCTATTATCACTTTGCTTTATTTGATATTTTGCACACTTGGTTTGATATTGTGTGTGTGTTCATGGCCTGGGAAACCTTACATTATGGGGACAAAATGAGTCCACAAATATGGCAATATTCAAAATGCTTGTCCTTGTGGGGACATTTGATTTTTGATTTTTGATTTTTTTGATTGACATTTGAAAAACAAGTGATGTTTTTTTGTAAATGTAAAATTTTCCTGTAATGGGTTTAGGGATAAGGTTTGTGAGGATCGAATTTGTACAGAATCAAAAATCATTATGTCTGTCTATGGAAAGTCCCTATAAAGTGTGTGTGTGTGTGTGTGTTTGTGTATATGAAAGCAATTTTCATTCATTTTCACTCAACTGAACTTTATATGCATTGTAATCCCATCATGTTCTTCGTCTATAAAGGCAATAAATGCAAGTCCCCGAATTAGCGTGGTGTTATATTTAATTCAACTGCTCAGGTAATATTAATTGTATGATCCATTTCAGGGGTGGCCAAAATTGTGATTTAAGTTCAGTTCCAATTCCATATACTAATCTAATGAATAGCTTGTAAATAGTACATACATTAGAATAAAATAAGTAATGGACTAGTAGGATTATAAAAATTGATTAAAAAAAAAACATGATTTGTGTAAATTAATGTTAATACTGCTTGCCGTATTACGGCATTTATAAAGGCAATAAATGCAAGTCCCCGAATTAGCGTGGTGTTATATTTAATTCAACTGCTCAGGTAATATTAATTGTATGATCCATTTCAGGGGTGGCCAAAATTGTGATTTAAGTTCAGTCAGAGCTTGAAATGTATCTTCATATTTTTCCAATACTGGATTATTTTCCTTTATGCTCCTTGCATTTATAAGGATTGTCCCACCAATTAGAAAACATTGTGTTTTTGACTAATTTGACTGACATTTATTCTACATTCTTCATTTCTTTCTTGTATTGTCATAGTTTCTGAGTGAGAGTGATGCAGCAGTGGCTGTGTTGAATGAAAACCTTAGCCTGCGGGGAGTATTTTAAGATGCTGTGCGGTGAGCTGTGGAAAAGTTGTCAGAATTCCTAAATTGTGACACACTCAGGGTTGTGTGCTTTTAAGTCCCTCACACCCTAAATCCCAGAGCACTTTTTCCCAGCCATTGCACCGAATATTGTTAGGGAAGAAACTGTCATTTTATGGTCCATCTCCATTAGGCAGCAGACAGCGTCCCTCAATAGAAGACATTAGAGCACAGATTACAGGGAGAGCTAGATGGGGTCAAAGATCAAGGGTGAAAGAAAAGAGCATCCTCTGTACTGAAGTTAAACCTTTTCACCTTTGCACGCACAGTCACATTTAGAGTTAATGGACTGCACACGTCCCCTGTGAATTACACAGTCAAGCGATTCCTTCACTTTTGACAGCATGTTTTGCCCTGTTTGCTTTCATGAGACCAGTGGATAAAAATCGGTTAAAGTTAAATTCCAACTCAGACATGTGCGATTGGACCTCAGGTCTTCAGATTGACATGTAACTAGAAAAGTACTAGTGCGATTGGACCTCAGGTCTTCAGATTGACATGTAACTAGAAAAGTACTAGAGCTTAGATTCAGTTGGTTATTTCACCCAAAAAATGAAAATTATGTGATTAATGGCCCTTCAGTGGGTTTGATTTTAATGAAAAGCTATAATTGAATCATAAAAATTGTATAATATATCATTTTAAAATGAAAACAATCAAAATAAAACACCTGCACTGAACTGAACTTTATTTTATTATTATCTATTATTATTATTATTATTATTGACTTTAATTTCATATTAATTTTATTATTGCTCTAACCCATCTTAAATTCTCATTGGGCCCTTTAAGTAAATACATAGGTCAAAGAGGTTCAGCTGACGTTCATTGCATGCAAATTGTCGAGAATTTGTACATTTTAATGTGTTTGAAAGACCAAATCCTTTCAAAGACATGGTTACATGGTTAAATGACTCACCTGGTGATTATTCAATAATTAATGCATTCATCAGGAGCTGATTAGATATGCAATTCTGAGAAAACAGAATTAAAAGTGAATTGATTTCTGTAAATTAGCAGTGTTCAAATGCTTTGTGCGTGTCTCAGTTTTTCAGTGATAGGCATATGACTAGTGGCTGGTCTGTGTGTGCAATTCCACAAACCTTTAGTCTGATTACAAGTATTTTAAAACATAGTATAATCTTCTTACAAGTACTTCACATTTTTGGGAATCTAATTACATAATCCAGATAACATGTAATCAGTTACTACCCAGCACTGAGACTATAGTATAGGCTACACATAGTATATATAAATAAATATGGATAAATTGGGTCAGCCCGTTCTCATCCTTTAACGTCATATAGAGCGCTATATGACAAAACGGCGCTATACTACGCACATGGCACCCGTTATCGTTAATATAACACGCGAACCCAAGACGTTATAAATCCTTTAGCGTGAATATGACACGTACACCCTACCCCACACCTAAACTTAGCCCTCACAGCACGTGTTATATTAACGATAACGGGTGCCTTTAGCGTAGTATAGCGCCGTTTTGTCATATAGCGCTCTATATGACGTTAAAGGATGAGAATGCGTTGATTGGGTCCTATAGCCTTCTTTTGAATTTTAGGATAGGCTCCGTCACATGAAGATGATCATATTTGGGGGTCTGTGGCATCTAGAAGATTGAAAATCCCCTGCCCAAAGTAAATGCTAGCGAACACATCTCATCGTGTGTTTTGGCCTGTCCTTTGCACTGTGGCAAGCAGAGTTCAGGCTGTGAGATTACAACTTCATCTGCACTCAGAACAGAGAGTGTTGGCAGCTCAGGATTTTTAATACGTCCCACATCGCTGTTGTAAGCAGCTGAGCCAGAGTGTGCTTTAGTTATTAGAGTCCACGCTAGTGTCGCTCACATCTCCCCAGAGCCTCATTATTGAAATTGCGACCTCATGGCATTGCCACAGTATTGCTGAATCTCTAAGCCTGCTGAGGGAATCACCTTTGCATTTATGGGTAGGCCTACTTTGATTACATTGTGACTAGTTTTGTTCATTTATTATCAGTCAGGTTGTGGTACATTTATGATCTGAACATGTCTTATATGTCATAGCTGTTATATAGAGTACAACAGTTGGGTTCCGGAAGTAAAAACTCCATTCATTTTCTCCATAAGGAAATTGATTTTGAACCTTTAAAGATAATTTTATGAGGTTGTTAATTAATGGTATTTGGTACAGCTGAAGCCGTCAGCCGTCAGCATTTTTAAATAATTGTGTTTAACAGTTTCCATTACCCTTCAAATTGCACAAATTGAAATTGCATCCAACGGAAACACGTCAATTTCGCAAAAACACCCATTTATCGCAAAAAAAGTTTTTACGCTTGCATAAGGTGGTTACACTCACCTAAAGGATTATTAGGATCACCATACTAATACTGTGTTTGACCCCCTTTCACCTTCAGAACTGCCTTAAATACGTGGCATTGATTCAACAAGGTGCTGAAAGCATTCTTTAGAAATGTTGGCCCATATTGATTGAATAGCAATTTGCAGTTGATGGAGATTTGTGGGATACACATCCAGGGCACGAAACTCCCGTTCCACCACATCCCAAAGATGCTCAATTGGGTTGAGATCTGGTGACTGTGAGGGCAAGTTTCTAAATTTCTAAAGTGTGAGCTTTTTGACGTGGTGCATTATCCTGCTGGAAGTAGCCATCAGAGGATGGTGGCCATAAAGGGATGGACATGGTCAGAAACAATGCTCAGGTAGGCCATGGCATTTAAATGATGCCCAATTGGCACGAAGGGGCTTAAAGTGTGATAAGAAAACATCCCCCACACCATTACACCACCACCACCAGCAGCCTGCACAGTGGTAACAAGGCATGATGGATCCCTATTCTCATTCTGTTTATGCCAAATTCTGACTCTACCATCTGAATTTCTCAATAGAAATCGAGACTCATCAGACCTCAACTGTCCAGTTTTGGTGAGCTCTTGCAAATTGTAGCCTCTTTTTCCTATTTGCAGTGGAGATGAGTGGTACCCGGTGGGGTCTTCTGGTGTTGTAGCCCATCCACCTCAAGGTTGTGCGTGTTGTGGCTTCACAAATGCTTTGCTGCATACCTCGGTTGTAACGAGTGATTATTTCAGTCAAAGTTGCTCTTCTATCAGCTTGAATCAGTCGGCCCATTCTCCTCTGACCTCTAGCATCAACAAGGCATTTTCACCCACAGGACTGCTGCATACTGGATGTTTTTCCCTTTTCACACCATTCTTTGTAAACCCTAGAAATGGTTGTGCATGAAAATCCCACTGAGCAGATTGTGAAATACTCAGACCGGCCCGTCTGGCACCAACCACCATGTCACGCTCAAAATTGCTTAAATCACCTTTCTTTCCCATTCTGACATTCAATTTGGAGTTCAGGAGATTGTCCTGACCAGGACCACACCCCTAAATGCATTCACGCAACTGCCATGTGATTGGTTCATTAGATGAAATTGAACCGGTGTTCCTAATAATCCTTTAGGTGAGTGTAGATGACGATTCGGTATGTTTGGACAGAATTACAAGACAAAGGTCTTTATTAAATTTATAGACAAAAAGAATTACAAAAAGACAAAAGAATTACAGAAATGTTGGACTCTAAACCACAAAGAAATGCCACAATCAAGACCTCAAAGCCGAAATGAGGGAGAAACATATTATACCTGGCCTTACCATTAATGCTTGGATAACACACATATATCTCCTTCGATTAATAATAATGGCCAGTGCAGAGGCTGGTATATACGTAAACCTACCAACATCCGTCACCATGATTTTTGGAATAACTTATCGCTAGAGGAAAAAAAAAAAAGTTTTAGTCACACTCTGCTGTGAATGTCAACAAGGCTGAAACGCTGTATTGACTAATCTGAAGCCAGTACTGAAACTAAATTTTATGATTGATATTATTACATAATATAATTCTTGGCAGATTTAGTCAATGTAATTGAAATATTTATATGTGATATTTACAGTAAAAATTTTCAAAAGTTCAAAAGAACAGCAATTATTTATAATAAAAATCTTACGCAACATTAATTATAAATGCTTTTTGTGCTGAATCTTTGCTGAATAAAAGTGCAAATGTCTTTCAAAAACACATTTGAACCGTTGAATAAATATATAGTTATATGAAAAAATATATATTGTTCGTTCGTTGCCTCTTCCATTTTCATCTGACTCTATTCCAGCCTGCAAGCTCATAACCTCATAACGCCAACCAATGTTGTTGTGATAAAACTTTGACTAATGATTATCGATAATGAGTAAGGCTGGAGAGTGCTATGAATGCTTTCTGCAAACTTGGAGTTACTTATGATGCTTTATTCTCATTTTTCCAGTTTCCTTTAAGTGCTTTTCCTTGCCTTTAAATCTCCAACTGAAATGTGAACTCCAAACATTCTCTCTGGTCTGTTTTCAAGCTCACTGGGTCCAGGTGTCGGCTATGAGAGCGAGGAGCTGTCAGGGCCGTTAAATGCTCAGAGATTGAGTGTGCTGTTTACTGCCGTTAACTGCACTTAATTATGCAAGTCTTCCAGCTGCAGTGTAGTGAGAGGAACTGACATGTTTCCGTGGATGCAGTCGTTGCTATGGACACCCTATTGATGGCACTGTACAGTAAATCAGGTGAGCGTTCAAAGTGTCAACAATCCCACAATGCTTTAGCTGGGGGGGCATGTCCCATCCGCATCAAATGAATAAAAAACGCTTATATGTTGAGAAATGTGGGTATTTAGCTGATTGACAGTATTATATATTTAGCTTTTCACAAATGTGTTTCATCATCTTTTTTTTTAGGATTTTACATACAGAAGCGTCCTATTTAATGCCATGTTGTTACAAACTAAAGGAGGCATAAACAGTTTTTCCAGTGGAAACTGGGCAGCTATACCCAGTCAGAGCTCTATTTGTCAGGACCGCCCGACTCGAGACCCACACTGACAAGGCCTGTCGGTGTCCTGAGATTTATTATTGACAAAGCATTGAGTGCTGTGACTACACCTCCTTCTTTGGAATCAGTAAACCTTCTTCCCGTACTTAGATACTGTACATTCGTCATGGAGAGAAATGAACAAAAATGCTCAGTCAGTGTTTCAGAGGAAGAGGTTGTTAGTTATTAGTGGTTATAATTATTACTCTCACATTTTTGGTAAGGGTTTTTCCACAGCTTACTTTTCTAAACTGGTAGATATTTGATTTTTGTTTTGATAACATCCATCTAGCAGACAATAATAATAAAAAAATCACTTTTAAGGATGAATTTAATTCAAATCTAGAAACCGGAATATTATAGATATTTGGGGTTGAGCACTTTAATGTGGTCTTGTCCGCAACCACATAGCAATACCCTAGTAATCACCTATGCTAGCAAACACCTAGGTGGAATCAGAAATCGCCCTCTAAACCCTTATTCACTATTCCCTATGTTAGTCCACTAATACTATTCTTTTGTAGGAGTGAATGAAAACGAGTGAGCGAATGTGGACCGCCATTAAGCGTAAATCGGTTTTACTCTCGTTATTGTGGTGCATTGTGGGATTGAATGAGCGCACTCAATAATTAACTACAATATATATGGCCGTCCCATCAAATAGTGCCCTATTTGAGGATATAGGAGTTGATTTTGGATTCAGCCCTAGTCTCAGCCACAGACGTCACGCCCACAGACTGCTGGCTGAACTTCTGATGCTTATGGTACACTCAGCTGGTAACACTTTGTCAAAGTTGTCATCTGATTGGTTAAATTCTACAGGATGTCCGGAAGACGTGTGTGTCGTTTTCTTTAATGGTCCGTCTGGAAACAAATATGTTAGGGTTAGTGAAGCCGAACCCCTCATGGAAGAAGAAAGCCGTCATGTTTACAACTGTGACAATGAGTGCTTAGTATGTTGTATGTACAATTCGAGGCATAGACTTTTTAAAAATATGTCCAAGAGTTTTACTCAATGGTGGTCTGCTATTGCAGGGAGTTACGCAACCACTTAGTAACACTCAACGCAACCATCCAGAACACCCTTAGCAATGCCAGAACATCCATGGAACTATTTAGCAACACTCTGGAAACCATCTACAATAGAGTGCAAGTTTGGTTCCAGAAGTAAAAACTCCATAAAGGAAATTGATTTTTGAGCTGCAGGTTTTTCTGTTAAAATAATTGTGTTTAAAGGAGCATTTCAACCTTTTCAACATTAATCTTTATTGAAAGTGGATCATATATGTAGTCAAAATGTAAAAGAATCTTTGAATTTGGCGCCCTCTTGACCGAGAAAAGACAGAAAGTAACCGAATAAGGGCGCATTTGTATGTAAGACAACAACTCCCACAATGCACCACATTGCACAGCTCCGCAAGCCACACCCACTAATCCGGAACTGCGCACACATCAGAGAAATCACTCTTCCGTCTACAAGGCTAACGTTAGCTGTCAGCAGAGTTTGAAATTCTTTTCACACAAAATTTCTAGTTAGTTGGCTGTGGCGAGCAGGACGATCGAGGGCGAGGGACGTAAGAGGACGACGCGAGGCCGGTGGCGTGAGTGATAGACGAAAGACACCTGTGTCGTGAGGCGCGCACCGGTCTCGCGTCTCTCATGGTGGAGAGAAAGCATAAAATGAGGACGACGGCTGGTCGAGAGAGAAACAGGCCTGATTTTATGATGATGTTTTGTTTCTGTTGTGAGTAACGTTACAGCAGTCGTCAATGAGGGCCTGCTGGCTTATACTTTCGTTTTGTATTTGTTCATTTTACTATAAAAATGTTTTAATGTTCACCGGTTCCCGCCTCCGTCTTCCCACAACAACAAACCCCGTTAACATTACATTGGCAAACTCATTAGTGAATTACTCCTCGTTTGTATTTTATTTCTATATGGTAAATTACTGCATGATACCTGGATGTTCAGTCAGGCCAAACCTCACAATACAAACGTCCATGTGCTCGTATGATTCAGAGATTTCGTTCAGGAGAAATTGCCATCGTTGAAATTCTCTGCTGCAGACAGACTCCATCTGTGTCCGTAGTTCACAGCGAGAGCACATGCACAGCAGTCTGCCTCAGCTCGAGCCAGTCCGGGCTCCTCGAACGCGACAGGCAGCCGCCTCCGGTTCCTCCATCAGCCTCAGCTGCTCTTCACTATACTGCGGCTCGTAAAGATAGCCACCAACATCATATTTGAGCAGCAGAATTTCAAAATCCTCTTCTTCCACATCATGTTTAGTTTCTTCCATCATTATCATACTTCCTATCTCCACAGCGCTTGTTAGCTTAGCTTCCAAACAAGATGGCTGATATTGATTCAGTTTCTGCAAGTGAAGTCCCACCCACTGATCTGTAATAGGTCTGTAGGGTGAGTGGGTCCCACACCCTGGAATAATAATGAGCTAATGTTTGTAGTCTGGACACAGTTTAATTAAATATGACTTCCTCCTTATTATGATGCCTCCGAAAATGACGATTTTTACGTCATAATAAGCAGGAAGTAAAACACTTAAATCCTTATTTCTCCCATCTCAGGGGAAAATAAAGGAATAAACCATGACCATTCAAAAATATGATAAGCTTAATGGGTGAAGTGTCCCTTTAACGGTGGAATTCCTGATAAAAAACTACATTACCCATGATGCTCTACAGTAAATTACACCAATCAGAGAGTCGAAAAAAGCTAAACATGCCAAAATAGCTATTTAGTTCTGCCCACTCCCATGATGCACTGTGAATGACATAATCGAGTCGATCTCTCTACATTCTCAAAATACTGAAATGTTTGTATATACCGGTATATATGCGTATTTTGCAGTAAACTTAACATTTATTGTTTTTATACATGTAATCAACATTTGTTAATGAGTTTTATGTTTCTCCATCGTTTTCAATTTGATTATGCTGTTTGCAGTGCTTCATGGGATTGCAGTTCTTTTTCTCACTAAAAGGACCGTTAAAGGGGAAATGAAGCGGTGAATCAAGTTTACATGATTTACAAGATGGATTTCCAATATAATCAACAATTATATAAGAAACATTACAAATGTAAACATTTAGAAGAAAAAAAGAAAAAAACGTTGTATCTTTCGCCGCCATTGTGCAGGTGACGTCACGGGGTTGGTTGGCTCAAGTTTAACAGGCTCTGGGCATTGAAAATCGCGACATCAAACTGTGTTTATACCAGTGTTTTGACCGCAAACGACTAATGTTAGGTACAGATATTAGACAAAAAGACGACGTCTCATGTTATATGTTGACAAACTGCACATAGAAACATTGTTCGCGATGTCTGCCGTCAGATATTCCCGTCTCGTCAACACCATGTAAGTTACGTTGCTATGTAGAACAATCACTGGTGGTTTGGGGCGGAGAGCGGGTTTGCAACGCTAACTTACCAGGTGTCAGTGTAGCTGTTGTCCTGCGATGCCCTCCGTGTCGAGATGGGTCTGTCTGCGTACTTGTCCGTGTCAGAGTCCATCTGTTGTCAAGAGGTTGATCTTGAGCATGTGTTGCGTGGTCAATTCTGTATCACCGGCGCGCACGTTTACCATGCTGTGCCGGGAGTTAGACGTGTGGAAGCGGCGATGCTTTCCCTGAAGGATGTCAGAGCGGAGACACTTTTTCCTAGTATATGTAGGCTGTAGCTAACGTTACTAGCACTACCAGTGCGAAAATATGGACGTTTCATGTCCCCTTTAACAAATACGTGCTAACTTGCATGTTAATGACGAGACGGGAATATCTGACGGCAGACATCGCGAACAATGTTTCTATGTGCAGTTTGTCAACATATAACATGAGACGTCGTCTTTTTGTCTAATATCTGTACCTAACATTAGTCGTTCGCGGTCAAAACACTGGTGTAAACACAGTTTGATGTCGCGATTTTCAATGCCCAGAGCCTGTTAAACTTGAGCCAACCAACCCCGTGACGTCAACTGCACAATGGCGGCGCCCTGGCGGCGAAAGATACAAAGTTTTTTCTTTTTTTCTTCTAAATGTTTACATTTGTAATGTTCCTTATATAATTGTTGATTATATTGGAAATCCATCTTGTAAATCATGTAAACTTGATTCACTGCTTCATTTCCCCTTTAAGTCTTGTACATTTGTATTTTGTCCGATTTTCTAAATATTTTTTGCTTCAAATAAAAGTTTGTAGTGTCGTGGCACCTCGTAGTGGATTGGCTTGGTTCATGGCTTTAAATCCATATGGGAAAAATGAATGGGAAAAATACTTTCGGAACCAGTGCCGCTGAAAAAGGGGCCGGACGCTAATGCACTCTATAGAACACCCTTAACAACTACTTAGCAATGCTCTGGCAACCATCCAGAACATGCTAGAAACTGCTTCACAATGCCCTAGAAAAAAAGTGAAGCAAAAAAAAAAAAAAAAAAAAACATTTACCAAAGATTTAAATTTGTCTATAATTTGAATGGATGATCAGCAAATTCTAAAGCTGATGTAAACGCCAAGTTCACTCTGTCAATCTGTTCCGCACGCTTCTTAGTTGGATAACTTAAGTGGCACGAGCATGACTTCCTATGGCGACCTCAGTTCAGGGAAGTGTGTGTTTTTCCCCTCTATCAGTAACATGTCACAGGACTCCCTGTGTTTTGTCATCAGATACTTCTTATCTTCCCCTGGCACCTCTGCTTGTCCAGGAGGGAATGCAATTTGGGAGAGAAAGCTTGCCCACCCTCCCCTTTTCCAAATGCCCCCAAAACCCCCCTCCCCTTCCTTGACCACTCTGTAGTATCTACTCTCACACACACTCAGTCAGACAGACAGTCAGGCACCCACAGTGAGAGAGAGAGAGACAGACACACTCCAGCTCCCCAGCGCCTGGGCTGCCCAGCTCCAATCCATCAAGCTCAGGGCTCCATGAGGAGGTTCATGGGGATGGTTCTGCGCAGCCTGGTCAGCGCCTCCAAGGGCAGGCCGTGGCTGCAGAAGAGAGCGCGGGCGCAGGAGAAGGAAGACCGGAAGCTGAAGGCCCCACATGGGTTGACTAAGGTGAAGATCTGGAGGGCTTAAAGACGAGCAAGATATAGGGGCAGACAAGGAGACGCTGACTATAGAAGTTCAGGCATTTGTGTACAGCTTAAAATAGCGAGACATGTCTGGGACATGGATTTCAGAAGACTGACATGTGTTCATGTGCATGTGTGAGTGAGTAGAGCTAAATGGAGTCTTGCTATAGTTGGAATGGATCGCGGATATGATGAATCAAAGGTTGCTATTTCACGCACATGATTGCAGCATGCTGGGATATGCTTGTTTGTTTATTGCACGCTAGCATTGGACACGTTGTGGTAATTCTGTTGGTTGTGACAGACTAATTATCTTCTCTCAATTTGTGAAAACAAACAAGTAATATGTATGGAATGAAAGTCTAAGCATTTTCTGGTATGTTGCCTCCTTCCATTGTAATTTCAGATGCTTTTTGTTTGTCTGTTTATACAAATTGAGGGATAGTTTAGTTGATATTATTTTCTTTGGTAATAAAAATGCTAAAATTGTATAGAATCTGGAACATTAATTTCTGTTACATGTCAGTGTTTCCCTACACATACAATTTGTGAATATTAATACTAACAATGAACTTCATGATTTTTACAGCATGTGTTAAGCTTTGTTAATGTTAGTTGATTGAAAAAAAAAAGTTTAATGTTTGTTCATGTTAGTTCGCAGTGCATTAACTAACTTTTGACTTTAAAAATGTATTGGTTAATGTTGAAATTGACATTAACTAAGACTTAGGCTGTAGAAGTATTGCTTTTTACTTTTTAACTTATGTTAATAAAAGAACCCTACTGTAAAGTGTTACATGCAATCACCTTTTTTCAACATTTAAAGGGATAGTTCACCCCAAAATAAAAATTCTGTCACCATTTACTCACTGTCATGTCGTTCCAAACCTGTTTGGCTTTTTTTATTCTGATATTTTAAGAAGTGTGTGTTTTTTCCATAAAGTATAATCAAAGATATATTGGTTTAGAGTCATTGTATTGCCTAAAAGTTCTTCATTTGTGTTCCACAGAATAAAGAAAGTCATACAAGTTTTGAATGACATGAATATAATTTTTTGGAAGGAAACTTTCACTTCAATTCTGTTTGATTTACTGTAAATGTTTGTCTTTACTCATGGCTAGAGTCCAGTTAATGAATTATTCATGTGTTGTGTAGTCTTAGCATGATTTGACTTTTTTTTTTGGCCCAGGGCTATTTTAATATGAAACCACGTGACAGTAAAATTCCAGGCAGCTGTCCAGGTCGGGATTATCCGCTGTCTTCACAGATCACAGCAGCATTTCCCTTTCTGGATTTGTTTGGCTTCAGCCAGCGAAACAGTTTCCTTAGCTCTCTGTTGCCACACGCTCGCATGTTTGCACCCCGTCCTAATCAGATTATTATAGCTCTGCCCTGTAATCCAACCCTCACAGAATTTCTCTTTCAATCTGGGTCTTGCTTGTTTGGAGGGATTGTGTTACACTTTTAAAGTAAAGCCTTCATTCCTACCCGGGGTGGGAATTGAATTCAGAAGGATTTATAAGATGGACAGTATTTAAATGTTTAAGTGAAGTGAAAGGAAACTGGATGAAGGATACATCAATGTGTTTGCATTTTATTGGTGACCTGTGTAATAAAATACACACATTACCCAAAATGCCTTGTATACCTACAGAGATTTATTTCAATCATTTATCTATTTGTCCGTCTGTCTGTCCATCCATCGTCTGTCTATCTGTCTGTCTGTCTGTCTGTCTTTCTGTCTGTCTGTCTGTCTATCTGTCCGTCCATTGTCTTTCTGTTGCTATCTATCTGTCTGTATGTCTGTCTTTCTGTCTGTCTGTCTGTCCATCCATCATCTGTCTGTCTGTCTGTCCATCCATCACCTATCTATGTGTCTGTCTGTCTGTCTATCTATCTATCTATCTATCTATCTATCTATCTATCTATCTATCTATCTATCTATCTATCTATCTATCTATCTATCTATCTATCTATCTATCTATCTATCTGTCTGTCGTCTGTCTGTCTGTCTGTCTATCTGTCCGTCCATTGTCTTTCTGTTGGTATATCTATCTATCTGTCTGTATGTCTGTCTTTCTGTCTGTCTGTCCATCCATCGTCTGTCTGTCTGTCTGTCCGTCCATCATCTATCTATCTATCTATCTATCTATCTATCTATCTATCTATCTATCTATCTATCTATCTATCTATCTATCTATCTATCTATCTATCTATCTATCTATCTATCTATCTATCTATCTATCTATCTATCTATCTATCTATCTATCAATTCAATTCAATTCAATTCAAATTGCTTTATTGGCATGACTGTACATATTACAATATTGCCAAAGCTTGTAACACATAGCATAGTGAAGACAGTAATAAAAACAAAGTATTATAACAACTTAAATTGAAATGTACAAATTAAATTAATTGCAAAAAATAACAGTGTAACAGATTATAAATTCTATGAACGTTTGATACCACAGTGTTTTAACATATATATACACACATACACACATTACTGAGGGTCACTGTGGTGGACATTAGGGAGACACACTGAGGTCACACACACACACATTCACCTACTGTCTCTCAGGCTGTGGCACGCACACACGTATCTGGCAGCCAGTGCTGCGGTCTGTCCCTCTCCTAGTATTATCTTTATCTGCTCTACTTCAGTCATGGTTGTAAAGTTGTGTATAAGGTTATTAAGTTTTTTGAAGTAGAGGTCTCTGATGGAGCTGTATTTGTGACAGTGGAGGAGGAAGTGTGTCTCTGTTTCGATCTCTCCTGTCCTACACTGAACACACACCCTTTGCTCTCGGGGTAGCCAGCTCTTTCTGTGTCTGCCGGTCTCGATGGCTAGGCTGTGTTCACTCAGCCTGTACTTGCTCAGGATCTGTCTCTGCTTTGTGTCTCTCAAACTCTGGAGATATTCCTCCATTTCATAATTTGATTTCAGATTTCGATAGAATTGTAGTTTACTTTGTGTTTTGGTTTCCTGATCCCAATGTTCCAGATATGTATTTTTAGACTGTTTAGTAATTTGGTTTATTCTGATGTGTGTGTGAGGAGCAGTGCTGGTCTGAGACTGGTGAGTGTTAGATCTATCTATCTATCTATCTATCTATCTATCTATCTATCTATCTATCTATCTATCTATCTATCTATCTATCTATCTATCTATCTATCTATCTATCTATCTATCTATCTATCTATCTATCTATCTATCTATCTATCTATCTATCTATCTATCTATCTATCTATCTATCTATCTATCTATCTATCTATCTATCTATCTATCTATCTATCTATCTATCTATCTATCTGTCTGTCTGTCTGTCTGTCTGTCTGTCTGTCTGTCTGTCTGTCTGTCTGTCTGTCTGTCTGTCTGTCTGTCTGTCCATCCATAGTCTCTCTGTCTGTCTGTCTGTCTATCTGTCCGTCCATTGTCTTTCTGTTGGTATATCTATCTATCTTTCTGTATGTCTGTTTTTCTGTCTGTCTGTCTGTCTGTCTGTCCATCCATCGTCTGTCTGTCTGTCTGTTCGTCTGTCTGTACATCCATCATCTATCTATCTGTC